>JADWQK010000986.1:600000-977500 GCA_017933935.1 Sesamia nonagrioides | reverse complement strand
GCTACGAGCGATCTTGTACAGACAACCTTTGGACGGAATACCAAGGGGAAGGAGAGAGAAATATTATTGGTAGTCTACAGTGTACTATTTACATAGATTATACAATTAATACACAAATATACATCTAATTAATACACACTTACCAAAGCAAATAAAATAGGTATATGATATGTTTAAAAAGAGTGGAGGTAATTTTTTATAAGATTTTAAAAGTGGACACAGTTTGAGCCCTCCTTACGGACACGGGCAAGTCATTCCATAGACGTACTGCTTGTACAATAAAGGATTTATCACAGAAACTAGTGGAATGCAACGGCATCTAAAATAGAATATGATAGTTTTTATAACGCTCGTAGGTTTTAATTAAAATACTTGTTGGTATGTGTTATATTTTATAAGACAGATTACTAAAATTAACAAAAACTTCGTTCTAGGTAAGTGGAAAGGAATTGAAAACCGATACGATAATAGAAAGAACAAGTCCAACACCTATAGCACGACAGGATCCAACAGCAGGTAAGTTCAGACATAGTCAAAGATAATCTGCCTTTTCCCAACTATGTATATGTATTATGGTCGGCTTCCAATCTAACCAAATGCAGCTTAATATCAGTATTTCACATTTAGCGGGTGCCTACCTAACCTCCAAAACTCAGTTCTGTAATTACTATACCCCTTGGTAAGAACGGTTGTCAGAATTACGGGCTTCATTCTGCCTACTCGCATTGAAAAACCTCGGCTAACTTATCCTGATTAAACGACCTCTGTGGCTGTAAGTAATTATACTTAGCCATAGGCCTCTTTTCACACATAGTCTACCATTAACTAAAAATATATTCTACTAGCGGCTGGAATTCAAAAAAACATTTTCACATTATTTGAGACTCTCCAACAACAACTTTTTTTTTAAATAATTCATAAACTAGAGCTTGACCGCCATCCCCACTGATGGTAAACAGTGATGCAATCGTTGATGGTTAAGCGCGCTAGTATATTAAGAGCCTATTCACTCCAGCCTTGAATACACTTGAATTGTGACAGACCGCCGCGGGCAAATTGTTCCAGAACCTCGATGTACGCGGTATTAAAGAGAAGGCGAAAGGGTTCGTCCGGATCGTAGTGGCGTTAACAATTTAAGGGTGATAACTTGCCGTACGACTGGTAGTGCGATGGTGGAACGGAGATGGGGAAATTAAATCATGTAGGTAATTCAGTTACAGAGTAGAAATGAAAGTGAATTTTGCGTTGTATTAGCGGTACTCACCTTAAAACTCTTTCTTTAAATAAGTTGCGTTAAAATCATCTCTATTATAACATAAATATATCCTGTCCAGCAGGTTTAACCTTTTTTGACCTTGACCGAAACTGTTCTAGATTACGTAAAAGTTAGCTTTAAAATGTATTTGTAAACATTTAAGAAGATGTATAAACATCTATCCGATTGAATTTTATTTTGATTAATTATTACAGACATAATAATAATATTGTTTTGTGTAAAAATATATAAATTACTGGTGTGCGTACCTATTACATCTGTAAAGGTTCATCTGTAGGTTTATCTAATGGACAGGGTAGATTACAAAACACAGGACATTAATGGTTTAATCTTTTTATTACAGAGAAGAAAGAAAATACTGCACCTGTGATAACTATTGACGACTCACCGAAAATTAACGCTGAATACGACGCTCCGCTAAAGCTGAAATGTAATGTTCACGGCTATCCAGCACCGGATATTATTTGGCAGGAAAAGGAAACTGGAGTCAGGATTCCTGTTAAGGTATAACTAACTTTTAGTTTCGATACTCTTTCTTGATCTTTATATGGAGTCATATACACATATTGCTTTTTTGTATTGCCACGCATGTTTCCAATATAAATCGATTGCTGACATCAATGCAAACACAGTATTATTATCAAGTGGAATCATTTCTTAGTATATTGCTAGTCTGTTGCTCCTTATTTTCGAATAATGTGTCTGCTCAAAAATGTAAAGAACGCAGTGAATGTTGTTGAACTTCACATATTCAAAATTAAACCTATTACTACTGACACTTACGCCATTATTTGTGCAGAAAACATGATAAGACCAAACCTCGGAAAGTATTTCATTTCACAGATATTAACGTTCAAAATCGAAACTTCGGGACACGTCATGCCACGGATCTTCAAACTTATTTTCCGTCGCATCGCATAAACTGCTTGCGTTCTATCAACCGTATCTACTCATCATCATCAACCTTTTTTTTATCGTCTCACTGCTGGGCACAGGTCTCAAAGAAGGATTGAGCGTAATCACCACGCTTGATCAATGCGGGTTGGCGATTTCAGACTTAAGTCCAGGTTTCCTCAAGATGTTTTCCTTCACCTTCAATCATTGGTGTTCAAGATGTACGTATAAAGTACATATAACTTTAGAAAAGTTACATTGCTACTTGCCTGACCTGGAATCGAACCCGCGCACTCATACTTGAGAGGCTGGTGTTTTAACCACTAGGCCACCATGACATATCTACTCAATTCGTTTTAATAAGGATCATAACTTAAGTTCAAAAATTAGGCTATCAGATGTAATAAAACTTTTCTGCAGTTTTATTATTACAAAATTCGTATAGAGCCAGAGTTTTATATCTCTCAAATTGTTCACAGAATTCACTTTAAACGATAGACTTATAGTTTCTTTTGCAATACCAACAGACGTATAGAAATAATGCAATTAAAAATGTCAGAAGTGTATCTGTCAAATGGCAAGAGGATAGACCCGAATAACATGAGAATCAAACTGGCAAGACGTGTGAACATCTTTGATTATCCTTTCATATCTGATGAGTGAGTAAGAGTAATGTGTTGCCATTATGTAAATATTTATTATTTCAATATTCTTTGCAGGTGCAACTGGTTGATGTTCCCTATGATTATGTTGGTATTCTGGATATAGATAAGGTAAACAAAAATGTTACCTACCAATGTACAGCGATCAATATTGTTGGTACAACTATGAAATATGTAGAAGTTGAAACTGAAAGAAAAACATATTTAGATGTTATCGAAGCTCCAAAAGGTAAATATTTGAATTAGGTTTGATTTATTTCCTATACACCATAAAATTAATCATAATCAAGCATGCTACGGCAATACAAATACACACAGACGAGGAAACAAAAATCTCCCTTTTGTAAAGTTGGTTACATAAATTGAACCATGAAAAATACTAAGATAATAATTTATCATATTAACTCTAAATTACCTACCTACTTAGTGGTTTTTTTTTGTGAAATTATAACTTCGTGGAATGACTGATATTGCATCGGGTCAGAGTATCAATAACACTTATATGCTATCAGTACCTAGTGTTAAATCTGTCCAAAATCTGACGACATGTAACTTAATTTTGAATACAATACTGACAGTAAATATTTTTTACGGGGCCGAATTTTTCGAAACTCTTTTCACCATATCTACCGCCTCGATTACCTATATTGCAGAGAGCGTATACCCATTTTTTTTTTATACGAGTGAAAATGCGTTACGCACCGTACCCG
The DNA here is from genome assembly GCA_017933935.1 of Sesamia nonagrioides. NCBI lineage: Eukaryota > Metazoa > Arthropoda > Insecta > Lepidoptera > Noctuidae > Sesamia > Sesamia nonagrioides. The sequence goes on along the minus strand of JADWQK010000986.1, from coordinate 973,958 downwards.
CCGCTAGCTAGGCGACAGGCGTGTGTGGGACTCGCCCGGCCGGAGCCGGGAATACCCACTAAAAACACTCGGTTCCCTCGAGCCCTGCGTTGAGAGTGACCCGGGCTCGGCCCGAAGATCTGACTCCGGGCCACTCTCAGGGCTTACCGGCCTAATGTAGGCCGGTTTCCGCGCCTAGGGAGGATTACCCGGGAATGGATAATCCCCAGACCTGGTGACCAGTGCAATGCGCGTGCGGGAGCTACCCACACACGCTGGTCACACTCAGGGGCTAAAGGAGACGGGGGTTCGTCCCCCGCCTTCTTCGCCCCGCCCGTCTACGCCGGATGGGAGCGGCAAGAGCATTCTCTTCCCGCTCCCTCTCCGCTGCCTCCTTCTGCAAGAGGACGGTCTCGCAGAAGGAGGCGGCAGCCTCCCATGCACTCTCTCTTTCAACCATGGCTCGCACCATGGTTGCCAGGGAGAGGCTTCCGCCTCCGAGCGCCGCAACGAGATCGCGGCGCTCGTTTCGCCAGGCCGGGCACTCCACCAAGGTGTGCTCGGCCGTGTCGTCGAGAGAGTCACAGTGGTGACACCGCGGCGACTCCTCCCGACGGGCGACACGGTGCAGGTAGTGACCGAAGCACCCATGTCCGGTCAGTACCTGCGTCGGACTACCAGAGAGGTGCCGACCGACGCGAGGTGGACCGCCTCCTCCCACTCGCGCGCCCTCACCGCGACCATGGTGTCGTCCGCGAAACAGACCACATCCATTCGCGGCAAGAGCGCGCCACGCAGAACCCAGTTGTACCCCAGGTTCCAGAGCAGGGGACCAAGCACTGATCCCTGGGGTACTCCTACCTTCATGGTCCACGACTGGACGCGACCCTCTGCGTCCTCTTATAGGACCTTCCTCTCGCAGAGGTAGTCCGACACGAGGGCGCAGAGGTAGAGGGGCACTTCGTGAAATTTTAGTGCCGCCTCTATGCATTCGTTAGGGAGGGTGTTGAACGCGTTCGCGATGTCTAACGACACCGCGACGACACCCTCACCCCTTGCTGTGGCCGCCTCAGTCCACCTCTTGAGGCGAGCCACCGCGTCCATCGTGGACCGGCCGGTCCGAAAGCCGTACTGGCAGTCCGCCAGCTGCGGTCCCCTGCTTTCCAGGTGCTCCTGGATGCGAGCGGCGAGAATCCTCTCGAAGCATTTGCCGCTCTCATCCAGGAGCACGACCGGCCTATAGCCCGACGGTGAGTCGGGGGGACGTCCGTCCTTGCGAAGGAGGCACAGCCTGCCCACCCTCCATCTCCTGGGGAAGCGGCCCGTCGCGATGCATGTATTCATGACCGCTCGGAGCCGATCCCCCAGGTGCTCCATGGCTAGTGCCAACACCTTCGCAGGGACGCCGTCCGGGCTCGGAGCCTTGTTCTTGGCTCTGAGCCTCTCCCTGACGGAGTCCAACTCACCGTCGGTTACAGGAGGCCCATCGGTCCACACCTCCAGAATGGATGAGCTGGAGGTGGGCATCCTGGGGGGCGTGAAGGGTCCCGGGTCCGGAAACAGAGTTTCCGGGACCCTTCTCAATAGGGCTGGCTCCATACAGGAGATGGGGGGTGCCGCTCCCTGCAGCTTCCCCCTCACCACCCTGTACGGCCTCCCCCAGGGGTCGCTGTCGAGGAGTGCCAGAAACTCCTCAGCAGCAGCGACCTTTGCCCTGCATATGGCGGTACGCAGGGCTCGATGGGCCTCTCTGTACGCCCGGCGAAGATCGTCCTCTTCGCCGGGCCCCCTTACGGCGCGCCTCCTGCACCTCAGGTAGGCGCGCCGTGCAGCCATACTGGCGGCACGCAGGTGAGCGAGTTCCTGCGTCCACCAGTATGTCTGCTTTCTCCGGCGGTAGCCCCGGGCCCTCGGCATGGCGGTGCTGCAGACCACTTCCAGGTCCTCAGCGAGGAGGTCCGCCATACCGTCCGCGTCTCCAGTGAGGTGGGCCGGCGGTTCAGCCAACGCTCGGAACACCGCCGCCTCCTCGGCGACGTCCCTGCGGAGGTGCGCAAGCGCCCACCTCGGGAATGAGGAGGCGCCTGCCGCGGGGCCCAGGTGGAGGGGGGCCGCAGGACCCGCCGTGGAGATCTCGAACCGGACGTACCTGTGATCCGAGATCTCCACCGCCGTCTCTACCCGCCAGTTCCGGATTCGGTTGGCCAGGGTCGAGGTGGCCAGGGTGATATCCACTATCGATTCACCCTGCCACCTCACGCACGTCGGGGTGTTGCCCCGGTTGAGGACCTGGAGACCCAAGCAGTGGGCCCATTCCACCAGGTCCTCACCGAAACCGTTCGTGACGGGAGACCCCCACGCGCCATGTTTGGCGTTGAAGTCTCCCGCCACCAACACGGGGCGTGGAGCCGCCCTCTGGACCGTTCCCTCGACGGCCGCCAAAAAGTGATTAAACTCGGCCCGGCTGCGATTGGGGGAGAAGTAGGTGGAGATGACCACTAATCCCCCCCACTGCGCCGCAACAAACCCCGGACCCTCCCTAAGAACGATAGGGGGACCGGTGCTCGCGGCTGGTCTTGCGATCGCAGCCAGGCCATCCGATGACCCCAGCCAACCGGCCGACGCCGGAATAAAATATGGCTCTGACACCACCGCCAAATCCGCCCCCCACTCCGCCATGTCTTGGCACAACAGGTCCTGCGACCTGGCGCAGTGGTTGGCGTTGACTTGTAATATGACACCGATGGACCTACTGGGCATTAGCAGTGTCCATCGGTGTCCCTTCTGTAGCGGTGGTAGCAGAGCCGGCCGCTGTCGGCCCCACTACGGAGCGGCCCCGAACTGAAGGCGGGTTGCAGGCCCTACCCGCCATTTTGTGGCCACTGGGTAGGCCCCTATCTGCGCACAGTGCGCACTTTATAGGGGCCTTGCAGCCCATGGCCATGTGGCCCGGCTGCCCGCACCTGAAGCACAGGCCGCTCCTGTCCTTTTTGGACGGGCAGAGCGCCGCGGTGTGCCCCCCCCTCTAGGCACCTGCGGCAGCGCATGGGGCGCCGCTCCAGTAGGTGGATTGAAGCGACGCTCCAACCCACCACCACTTTGCCCCGCTCTGCCAGCCCCTTCGCGGCCTCTACGGGGCAGGACACTCTGACCGAGCCCGTGCCCCTCGCCCCCAGGGCTATGGTGCCCACCCGAATCCTGGTCGGGAGGGCACTTGGCCGCCTCGGCCAGGACGCCCTTCACCTCTTCAGGCGTCAGTGACTCTTCGAGGCCCGCCACACGGATCTCCGCCATTTTTGTGGGCCGGGTAATTTCGGCCACCTCCCCGAGCACCTCGGTCAATTTCTTGGCCAAGGTGTCGGCCTGGGAGGGGGAGGTCTCTTTCGGGAGCTCCATAAGGACGGCTCCCGTCATCGACCTCCTGACTTTACCCGGCACCACTCCAATCTCCGTGAGGCTGATGGCCGCCCTCGCCTTCCTGAGGACGTCCACGTACGTGGCGCCCTCCCTTACGGCCTCTGGCTTGAGGGCCATCAGCACGGCGGGCCTCTGCGGCACCTTAGGGGCCTTCTTGGGGGCCGCCGGTTTGGGCCCCTTAGGCTTCGGGCCCGGAGTGGGAGCACGGGCGACGGCGGCCTTCTTCTGCTTCTTACGGACCACCGTGGCCCATGACTCCCTCTCCAGGACCAGGGGCTGCACCTCTCTGGAGCCTCCGGCGACCTGTTCCAGGGCGCGTTTTGGTTCAGGGGCAGGGGCCTCTGCCCCTCCGCGCGCGCTCGGTCCCTTGGGCTTCTTCCCCAGGGCCGGCCTTGCCTTCTTGGGCAGGTTAGCCGGCGGCATGAGTGTCGCCGGCTCTGCCTCCCGCCTCTCTCTCGCCGGGGGCTGACTCAGCCGCTTGTCGGCCGCCAGGGAGGGTCGGTGAGATTTAGGCGGCAGGAGTCGGCCGTCCTTCTCCAGGCCCTCCAGCCGCGCAGTCATGATGCCACCCATGTGGTTCATCACCGCGCGCTGGTAGGCCTCCATTGCCCGGGCAAAATCTTCCCGGGTAATTGGCTCGGCCCCGAGTGGGGGCTCCGGGACCGGTTCCGGGACCGGGTCCTGTGGCCGCTTCTTTTTGCCGCGAAGGCTTCCCCTTTCGGAGAAAGCCCTACGCAGCTCGGCCACCTCCCTCTGTAGGGCCGCAAGCTGCCCCTGAAGGCGCTTATTGTCGGCCCTCAGCCGCCGCACCTCATCGTCCTCTTTCCGGGAGGCCAGGGATCTGACGGCTTTGAGCATTTTGCTCGAAGCATCCCTAATCTCCCGGATGCACGTCCCTTTGAGGTTTTTGGACTTCTTCAGTACCCCCTCAATGGCCGCCGCCCCCTCCTCAGCCTTCGCCCGAAGTTCTTCAGGTGCAGCCATCGAGGGGCCAGTCCCCTTGGTACGTCCGGTTTGGCGGGATTCCGTCTCGGAGTCAGTTAAAGTGGACTCCGAGGCCGACGGTCCGTCCCGCAGAAACTGCCTGGCCTGGGAGAGCCCCACCGAGTGTTGGGACCCACCCCTGCCAGCTCCCGTCTTGAGGATCTTGGAAGCTGGTCTCTCCGGGCTTCCGGATCCAGCTCCCTCACCTTCTGACGCGCCGCTTGACCAGTGCTTCCGTGTGGCCTTCCTTCTTCCCCCCACGGAACCACTTTGGGCAGACATTGCGTCGCGTGCCCCCTCACTTGATGCCACCGTGATCACCGACGACCGTCCGGTCGCACAAGTGGCATCAATCTCCTTTCTCTCCGATTCGTTGCCGTCCGTGTTGCAAATCAGGTCCGATATTGCTCGCCGTAAGTCATTGTTTTGTTTTTTTCCAGTCCGTTTTTTGTTTTGGTTTTTGTTTTTGTTCTCGATATCAAGTCCCACGAAAATTAGCGTTATAAAAGTCAACACAAGAGCAGAGCGTCGTACTCCAGGTAAGCCTACATACTGTAGAGGGCGGCAGGTATCTACAGTGGGGAGCTCTAACGACTGGACTTCCTCCAGCCATTCATCCTCTCGCCGAGCCCCACCCAAAACTTAGGATTAGATTGCAATGTTCGACGGATTACTAGTCCGTCAGGTCTGCAATAACCTAGAGACGGGATATGCCGCCCGTGGTTCGGCCGTTTTATAGAGGTGTCCCCTCGTGGCCCGGACAAACGCCCCGACAGCCCCCGGTCCCCGAAGGGATTACGGTATACCCCAGCATGCATCCACTTCGACTCTGCTTAACAGAGTGGAAGCGGATGCATGCGAACCCCTAATAGCCAGGTTCCCATCAACGACCATCAAAGATGATCGGTGATTGAAACCTGGCCCTTCTCCGTGTGAAGTATTTGCCGCCGGACCCAAGAGTCCACCAGAACTCGGTGGGCAGTTGGGGCCGGCGTTGCCCAGGGTGCGCCACGTGGAGGCTCTTCGACTAGCACCCCAGAGAGCGTATACCTAAGCCTAGTCTCACATGAGCGTATTATTATCGGAGCGATTTTTGTACACTGGCTTTTCAACGCTCTGTTTAAAGGCGAGAGTTCAAAATCCAGCAATATGCTCTTGCGACCCAGGGTACGACTAAACATGCCTGACAGTTTGCTCTATAGAAAAAAAGTAACGTTTATTTTTTTTAATAGACAGTCGAGTGGAATATAACAAAGAAGGCACCCTCGTTTGCAAGGTAGATGCTTACCCAGCAGCATCTATAACTTGGCTAAAAGATGGAGCAGTGATCTACGGAGACAGCAATATTGATATGTCCAGTGACAAGTCGATTCTTACTATAAAACACATGCAACCAGAGTTACAAGGAAAGTACACGTGTGAAGCAAGAAATGACATGTTTCGGAAAGTTCTTATGGCTAAAGTTTACATATTTGGTGTGGGTAAGTGAACCATTATAATTATTTCTTTTTCTTCTTTTTCGGGCAGGAGAGTACTTAGAATGCCTGAATAAATGCTTGCCCGAGCGAAATTCACAACCTCTCAAACGTCTGGAGCATTTGACATGTAACACTAGGTATAGCAGAGGTCGGGCGCCGAGGAAGTGTGGATAACGCCCTCTTCCGGCCCCCATGAATAGGTCCAGCGGTGAGGGACATGGGGAAGTCCCCGCCCCCTATTCGTTGGACCTCGATGCGGAGGCGATGCACGGGGTAGTTTAATACCTCACTACCCCGTGCAGGAGGCGAGGCCCAGACAGGCCGGGCCAGCACGAGAGTGTGGGGCCGCGGCAGAGTTAAGGACTCCCGCGGCTCTGCGCGCACTTGACTGGAGAGACGCCGGTGTGGTTTTTAGTCAGTAGGAGTCTGACAGACCCCGTCGCCCACCCCAGGGCGGCGGACATTTATTGGGGATTCACCACCCCGGAACAAAAAAAAAAGGTATAGAAGGGGTGACTTGGGATGAATCGCTATTTCTTCTATCGCCATCGATAACATCAGTAATAAGACTTTCAGGCGACTGAATCTTTAAATCTTAGAGGGGCTCATGGCTTAATATTTATCTAGATCCTCTTTCCCTCCGAAAGCACTTTAGGTCTATGATCCCAGCTGTCATTTATAAATCTTTTAGAATCGTCAATAGTAGTTAAATGGTTCAAAAATCTTAGAGCCGGTCCAATCAAGGGGTATAAATATATCAAGTAACATAATCCAATAGGTACGCGGGCAAGTTAATGGATGTCAAGTCTTCGATTTTTCGGTTCTAGAAAATTCCCGTTTCTTCAAGGTGTTTTCCTTCACCTTTTATTATTAGAAGAGAACGTGTTAGAAAATTCTTTGCTTTATTACAGAGGCACCTGTTATTGATAAATCTCACGAAGAAATATTTGTCACAGAGAAAACAAATACTGCAATATCTTGTAGGTAAGTCAATAAACTTGTATGCAATAAAATAGAATAGAATACACTATAATATATACACCATATAGATTACAGAAACATAGGTATATATAAAGTTTTTACAAAGGGTGCCACAATGGGCGGTCTTATCGTTAAAAGCGATCTTTTACAGACAATATGTCAAAGTGCTTTATTAATTTTTCCACTTTATTGCTAAACCATTAACGTTCCTTGGGAACATTTGAAAAATTCGGGTAGCTTGACCAGCTATCGCCTGTACTTATGTAATATAAAGCAAAACACATTGCAAGCACGCATCACTGCTTACCATCAGGCGGGATTGCGGTCAAGCGCTTGTTTATAACTTATAAAAAAACAAAAAAAAACTTTTAGTATGGGGCAAAAGCCGTTTGTCCACCGCTATCGTCAACGGGAAATCAACGAGAACATTATACTATGACCGCATATCTATCGCACTTCCATTACCGGTTCACCGGGATCCTGACCCCCAACTTTCGAGAATATTGGCACGGTTGCTTGAACTTCGCCCGAGATTATGATGAGCCGAAGGGGCAACATATTATAAATTCGTCCTTATCCACACGCTGCTGTCGTATGTTGCCGGATTTCGTACATACCATACCGACCCAGTGTCTTGGGCAAGACAAACGATCGCCATTACCGGAATGACACGTGTGGTACCAATAATCTCGTTTCTTGTTGACGCCCTGGTGGACTTAGGGTCATAGCAGAATCAAATAAATACGATGAAATTAAACTTATTAATATATTTGATTAAGTATTCACGTAATCAAATAAATACGAATATGCGTAATATCCAATATAAGTGATAAATTTTAGTTTGAACGATAACTTCAGGGTCGAGAAAAAAATCCAGAAGATTATTAATATTGCTCAAAATAATGACGCCCAATAATTGCCCAAAACGTTATCATAACTTCACGCCTCTACTGTCCAAAGGCTTAGGCAGATGAGAAGTCTCACTCATCATATAATACCGTCAGCTAATAACAGGCAGCATTCACGTACAAAACGGTGAAGAAAAACATACTGAAGACACGGGCATGTCCTAGAGGCAAAACTGGTAGATTACAGCCAGTCCCTCTCACCGAGAGGAGGCCTATATGTCCCAGGAGTGGAAACATTATAGACTAATTATGTTATGTATTAATACACGTTAAAGGATTCTGTAATAGAAATGAAATAAACTTTACAATAATAGTTTATGCAGCATAATAGCACACATAATACTTTTTATTCAATTATTCCCACAACATCGACACACATACCTAATTAATAAATCATATTTTTTTCAGAATTCTTAAAGGTATCCCTAAACCAACCGTGAAATGGTCATTCCAGCCTGCAGGTATGGAAACGTTCAGACCAATTAAGGAAACCACGGAGATTGTACACTTGCACAATATGCGTAAGGACCAATCTGGAGCATATAAATGTACCGCGAATAACGTTTTGGGATCAGACGTCTTTACGATGGAAGTAGTTGTAGAATGTAAGTACATTTTTTTTTGTTAGCCTGCGATTGTAAGTGGCCAGAGATCGCACAAGACGAGAGATTTGGAAGAATAAAGAGAAGGCCTTTGCTAATGTGGGTTGCAGTTTACCCATCTTATCTACAGAGTAGACACTTTTTGAATATGATAGAAAATAGTTTGTTTTTCTATATATTTTGGCTGCGCAGGTATATAGCTAGACTAAGGTATTAGTTTGAATAGCTCAATCAGACTTACTGAATACATTTCCAGATCCACCGAAAATAAAGGAAGATTTGAAAGAAATACAGATCAAAGATGGCGATGAAGTAAGAATTTCGTGTGATGTTACTGGTGAACCTGAACCTGCAGTGCGATGGTTCTTCAATGGAAACAAACTGGACCCTATCCGCATATCCAGCGACAACAGTCTCAGGTGATAATATATTAATAACTGTTCCACCATCGGAGGATCGTCGTACGGCGAGTATTCCACCCTTGCGTTGTTGAAACCGCTACGATCCGGACGAAGCGTTTCGTCTTTTATACCGCGTACCGATTTCATAGGAACTTTGCCTAAAGCAGTCTTCCCGTCGGATTTCAATTTAAGTGTCTAATAGTATGTCAATATATCGAAAGTTCATTTCAGATATTCTTGCTATACAGTTTTTTCACCTCTCCTACTAATGTATCTCAATATACACGAAGTTTCGGTAACACGATCAAAACAAGTGTCGCTGTGTGTGCAGAGACACTTTTTTTAACAACGACACATTGTTTTTGTATCGTATGGGAATATTGGGATACATTAGTACAAGGGGTGCGAACCCGCACACTCTTACTTGAGATGGTGGTCGTTTAACCACAACTTATAATAATAACACAAATACTATTTTAAAATTGAAACCTTCCAGATTCAGAGCAAGACTGGCTGATACTGGATCGTACAGATGTGAGGCAGTAAATAAACTCGGACCTGCAAAGAAGAGCACTTTTCTTAATGTATATGGTAATTTTTTTTATAAAGCATCTTATTACTTATAAGTAACATTACACTATTTCGCCCCTGTCGACCCGCTTTATAGGGGACCTTAAAATGAAAATAGCGAAATGTGGGTGTTCTGTAGGTGTAATTCTGTAAAAACCAGTGTCAGTGAGATCAATCGGTGAAGTTAGGTTAGACTAAGCTGTCGCTGCCGGCCGTAATCGAGTCGATGGTCGGCAGCGAAGAGTCCTGGGATATGGCGGCTGCAGCAAGGGAGAGGAAGATCTAGTCGTCTCACCCGGACCGCAGCAGGCGCACCGGTCGTCGGCGAAGGGCGGATAACGCCCTCTTCCAGCTCCCCCAAATGGGTCAAGGGGCGACTGACTCGGGGACATCTGTCACCCCCCAAACATCAACAGGTGGCAGCGCGAAGTGTTCCACGCACGCCACTCTTAGACGTCACGGAGGGAATCAAATCTCACTCCCCCCCTGATCCAAGGAGGCCTACAGTGGTGGACAAGCACCAATCTGGGGTTGCGGAAGCAATGTTCGTTCTCACAACCCCCGGTGTGGGTGTGATATGGAACACCGGGGTTGTGACAGCCCCGTCGTTCGCCCTAGGGCGACGGACGGATGAGGATCTTCTACTTTGGAAACAAAAAAAAAGAGTAAGCTGTGCGTGTGTCCATGCTCATTTCACCTAATTTTTCACGGTGAAATAGTTGTAGAATTGCACCATTGTTCTACACATCTGCATTTCCTTTGGGGATTACAAGTGTGATGCTAAGTAATAATAAGGGTCACTGGTCACTGGTTCACTGGTCTGGTCGTGCCTCGGAAAGCACGTTAAGCCGTTAAGCTAATAGCATTCGTTACGGATTGTTGGAGCCCTCAAAGTCCAACAATTGGTCTAACTGCAATGATTCGATATCACATTCGGGTTATGCAGACGGCAGTCGCTTCACGAAAAATATCGAAGTTTATCCAAAATCAGCAGTTAGACTGGTAAAACGGACCCTAGACTCCAAAGCTGAAAATGCGGATTCTTGATGATTGGGATTAACGCTGAGATGATAAATATTTAGGAAATAATTGAAAGCGAAAAATGGCATCGATTCCCTTGAATATAAACTAAAATTTTAAGTTTAAGATTTAATTAATCTTTTTATTTCATTAATAAAAGGACAGAAGATTATTATTAGTGTAGTCTTGTAAAATTTATTTCATATTTGAAACGGTTTAGACGTGATTTAAAACATGGTAACTAAAAACGTCAATTTACGTCAAGCGCTCACTAATTTTACAGGACTAAAATAATATTTATCTTCTTTCCTTTTCTTAATGAAATAAAAATAAAAAGATGCCGATTCTCAAATTAAACTAAAATTTAGTTTAATTTGTGAATCGGCACTTATAACTTTAATTTCGGAAGATGGTGTCAATTAACGAAAATGCGGAAAGAACAATACCGACTTTCGAAATTCTGTTGAGAAAGGGCTTGAAATATTCTACCATAGGAGTTAGTTATGCATTTACTTTCTTAACGACAACATTAACTATATGTTTATTATTTTTCAGTCCCGGTAAACATTGAAGTTCCAAAAGAGAGGACAATAGAAACCATGGTTGGTAAAAGTACGATTTTATATTGTCGAGCTGATGGATACCCTAAACCTACCATTAAATGGACTTTCCAAAGTTCTGATCCAAAGATGCCAATCAGAGATATAACGTGAGTATTACTATCATTACCTTCCTTCCTTTATCCTCATGTATTTGAAGTCAGTGCAGTACCTGGTTTCTTTCTTTAAGACAATTTTTTCTAACCTTTTCTGTCATATCTTCATTATTGTCATAATGACTATCAATACTTGCCACGATTCTTTAGGGTCAAGGAAAACACTTCTGGCAACTATCACCCCTCCCGCAAGGCGCAGGTACCAGTTTCGTCCATAGTGGAAAATCCTCATCGATGCCACCTCCCTGTGGCGGCTAGCAGGGTCCATTTGACTATTATTGCCCTAAAACACTCTGGTAGTTCATCTCACACCTAAGCCGAGAGTCGTGGGAACGTACGATACTTTCCGAACCCCCGGCTTGTAGTCTGTTACTGCGGGCGTCCTGGGTCAGGGGGGAGTGAGGTGTTTGAGTCCCCCTGCGATGTCTATGAGGGGCACGTGTAGAACACTTCGCGCCGTCCGCGTCACCTCGAGTCCTGATGTATGGGGAGCGATAGACGTCACCGGGTACTTAAGTTAGTTATAATGCATTGTCTGGTTACAGCTCTATGGTAGGAGTGTCAGTAGCTCTCAAAAATGTGCAACTGGATCAACAAGGCCTGTATACCTGCGAAGCAGAGAACGGCATCGGTGGATCAGTTAATATTACGTACGAAGTTAAAGTTTATGGTGTGTATTCTGTTGGTCTTATTATAAGTGAGGCTAGGTTGAATGTTAATTGACAGTCGTCATTCAAAATCAAAATAAAAGTAGGTATATATTTCAGGTAAACCAATTTCAGGCACTTAATTTGTCTTAGGGTCGGTTGTTATTGGAATACATCGCTTAACAATTACCGAATAACAAAACATTATTCAATTTGGAACTCGAAACACTACATATAACAATCAACACATAACACATACACTATCCAACAAAACTTACATTACACTTACGAACACACATACTTTCTCTACTCCAGACTCAAATAAACTGGGATTGAATGTTTATACCTATTTTTGTAATTAAACATGTAATAACTTAACTAACCTTAATTTACCTTTTTATTTCTATGATATATATATATATATATATTTATTTGTTAAGATAGGATTTGAACTAACATCGATAATCGAATCCAAGGGCCCAATATGTATTGTACAGTTCAACTCAATCGGATCGAATTACTGTCTCCTAAGATACAGGTATTCCCTAGTTTAGGAGGCAGGATTTATTTATTGTTTTGTTACATAGAAAATTACCTTTATTCTATTCTCTTTTCCTGTATCTATTGTTAGTTTCTTTAAGGCATGTACCTGCAAACTTTATCTATGTACGTTTTTGCTCAATAAAGTAATTATTATTATTATTATTATTCAGTAAGATGAAGCTAGTTCTTCTTCTTCTTCTTCTTCTTCTTCTTCAGCCTATAGAGGCCCACTGCTGGACAAAGGACTCCGCCAAGGCATTCCACGCTGACCATGGTTTTATGTTGCCCGCATCCATCGACTTCCCGCGGCCTTCACCAGTTCATCGATCCATCTTGTGGGAGGCCTCCCTACGTTGCGTCTTCTGATACGTGGCCGCCACTCCAGAACCTTACTGCCCCATTGGCCATCGGTTCTACGAGCAATGTGCCCCGCCCACGGCCACTTAATTTTAGCGACTCGATGAGCTATGTCGGTGACTTTGGTGCTTTTGCGGATCTCTTCATTTCTGATTCAATCGCGCAGAGAAACTGTAGTATTTAATATAGCTCTTTCCATCGCCCTTTGTGTGACTCTGAGCCTTCGCATGAGGCGCATTGTGAGCGACCACGTTTCAGTTCCGTAAGTCATCACTGGCAACACACACTGGTCAAAGACTTTAGTCTTGAGACACTGTGGTATCTAGATGAAGCTAGTTGTTCATCCTAAAGCGTAGGCCTCAATGGAGAAGAACGAGCAATAAACTCCACAAACTTTTTATTCTTAAATTTTTACAAAATATGTTTCCGTAATTTTCTGCCCTTCTCAAAATTTGTTTCAGGCGCAACAAATGCCAGCATGTCTCTTTCTTGCAAATTTCTCTTTTGGTCATCATCTTCTTCTTCAGCCTATAGAGGTCCACTGCGGGACAAAGTCCTCCACAAGGCTTTTCGCAATGACCAGTCTTGTGGTGCCCGCATCCATCGGCTTCCCGCAAACTTCACCAGGTCATCGGAGTGCGTAGTCGTTATCACTTTGGCCAAAATTTTCTCAAGATATTTACCTCATTCCATCGCATAACATGATCATGACAAATTGAATTCAGTGCAACTGACTAAGTAATGACCGCGTCGTGCGATTGTCAGTTTGGACACCTTATGAGACATTAATAAGTTTAATCGCGCGATCATACTAGTAAAATTCGCGCGAACCTACGATGATTGGTGCATTCGCTTTCTATTAGATGCCTCAGGTTTTCTATTAAGTTCTTATCCTTTCAAATAATAACACGTATACCTTTTGCATTTTTATCTCGATGGCATCAAATTGACCTTCATTCATCACTTTTTTACTAATAATTATCAATGTTTAATAAAAAGTTCCTTAAAGATTTTGGTTGTAGCCGAATTTGAACTGTGTAATGTTTTGTTGTGTTTCCAAAAGTTGATTATGATTACTGTCCAAGATTCTGAAGTCATAACCGTAATGTTACTTGGGCGCCTGATGAAAAGTTGTAACTTCTACATCAACAGTTGATTCATTGCTTATCTTATTTTCTTTTTTTTTGTTAGAATGGAATATCATTAAATGACTTCTGCTCGGAGCGGAAGGGCGTGTCAGACTGTTACTGACTGACTAAAACCCACCCGTGTTTCTTTACTTGCCTGTGCTACTACCGGTGCTACGGTTTCTATTCATTGCTAACCTTAAGACACCTTTGTATTTTAAATAATTTTGATTTGGCTTTTAGGTAACCATAAATTGCAATATTGTTTTAAAAATTTTTAGGTTAAGGATTTCGAAGTTTATTGGCAACGAAGGTACAGTCGATCTTAGGCAATGACAAGTATGACAAATAGAACGTAGCTGATGTCGCACTGAAGTCTTCCCTTATTTCCACGAAGTCCGTATCTTATACACACAATAATACTTCAGATGTTACTTGATGCAGTCTTCAAAGTTCACGTTGGTTGTCGCTGTAGATCTTCTTTATTATCGCTTCTTAACTGTCGCTTTTTCGGCTTCGATAGTCAAATGCACGGCCGCTGGCATCATGGCGCCTTATACAACGTTATTTTTTGTTTATGCGAAAAAAATAAATGTGTATATGTCAGCTGATCGAACATTCCAGATCCGTCTAGGCGTAATAAAAATAGCGCATAATTTCGAGTACGTTCGGTAGGTACTTCACCGGAGCGAATTTTTAGAAATTTCGATGTCGACACATCGTTGACAATATTGATGAAACCTATACCATTCGATAGGCCATCCTAGGTACCTCTACAATGCCTAGGTCTCTAGATCAGGCAATATTGAACCTTATGACATCGACATAAGGTGCATCCGTAACAATATGTAAGTATGATACTTACTAGAAGCATAAAACGACACCATTATTGAACTGTCAAAATAAAAGCCAAAACTAATCTATGTCAACACACAATTTCACAATCTCAATACAATACACAATACACACAACGCTTGCTTGCTTGGTATACAATTTCAATTTTGACAATTTGCCAGCGGCGGTGTTTCCGTCGGACTACAATTTGAGTGTCTTCAAGGCTAGAGTGAATAGGCTCTTAATAAACTAATGCGCTTTACCATCAACGATTGCGTCACTGCTTACCATCAGGATTGCGGTCAAGCGCTAGTTTAAAATACATAAAAAAAAATTTCGCTTCAGAGACAGATAAAAACTTAATAACTACATTGGCGCCGATTGAAATGAAATGAAATCGTTTATTGTGCAAGTAGGATCACTGATCACTTTTATACGTCATATTTTTTTACTCTATTATAATATAATATATATCATCATCAACCTTTTATCGTCCCACTGCTGGGCACAGGTCTCCTCTCATACAGAGAAGGATTGAGCGTAATCACCACGCTTGCTCAATGCGGGTTGGCGATTTCAGACTTAAAGTCCAGGTTTCCTCAAGATGTTTTCCTTCACCTTCAGTCATTGGTGTCCAAGATATACTTAGAAAGTACATATAACTTCAGAAAAGTTACATTGGTACTTGCCTGACCTGGAATCGAACCCGCGTACTCATACTTGAGAGGCTGGTGTTTTAACCACTAGGCCACCACGACATAATAAGATATAATTTAATGATATACAATATGTAAAGAAAACCCTGTCCGATCCGTGAAGGTATTGTTAGGAATCGATAACTGATTCTACCAATGCCGACAAAGCCGGATTAAAGTTTAAAAAAAAATCCCCCTAAAATAATAAATATTATTTTGCAAAAAGAGGTAACTTAATACATGTGCAGTAGAACAACTTTTCGCGGGCGACGGGGGGCAGGGCACGCGACGCGTGGTCGAATCGCATAAGCGTACCGTCAAAATGGTGTTGTCACTTATTAAAAAATTACCAAATTTCGGGGAATTTGGAATTAATTCTCGGGAAAAAAAGATTATTTTAAAATTCATTAGTATTGTTACTATGATGATTACGTAAAATTTTATATTATATTTGGTCATGTGTTTACCTAACCTTTTTTATCCTTATGGGTCGGACAGGGTTTTCTTTACATATTGTATAAGATATAATATATATAAACTATTATAATAAGAAAAGGACTTCAACCCGCATTGAGCAAGCGTGGTGACTACGCTCAATCCTTCTCTATATGAGAGGAGACCTGTGCCCAGCAGTGGGACGATAAAAAGGTTGATAATAATGATGATGATGACCTAAGTTTAATCCTGTCAAATTAAGATATTCCATAGACAATTTAGACGCGATTATAAACATGGCGACCAAACCCACATCAATTTACGTCAGGCGCACACTAATTTGACAGGTATAAACTAACATTTTATCATCTGTCCTTTTCTTAATAAAATAGAAAGAAAAATATACACTAAACTTAAATTTAACTAGCGGCCGCCAGCGACTTCGTTCGCGTGGAGTTAGTTATGCTCCGCTCCTATTGTTCGCAGCGTGATGTTATATAGCCTAAAGCCTTCCTGTATTAATGGGCTATCCAACGCAAGAATTTTTCAAATCAGACCAGTAGTTCCCGAGATTAGCGCGCACAAACAAACAAACAAACTCTTCAGCTTTATATATTAGTATAGATTTAGTTTGTGAACAAGGGAATCGGGACCATTACTATTTGTCAATTAAAAATAATAAAAATACTGAAGGTACTTTAATGTTATTTTCAGCTCCACCTGTTATTGAAAACGTGTATCCAACTAGAAATTTCGAAGCACTGGAAGGAGACCTGGCGCTTCGGATTCCGTGCAAAGCTACGGGCAGTCCAAAACCTTCAATAGTCTGGATGAAAGACGAGCTCAACTTAGCTCTTGGTAATATTTTCAAGTAACATTTACACCTACCTTTTTCATAAATAGAAGTTGTATGAGCCCGAGGCTATATTAATGTGAATAATATTCTGTCCAAAGTGCTCCTTTTTTAAAATATTGACATGCAATTTATGAGGAATCGATTTAACTTTTGTGATTGTTTGATTCCGAAAATGGATATTGAAATTTTATTTATGTTCCAAATTGACATTATTTAAAGTTAGGCAAATATCAATTTTATTTTAACTGTGCTTAAGTCGATTTCAGACTGACTTACACTATTGAAAAAGTTATAAAAATGTTTGCATTTGTAGCGTAAATTAAACTTCATTGTATAGATATTAAGTTTATTTTTCCATAAACTTATATTTGTTTATATTTTTGGGGAATATGTCACAGTATTATTTTAGATTGCTCTAACCCGATTATATTATCATCAAGTTGGAAATCGACTTAAAAAGACTTCGAGAAGAGTGATTGACCCATCAAATCTGTGTGGTTCTTCCTTTAGACGTAAACCATCTCAGACTGCTGATTCATATGGACTGATCAAAACTGTATCTAAACCTAAAAGAGACTCTTCTCCCTCTCCTCTGAAGCTATTTAGGTCTTTCTTATCAGACACCTCACCCGAACTCATTTAGTTTTGATGTTTCTTTGAACCAATTTTCCAACAATTGACACCTAATTTGTGTTTACACAAAGATACGTACATGGTTTCCTTCCAATTTATGTCCTCAGGGTCTGAATGGTACGAAATGGAAGACGACGGGACGTTAATTATTAAAAATATCGACCTCAATTCAAAGGGGACGTATGTGTGCCGTGCAGAAAACATTTTTGGGAATGACACCGAAGCATACGACGTTATAGTGAGAGGTGAGTAAAGCATCCTCGTTTACATATTATATCGATCTAATACTTCTAAGATCTAGATTATTTAGATGATATTATTATTTAGATGCAATACGTGATGGATCTTAGTGTCTATCTATTTTGCCTGTTGGTAAGCAGTGATGCAATGGTTGATTTTAAAACGCGTTAGTTAATTAAGAGCCTATTCACTCTAGCCTTGAAGACACTTAAATTGTAGTCTGGTGAAAACGCCGCCCCTGGCAATTTGTTCCCGTCCCTTTATTTACGCGGTATAAGAGACGAGGCGAAATGCTTCGTCCGGATCGTAGTGATGTCTACAACGTAAGAGTCGGTACTTGCCGTACAACGTGACGTCCGATGATGAAACAGAGATGGATCAATTAAGTCATGCAATTATCGCGCACACGCTCCAAAATGCATCCTATAGAACACTGACATGCAGATTTTACAAAGGGTAACACAATTGGCGGTCTTATCGCTCAGAGCGACCTTTACAGAGAACCTTGCTCCGTAATAGCAAGAGGGATGGAGAGCGAGGTAGTGTAGGTAGTTCACGATGTACTATTTATGTACTTTATACGAATGCATCACTGCTTACTCACAGGCAAGATAGCACTCAAGCAATCGTTTATAACGTCAGAAAGTAATATAGAAAAAAATCAATGAATATAATACATCAATTTGCAGTCCTTGTAAGAAGCAATTGATAAAATAAGTGTGCAGCTTGAAAGAAGCAATTGATGGGAGTCTTGCAAAATGGAAAATCAAGTCAATCAGTCCTGCAAAATCAAATCATAGTAGTTATGCAACATAGAAGAAGAAATTGATAGTAATTGTGCATCTTCGTACTGCCAACTGAGAGTATTTATTTACCTTAGATAAATGCACCCCAATAGCAGTTATGCTCCGCGTTCATTTTAAACAATTTTGTTTCAGATAATACGATACCAGAGAGACCTACAAACACGATATTCGTAGAAGAAGGCAAGACAATTGATATCAAATGTGACATACCACATACGAGCGAGGATCTAATGCGGTGGTATAAGGTATTTATTGTAAATGATTATATGTATAACGTTATTTTTTGTATAATTATGCGAAGCCCGAAACATGTGTCTAGTAGTAATATTTGACCTCTACACTGAGAGACAGGAGCCCCGTTTCGCTTTGCGCTTGGTAACAAAAATGCAAAAAAAATATAACATGGTGTAAAAATGATTGTAATGAATTCTGCATATTCAGAATAAACTATATTGAGATTTCGTACAAAGAAAACATAAGGTTATATGTTGGTTAAAATGATTATACTTACTGCGGCTAGAAATGCGTGTTTACCAACGCAAAAACGTTTCAAAATTTTAATTCATTACCAATTTTGTTATCCCTTTTCTTCATAAACATCATTACTTCATAATATGAATGTAAACGAATAGCTCGCGGGGGCCGAGCAACTTTTATCTCAGTAGGTAACTAATTCTATTAATATAAATGACCTGCTTAGGTCGCTACATAATTATTATATGCCCAATTTCACAAAACCCCGTAGACTTGATGTTAAAGATAAGTTACTTGCTGATACGAAAATGACTCCCATGTGCTGTCCTTTAGCAATGTTTTAGTTGAAGTGAAGTTTTCTTACATCGTACAATTTTTTTTAGAACGGCGTACCAATTGCTGTCACAGAACTAACCTTGTATAACGTGACTCGAAGCGATGACGGTCTTTACACGTGCCGGGTCAGCAACCCATCGAAGTCTCGGTCTGTCACCACCAAAGTGGTCATTGGGTTCAAACCAGTATTCAACACAGAGGAAAAAGAAACCATTGATTTCGTCCATGAGGCAGAATCAGAAATCCTATATTGTGGTGCTCATGGGGAACCAAAGCCAACGGTAAGACATCATGAAAACATTAACACAACCTGTAGTCGTTGAACCCCGAAAAATTACATCAAATCTTTTTTTTATTTTCCGATGAGCATCGATATCTTAACACGATAAAATTCGCTGTAGATGAGATCGTCGGAATTAAACAGTCACTGTAGACGATAAAATTAACTGCCGAAACTCTTTAGACTCTACAGAGTTTCGTCAGTTAATTAATTGAATAATGAAATCTTAATCATCATCATGGATCTAAATAGTCTTAAAAGACAACCCACTTCATCTATACCATCTACTAACAAAGCTTAGTAAAATAAAAAACGCCTTTAGAATAATTTTAATAAATATCATACATTATTATGACGCTTAACGTATTCTGAAACATCCTATATTGCGAGCGCAGTCCGAGTTTTCCGTTTCAAGGGCACGCAGAAAGGAGCGGCGACATTTTTATCAGAGTTCATTCACCCGAGCTAAAAAATTTAAGGCGGCTCCAGAGGAAAAACACACCGCAGGGCGTTTTTATGTAGTTTTTCGGAGCTATCCACTCTTTATCCAAAAGAAATATCAACTTATTAAAAATACATAAATTTTCTCCATAATCTTGGCTCCAAAATTGTAGATTTTTTTTTTTACTAAGCATAATGTTTAAATAATTCCTTCACAACGAAACCTCTGACAAGAGAAATAATTATCAAAAACGTGCATCTCCTCGAAAAGTAAGCATTATTTAGATTTTGTTCTTACACTAATGGATAGGCAATTTCATGACGAACATTATTGTAGAAATATTTTTTTAAAACGACCAAAACAAAAAGTTTATTCAACAATCTGAGCGTATTCCCCATCATTTCTCTTGCCCGAGCTATTGAGATTCAGTATGCAACAAGCTCTCGAAGGGGGAACCCGTATCGTTCGTCATCGCGCGGTCCGCTAGCATAGCGGTCGGCGCGTGAGCGAGAAAGCATCTGCTTGCTCGCTCACGCACCGCATGTCGTATAGAGTATAATACTATCATAAAGTGTCTCTGTTATTGATGTTCATTTTGGTGTTCGTTTTTTTACCCGATTTCAAAAGGGAGGAGGTTATATGTTTTTTATGTTTGTTTGCGGATAACTTTACTATAATATAAATAATAGGGTATTTGACTAAAAAAAACTAATTATTCCGTCATTCAGATTATAGAAAAATATTGGATAGGTTTATTATATACGTTTTACATTTCGTATATTTTGTTTTATCAAATCAATAAAAATTGACAAATATAATAGGCATCAAAGATCAGGAGTGATGGCTGGTGACGTCACTGGCCGCTAAAAAGTGTAGCGTGCAGTGACGTCACACGAGTTTTCAAAGCACAGTGTCGTCTTCATTTTTTGTTTATATGAAAAAAGAAAAAAATATGTGTCTAGTATTTTTTGGGTAGGCCCCCGACAAGGTGGACCGACGACCTGGTGAAGGTCGCGGGAAACCGCTGGATGCGGGAGGCGCAGGACCGGTCGTCGTGGAGAACCTTGGGGGAGGCCTATATCCAGCAGTGGACGTCTTTCGGCTGAAATGATGATGATGATGATGAGTATTTTTTGGAAATCTGACAGACGGACTAATTAGGTTTTTTTAGTCAAATACCCTATTGCATAAGTTGATAAAAAATGCTATGCAATAGCTTTACCGTGGCAGTTCCCGAGTGCCACCTTTTTTTTATTTTTTAATTAGAAAGATTATATCTTCAAGGTAGTATCATGTTAAGGAAATTAGGGTCTGATGATGGAAGACTTAGGAAACCTAGGAAAAATATAAAAAATCATAGGGGCGCCTAGGGCATTTCTATGTTTTTTTCATTAAGTGTTTTAACGCACTACAATTTAGTAAAGTTCGGAGTTGATGATGGAGCCGGGAGACAGCCGAGGGATCTCCTTAACGATTCACATCAGCTGCCTCGTGTTTGTGCTTAATAAATTTATATTGATAAGAACTTTACACCTAAATGAGTTGTGATTGTCATTAAAGCTCTGATGATGAAGACAAAGGCCAGTTAAGGGAACTCCTCAAAGGTTTACAATAGTTACCTTGTGTTTGGACTTAATTCATTTATATTGATGAAAACTTTACACCCATATAGGTTTAAATGAAGGTCTGCAATAGATCTGATGATGAAGACCATAGACAGTTGAGGGAATTCCTCAACAATTTACAACACTGTACTTTAACATAGTACAAACATTACCTACTCGTCATGCTTATGCAAAAATCAATTAAAATCAAGAGACTGAATTTAAGTTGTGTTATTTCATTGCGTTATTTCTAGAAATGCTCATACTTTCATTGTGGTCTTATAGGAATTAAAGCAAACGAAATACGTCGTTTGCTTGCAGGCCTTTTCCAAATATGCTGCCGTCAGCGTCCAGTCTGACCGGATATTGTATTAGTCAGATGTTTATTATTTTTCTGCAAAAGGAAGCTTTGTGTAAATAATATTTTAGTATATGTATTTGTTTTTTTTATACGATAGTTTTATTTTTTACAATTTACGTATTTGTTTTATTAAACGAGAATAAAAATATAATTTCAGTCTTGCCTGAGCCCAAAAAAAACATCTCATCTTTTTTTATGTAGGTTTCCTGTCTGCAGAAATTTATTTGACCCTGATTACGTTTTCCCTTAAAATAATAAATAATGATAAATTAACCTTTATTATATTATTTTTCTATCCCTTTGACCATCTGACTTAGCTAACTTTCAATCTACAAAACTAACTTCCAACCCTGAAGTTACAGTCATAACATATTTAGTTGTAAAGGTCTAATCAATACAAATTAAGTAAGCCCAAACACATGACAGTTGCTTCCGATGTGGATTCCCTTGATTCTCTATCATCTCCATCATCAGGTCAGGCCCAAATCTTCACGGTTTTATAGTATCATCCGATATAAATACGAGTATCAAGTTTTCACCCTAAGCGTGCCTACAATTTTCGATAATTGGCCTAAATTTCTTAGAATTTCCATTATCGACACTGACGTGGTAACAATGAGATTACATAGGCAGCATACTCTTTCATATAAAAAAAGAATGGTCAAAATCGGTTCATTAACAATAAAGTTATCAGCGAGGACACATAAATCGAATTGAGAACCACACTTTTGGGAAGTCGGTTAAAAAATAATATACGCAATATTTTTATTATGAAGTATCGTCAACATTTGTTTCAATCTATAATAACCAAAAGTATTTGGGCGCACCAATAAACAAAAATAAAAGTGCCATGTCTGTTACTTCTGTGGTCTATGAATTTAACTTGTATTTGTAAGTACTTCGTCCGCCAGACGGCGCTAGTAATATTTTGCGAAGTATTGTAGAGGTGGGGCGCGGTGAAGAGGGAGCAAATGCTCGAGGTCATTTGGTGAGGGTACGACCTTAAGTAATTTAATATTATTCCAAATGTGTAGTAAATATTGTGTAGAAGAAGAGGGCTGTCATTGTAACACGATTAAAATTCCACGGTATATGATTGTGCAGAGATGTACTTAGAAAACTAATATCACTGTTTGACCTGGAAATCCAGGCTTGGATCTCATGTCCAGCGGTAAAGCACACGATCTCGACAGCGAAATATTAAAAATATACTTACTGTTACTGTAGTAAACTTATTTGAATTTTATCAACGACAGACCGCAGTTTGGAAACATAACGGCAAAGTACTGAACACAACTACCATGACACATCCCTTGGGGATGGTGTACGGTGCAACAGGAACATATGAATGTGAGGTCAGCAATGATTTCGGCAGCATCCATCGAACGTTCAAAGTTACATCTAGAGGTAGAGTATATTCAATGTCATGGGTTATTAATTTTATATCACGTTAGGCTCCTTGACAAGACTTGGGCAAAATGCTCAACGACCTCAGCAGGGCTTCCCAACAAGTGGGTCTAAAGATGAACATGGATAAGACGATCATCTCGAACTCTCATGTCGCACCAACTTCAGCTCGTCTGGGCAGCGTTCGGAGAGCTACGCTACGTCTTCTCGTCATCCAAGATACTACAGTGTCTCAAGACTAGACTTTGACCAGTGTGTGTTGCCAGTGATTAGTTATGGAACTAAAACGTGGACGCTCACAATGGGCCTCATACAAAGGTTCAGAGTCACACACAAACGGAAAAAGTGGAAAGACCTATAGAACCAAAGTCACCGACATAGCTCTTCGAGTCGCTAAAATTAAGTGCCAGTGGGCGGGGCAGTAAGGTTTTGGAGTGGCGGCCACGTACCGGAAATCGCAGCGTAGGGAGGCCCCAATAAATTGGTCCGATAACCTGGTGAAGGTCGCGGGAAGGCGATGGAGACGGGCAGCACAAGACGGGTCATCATGGAAAGCCTTGGGGGAGGCCTTTATCCAGCAGTGGATCTCTATAGGCTGAAGAAGAGGAAGAAAGGGCTCCTTATGAGCTGGCTGAAATGAAAAAAGACAGAAATAACACAAAAGCGCGGGCAGGCGGTGCGATGCGATGGGGTTAGTCGCAGGGGACAAAGAAATTTCACGCGGACGTAATCGCGGGCAGGAGCTAGCTAGTAAAAAAGTCGCTATTTGTATCTGCCTGTGAATGATTAGTTCTTCTCAATGACTTAATAAATTTTGTAATGGTTTACGCCATCACTTAGTGAATTAATCCTGAAGGTTTATGTGTGAGTTACGGTTACACTTATTGATACCTATCACAATTGCTAGGTAATTAAATTTTATCCTATACTAGCGACCCGCCCCGGCTTCCCACGTGGTCAAATGATATAGGTACCTAAGCCTTCCTCAAATGTCTACTGTGCCGCCCATCAGCCAATATCTGACTCTGCAAGATACATCGACCTTATTGTCCATGGATAGCCAGTTGCACCACCTTCAAACAGAATGAAAGCCTACCGGAGTACCAAGTTGGTTCGAAATAATGGTCCCTCGCTCCAGCCCACTCACTCCGCGGTTTAGGCAGAGAAACACTCACGTAGCAGGCGGCCGGCAGGGGCGCGAGCGGCATGCGGATTTTTTCTGGTGTTTAAATTTGAATAAATCGTGATATGTCCTGCATGAAACAACCAATTCGAAATAATTCAAAAAGAGATCTGCTACTATTGAAATTACCTTTGATATGACGCAATTTATTTGGATAAGGATTAATAATAAGGAATAAATAGTGGGCTCTGATTTCGACTGGTATTTTAATTAATTTTTCAAACTTAAAAAAATAGTCATAATGAAGAAACTATAGTAGGTAGACATATGGTATCGTAGACTTTATGTAGGCATTTTTAAGGTCTACAATACTGTAGTGCATTATTTTGATCTATCTCATAGGGTTCAGCCAGCGTTTGCAATGTAAGCTCAAAAAAATGGGTTTATTTCGCGACATGTGTTAGAAACCTCAAAAATTATCAGTGTTGCTCTTATGTATATATTATGCATGTTATATAAATAAAACCTTCCTCTTGAATCACTGTATCTATTAAAAAAACTGTATCAAAATTCGCTGCGTAGTTTTATAGATTGAATCATACAAAGCGACATAGGGAAAGTAAGAGTGACTTTATTTTATAATATGTAGTGATAAGTATAGTCCATGGTACAGTACAAATTTCTTAATAAGATTTTCAGCTTTATCGCTAAAGCATTATGACTCAAGGTAGATATGGAATATTTGATAGTTTAGGGTAGCTTCACCTGCTATCGTCTGTATATTATAGTGCAGTCCATGATCAGATTATATCATACTTCTATTCTTTAATTTATGTGGTGTACATTATAAAGAGTATTCTTATCAATGTTTTGTATGTGTTTTACAGATTGCATATTGAACATAAAGGAAGATTTCCCGGAAAAACAACCTATAATGTACTCACCATCGCTATCATGGCCCGTATTTGAAGTTAACAAAGGATTCATGATCATACCACATAAAGATTACTTCTTCTTTCACTGCCCTTCACTATTCAACAACCCCAGCCTCGCTTATACTACCAATGTCATGGCCTTCTGTGAAAGAGACAATACAATTAAAATTAATGGAAAAATATACAATTTTTCTGACATACAGTGTAATGATGATGTCAAACCACAAGTTTCGAAAAGTGGAATTGCGTGCCTCCCCGGTAACACCGAGTATATAAAGGTCGGATACCGAGTGTATAATGAATTACTCGGAGTATACGATGTTTGTCTCGACAAGGATAACAACGTGCCTTTGTTCGTAAAGCACAGGCTGTCTCCAGACCACACTGACAGGTCGACAGAGGCTGAATGGTCCAACAGTCTCTTGCCTCAAGATTTTGACGCGTTGTACAATTGTCGAAGACAAGTGTATGACATCAGCACGACTTTGAGAAGAGAGTTGCGAAGTCACGATTCTTGCTGCTTCGGGAAGAGACAGCTAGTGAATTCTCATAACTTGCTGCCTGGCATACCAACCTCATCGACGTATGACTACTTGAACGTTATCCCGCAGTGGAGTACCTGTAACTCAAAGGTAAGCTTAATTGAAGCTGGCAAATATACACCGCTTATAAGTAAATACGTACGTATATTTATTCAGAATATCAGAGACATGGACGCACAAACTGTAACCATTAATTCAAGAAATGATTTGGAACCCTGCATAAACGGCTTACTACAGCAACAGCAATAAGAAAATTTAAAGTGCCCTAATATTTTTCTTAGGTTTAAGATATGCTGTTATTTTACGTCTGGTGCATATACAAATAAAACCTAAATTATAGACTCAATAAAAAATGTTCGCGTTTTATCTTCAGAATTGGGAAGACGTGGAAGAAAGTGTGAGAAAACTTGCGAAGTCAGTCGGCCGTGATGTGGTAATAACGACTGGAACGGCACATCACAGCGGAGCACCTACAGACATAACTCTACACGACGGCCGCGGAGGACAGCAAACAGTAGCACCCTACATATGGAAGGTAGGACAACTACTTTAGAATGATAGTTATAGAGGGTCGATATCGATAGTGAGTGGGGTGGAAATTAAAATCCAAAATGGAGGCTGCGAAATTGTTAAAAATTTTCATCGTTTGTCTCGTCCCCATGGTGTGGTGTGTTTTCACTATTGACGACTCACTTTTAACTCACTCCACTTAACTTTCCTTCTCCATCGACTGACGATCCATTCTGTAAGAACCATCAGAGGGAAAAAAGTCAGAACTCGGTCATGATCTGACGGCTTGAAAATATTGTACTTTTTGTGTTGCAATGGGGTTTTCTGATTTATTAAATACTAGCTTTCCGTCCGCGGCTTCGCCCGCGTGGAGTTCGGTTATATCGCGCTTTTTAGATTTCCTTCGGGAATATCAATTGTTTCCGTGATAAAAAGTACCCTATCATTTAATCCGTACTTCTAACTTTACGTCTACAAAATTTTAAAGCTATCGGTTCAGTAGTTATAGCGTGAAAGCAGAACAAACAAACAAACAAACTCACTTTCCCAATTATAATATTAGTATGACACTTTCCCATTTATAATATTAGTATGATTCAGATATATCGCGCTTTTTAGATTTCCTTCGGGAATATCATATTTTTCCGGGATAAAAAGTACCCTATTATTTAATCCGGACTTCTAACTTTACGTCTACAAAATTTCAAAGCAATCGGTTCCGTAGTTACGGCGTGAAAGCGGAACAAACAAACAAACAAACTCACTTTCCCATTTATAATATTAGTATGATTTAAGCTCACCTTGCTGCGTGATCATAACCATATTTTGTTAATTTCCAGGTAGTTCAAGATCCTGCTCAGTCAGCATCTCTGGCGATAATTCACATCAATATTCCTGAATTGTCTCCAGAAGAGGCTCCGAAGTATGTTCTGTGTCCTGACATCTGTGGGAATGCGATCAGTTGGATAGAACCATCTAATTGGCACAATGTGGAGGATGGCTACACGTATTGCTGTGCTATAACCGAATTCGAAAAAGCATTCGGTTACAGCGGACGTTTTAGTCCGGACATGCTCTATGTTCTTTTTGATGGATCCTTGATACCAGAATTTTATTTGACTAGGTAATATGTAGTATTTTATTTATTTATTTTGTTGATAAATTGATACACAACCATAGATAAACGTTAGGAATGATCTAGTAAGTATATGACCCTGTTAGGGCGCAGCGATATGTATAGATAAGTATTAAGTTTAACAGTAGGTATTTTTAATACGGTTGTTTTATTTATGAACATTTGAAATGTACGGGCGACAGCATGTCAAGCTACCCGAAATTGTTAAATGTTTCCAATCGACATTGAGTCTTAATACTTTAGTGATAAAGTTGAAAATCGAATAAAACATTTTACAGATTGTAGTAGCTTGATGTGCTGTCTGTACTCATCATAGTATTCATGTCATTCATACTTTGTGTACTCGTACATCATTTAACGATAGGTCCGACCATAAAGGTCGAAACATACTATCAAAACGCAACGCGATGTGTTGTGTCGACACCCGACGCTTGTCGTGCACATAGGCAACACTCCACGCGATGCTACAACACGTATCGTGTAGTGTAGTCTCTCACGAAATGCTGAAGTTTATTGATATGTCACGTGGCCATGGATTCGATTCCGCTTGAAGACGAGCTAGATGAGGATTTTGAAGAAGATTTATTGCGGTTTTTGGGGCTATATTTTGGACAGAAACAGTTAATAAAAAAAGACGTACTCATATCATATAACAATGAGTATTGTTTTTCCCTAATTCTATTAATTTTTCATCGACATTTTAAACCAACTTTTAAACAAAACTAACAAAAAATATCTTTTCTTTTATCATACCCTTAAAAATGTTCACGAAAGACTGATGCGTCGCGTCGGGTGTTAACTAGAAACACACTGCGCTGATTTGTCGGGTGGCGTGTCTTCCCCTTCTCCCGGCAACACGCTGATCCAAATTGGTTGGATGTTGCGGCGTGTGATCACATAGCGTGTTGCCTATGCGCTTCTGGCCATATTAAATATGTGGAATTGATACGTACTGACATGCGTCGGGTGGCGTGGCGTCGTGTCACGTTTTGATAGTATGTTTCGATCTTAATTACTGTTAAAATTAAAATAATAAATTAATATGATACATTGGTTTGTTTTATTTTAATATCTTTTTTATTTGTAGACCGGTATTAGTCGAACTCACTTTAATTATCACACTAAGGTTGAAAAAAGAAGTGATTTATTTAGGAACATCAGAATTTTAAAAATGTTTACATTCTGATCTCAGTCTCATTTTATAGAAAACTAGATACTTCTAAGTTTCCTAAATTTTGACATCAGTTTGTCGCGAGAGGAGACTGCTACTAGCTTTTGAACGTTTTAAGTTATGAGATGCCGATGGGGCGGATGAGGAGTATTGTTTATATACTATTGTCATAAATTAAACTTTTTAGTTTGAAAGCATGTCTTTTTAGTTTTTTAAACTATATTTATTTCATCACAAATCCAAGTGTATCGATATTGGATATCATTTTGTAAGAGAAGTTGTAGAGAACAGCTTAATACATATTTGTTATCTTGAAAGAGCTGAAATGCCAGCTGATATTTTTACCAAGAGCTTGGGTTCAGTGAAGCATTATTACTTTATGAGAAAGTTACCGATTTCACCTGTTTCATAGTACTGTAGTTCTATATTTTATGTTTGTGTGTAATTCTAGATTTTATGTTTGTAGGTATTACATTATTTTGTTAAGAGGAGGTGTTAAACATTGAAACAAAATAATTCATAGTGGTGCCCTCTATAATGTCAGTATAGCCTAGACTGTATAGTCTATTGATCATAAATTGATTGTCTATAAATTGTCAATGTTAATCATGCTAAAAAAAAACTATCTCTGCTTTCAACCACCAAAACGTGCGTTTTATTACTCTTGCCACTCCCACATGTGTGCGAGGGCAGCGTAACAAACTACGCAGATGCTGATAGGGAGGTCGACCGGGGTAGATGACCGGTCCTGTCCGTCAGATAGGCCTCGACCACTCGAGAGAGATAGGTAATCCGGTGATACCGGAATGTCTCCCTGGTGCAACTCCAAGGTAGGGTGTTGAAGGCGTTGGCGACGGCGATCTCGGGCCACAGCATCCCCTGTCGTGAGGGCACGCGTATGATGGCGTCCACCGTAGAGTGCTCCCTGAGGAAGCCAAATTGGCTCTCCGCCAAATCCGGTCCCACTAACCTGAGCTGAGTCGCCCGACGAGGCGGTCTGCAATGACTCTTCCGATGAGCTTGCCCACCTCATCAAGAAGCACGATTGGCCGGTAAGCGGACGGAGAATCCGCAGGACGCCCTGCCTTCGTTTGAGGACCAGTTTCCTCGTTTTCCAGCGAAGTGGGAACTGGCCCCTCTCCATATATACGCTCAGTAGCCCCCTTAGTCGAGGCCCGAGAGCCCCTAAGGCCAGTACCCAAGCTTTTCCAGGTAAGCCGTCGGGTCCTGGGGCGGCATTCAGCCTACGTACCGCCGCTCATAGCTCTACCACACCGACGACGATGATGATGCTCTCTGGAGCATTCGTCCGTCGCACTGCAGGAGGCGGAGCCATGGGTGGAGAAGTATGTTCCCCTTGCGAGGAAAACAGAGCACTCACCACGTCCTCCACGACCTGGAGACGAAGACTATGCGTCAGCGGGGGAGCATATGGACGGAGTTTATCCCACACCATTTTGTAGGGGCATCCCCACGGGTCTGAAATGTGGTTTCAGTTCAAAGAGAGCCAAGGGAATTTACTACCGGCGATAGGGTACAGGCAAGAAGCTATAATAACCCCCATGTCAAATGGGAATTTGCCACAGTATTGCGCCGTATTGGCCTATTACATTACGAGATCTGGACCAATTGCTGGCTGCCCCCAGGTGTGTCAGCCAGGAATCGCCACCGAGGTTTGTCATATACGGACTCTACGGAGACTGATGTGTGCCGCCCTTAGCAACGGATTACCTAGATACGGTTGTTATAAAAATTATGTTAAGAAATAAAGAACGATCTGAAGAAGATATTTTTATTTAATAATTTTTCAATGTAACTAATGCCGGTGTCCCTCAGGGGTGTGTTCTCTTTGCAACTCTGGTCCAACTGTATATTTACGATCAGCTGATGCCCGGTATCTATGGGTATCCACATGACAGCACAGTTGTGGAGGGCTAGTAAGGAATCTATCCAGTCCGAAAGAGAGGCTATGGTAGAACGTAGAAGTGCTGCACTACAGGCAGTCTCTGAATGGGGCAAAGCCAATCTTGTAGCGGTTTATCCGGTCCAGTGACGTGCCCGTTAGTGACTCGGCTCGCCCATAATTCAACGCCGACTGTGTTCAAGCTGAACAACGTAAGCACACGTCATTTCTCATCTGGGTTGACGCTCATGACCGCAGAGCTCCGGATGTAAGCTCAAAGAAGAGAGCCTTTTTAAACCGTGCTTCCAAGTTCTACAAAAAGGCTCTTGAAAAGGCTCGCTTCGATCGCATTACTCATATTGCCAACAAGCTCTCTGCGCAACCATCTGACCGGGGCATCGGTCGAGGCGAATTTCTGTCGGCCCACATTGCCCCCGCTGGTTAGGCCTGATGGAGCACTGGCTCATACGGCAAGAGAGAAAGCAGGTCTCTTTGCATCTCTCTTTGCCCATAATTCTCTTCTTGATACTAACAGTGCTACTCCTCCTAAATTACATCATTGCGGAACTTCAATACCAAAGGTTCGCATTAGGAACAAGGAGGTTCTGAGAGTACTGTGTCGTCAGGACGTGAATAAGGCTAGTGTTCCAGATGGTATACCAGCGATTGTTCTTAAGGCATGTGCGCCATAGTTGTCTCCTGTGTTGACGCGCTTGTATCCTCTCAGTTAGGACTGGTATAGTGTCTAAGTCCTGGAAGCTTGCCATCGGGCAGCCCGTGCCCAAAAAGGGTTGTCGTGCCGATCCTACCAACTATCTGTTATCCTAACAACTCTGTTCCTACTGCATATTTACGATCTGCTGA
The DNA here is from genome assembly GCA_017933935.1 of Sesamia nonagrioides. Lineage (NCBI taxonomy): Eukaryota > Metazoa > Arthropoda > Insecta > Lepidoptera > Noctuidae > Sesamia > Sesamia nonagrioides. The sequence goes on along the minus strand of JADWQK010000986.1, from coordinate 942,643 downwards.
TGCCCAGTATGGCGTATGCAGATGACAGCACAGTTGTGGAGGGCTAGTAAAGAATCTGTAGCGGCTTGGTAACCGCGATGTGCTGAGTCGCATGTTTGAGATATAGGGGGACGCGAGCGTACGGCTCGCCAGTCGCTTACAATACACCGCCCTGCCTCTACACGTACGTAGTACATAATTAGATATAGTAAAATATTGTGGAACCAGAATTATAGACATTGATGACGCTCAACACCACGCACGCACAACGCACAACTTGTAACAACAATATTCTTACAAATAAATAAATTCTAATTCTAATTCAACACTATGTGTTGAGCATCATCAATGTGTCACTATGTGTTGAGCGTGTTCTTAGTTTACTAGAGATTATTAAATAAAATGTGACTGCACTATAATCAATGTCTATAATTCTGGTTCCACAATATTTTACTATAATTAGTACATAATTATAGAAAAATATTGTGGAACCACTACGTACGTGTAGAAGCAGGGCGGTGTATTGTAAACGACTGGCGAGCCGTACGCTCGCGTCCCCCTATATCTCAAACATGCGACTCAGCACATCGCGGTTACCAAGCCGCTACAAATCTATCCAGTCCGAAAGAGAGGCTATGGTAGAACGTAGAAGTACTGCACTACAGGCAATCTCCGAATGGGGCAAAGCCAATTATGTAGCATTCAATGGCGCCAAAACACAGGCGTGTCTTTTCACCGGCAAAAGAAGCCCGTTCACCATGGCTCCTACTTTTCGGAATGTATCCTTGGAATACAGCGACCGCCTTCAGCTTTTGGGAGTTGAGATATCCTCAAACCTTCAAAGCTGAAAGCAGTCCAAAGTCAGGGTGGCTGCCAAGAAACTTGCCGTTATCGCAAAGGTCCGGCGGTACTTCACACCAAGGCAGCTTCTAATGTTGTACAAAGCACAGGTCCGCTCGTGTGTGGAGCCAGACTGCAGCCAGATTTGGGCTGGTGCTGCAAAATGTCACCTGGCTGCTTTGGATTCAATGGAGAGGCGTGCGAAGAGGCTGATTGGCGATCCAGTTTTAACTCCGAACGGTCTCCAAAGCCTGGAACACAGGCGTAGAGTAGCCAGCGTTTCGGTGTTCTATAGGACGCATTGTAGTGAGTGTGCAAGGGAATTGCATGATTTAATTCCCCTATCTCCGTTCCAGCGTCGGACGACCCTTCGTACGGTGAGTTTCCACCCTTACATTCTTAACACTACTACGATCCGGACGAAGCGCTTCCTCTTTTATACCGCTTACATCGAGGGACTGGAACAATTTGCCAGCGGCGGTGTTTCCGTCGGACTACAATTTGAGTGTCTTCAAGGCTAGAGTGAATAGGGCCTTATTAAACTAGCTCGCTTTAACATCAATGATTGCACCACTGCTTACCATCAGACGGGACTGCGGTCAAGCCCTAGCTTATAATTTACATAAAAAAAGTGTTTTATGACAAAGGACTATCTCTTTGAAATAATGAATATTATTTACCCCATAGTTTTATTGTACCTTATTAATAGACGTGCCATGAGTACCTTCTTAGATATTCCCATGAATATCTAAGAAGGTACTCATGGTAGTCTTTAAAACTTTGGTAAATAACTTTTCCATAAAAGTTATTTACCAAAGTTTTAAAGACTATTATTGTATGACATTTTAACTTTATGATTAGTGAAATACATGATTGTAAAACTATAAGAAGACACCTATGTGTCATATTTTATATTACATATTACAATATTTGTTTTTTTTTTTCTATTTTATAGTTCCTGTGTCATTAACATACTTTTCAATTATTTGATCAACGGTGTGAATGTGATCAGTAGTACTAAATCCGCTTCGGAATCCCGCTTGTTCTATAGGTTGGCATAAGTCTATCTGTGAAGATATTCTGTCTAGTAAACAGGATGCAAAGAGTTTATACAGACAAGACATGAGACTTATCGGGCGGTTTCGAATACAAAAAACCGCTATACATAGCATTTATTGACTATAAGAAAGCCTTCGATTCTATTCATCATAATAGCATCTGGGAAGCATTAAGCAAACAAGGCATTGAAGCAAAATATATTAACATTATTAAAAATACTTATCTTAATTACACAAGTAGAGTCAGGCTAGACAGTATCGGACAGGGCGATTCTATCTCGCCGAAATTATTTATAGCGGTCCTACAAACTGTAATGGAAGACTTACCATGGTCGACACAAGGAATTAATGTGAATGGGAAACACTGAGTCATCTAGGTTTTGCGTAGATATCGTTGTTTTCTCTAGAAGCCCGTATAAGCTCCACACGATGATCAACCAGTTTCAATCTGCTAGCGCCCGAGTAGGACTAGAGATGAACTTAGAAAAAACCAAAGTAATGACTGACAGGTACTTGACGCCGATATTGGTTAATGGGGTGCCAATAGAGTACTACTAATAGAGTACACTAGAGAGTAACGTTTATCTTGGTGAGCAAAATTCATTTAGAAAAAAACCGGAATATAGAGGAAATCAGTAGAAGACTGCAGCTATCTCATGGAGAAAATACTGGACTCAAAAAGAGGGTTTGAAATCAAAATTACCAATTAATATAAAAAGGTTGATACTGGATAGTACAATATTACCCTGTCTCACCTACGGCTGCCAAAGGTGGACCTACGATCAGAAAGCAACTCATAAAGTCCAGACCACCCAGAGAGCAATGAAAAGGAGCTGCTTAAACTTAAGCTAAAAGACCGAGTAAGAACTACAAAAATTCGGAAGTTTACCAAGGTAAAGGATGCTCTGCGCTTTGCTAAAAGTTTAAAATGGAGGTGGGCTGGCCATAACGTCAGATACAAGGATAAACGTTGGAGAATCAATATCACAAGGTGGAAAGGACCATTTATGGTAGGAAAGCTAGAGGTCGTCACTTAAACTTCTTTATTTTGGACTAATTTTGTTAATTAGTCCAAAATAAAGAATTTTAGAAAAAAAATACAGTCTGGTTATATTTCTACAATTAATCGTCAAACTATTTTTAACATACTAAACATACTTGTGTAACCAGGTTACATAGGTAACCCATAGTTCTCAAACTAAAATATAAAGTTGTTACGGGCTAGGGGTACTAAAACGCGGGTAAGGGTAACGAAGTTTATTGGCAACGAAGGTACGGTCGATGGTAGGCAATGACAAGTAGAATGTAGCTGATGTCGCACCAAAGACTTTCCTTACGTCCACGAAGTCCGTGTCGTATGTATACACACAACTTAATTGTATTAACACAACAACACTCTAGATGTTGTTTCACATAGTCCTCAATGTTCTCGTTGGGTTATCGCAATAGGTCTCCTTAATTATCGCTTCTAAAACTGTCGCTTGTTTTCGCTTCGGTAGTCGAATGTACATAGACTGACAGCGCACTGGCGTCATGGCGCTTTATATAGGTCAGCTGATCGAACATTACAGATGTATCCAGAGTCAATAATAATAGCGCATAAATTCGAGTACGTTCAGTAGGTACTTATAAGTATTTTACCGCAGTGATTTTCTGGAAATTTCGATGTTGATACTTTGTTGACAATATTGATTGAACCTGCACCATTCGATAGGCCACTTTAGGTCTAGCAATGCGTTTTTATATTGTACCTCTGTAATAATTAGGTCTCGAGATAAAGTTTCAAAGTTATATACTGCATGTCACGCTATATTGAACTATATGCCCTCGACATAAGGTGCATTCGTAACAAAGCATTTATTTATTATTATGAAAATATATCCATTTATCTATAACCCTGTAAAATATTTCGTCGTGCAATAAATTTTATTTTAAGAAATAATCATGCAAAAACTACTTAAAATCAAAAACATCGAGGTTATGTTTTAAGGAAAATCAAGCAATAAAAGCGTATATTTATATAAAATCCAATTTATTTGTACCTATATCTGAACAGCAAAAAAGACGTATATTTATTTACTGACGGTAACTTAATGACAATCCCCATACAATAGATAGGTGATTGTTTATTTTCCATGTAATACGAAAATACTAAATCCATCTGGAACGTCATTAAATGCAACGCAAGACGCATCTTTTGATATAAGATACAACATGGAATCATTAATAGTTTTAGAAATATTACAAAAAAAAGTGTTTATTCGCTCTCCTGAAAAGTTGGTGTTTTCCACATACGCCTTTATTATCGGGGGTATGCTAGTCATTTCAGCTTTAGCGGAGCGTCGTATTCAGCGACAATTTTCGGTGATTCGTCAATAGTCATCATAGGTGCAGTATTTTCTTTGTTTTCTGTAATAAAAAGATTAAACCATTAATGTCCTGTGTTTTGTAATCTAACTTTTTTACAGATGCAATACGCATACCTACCAATTAATCTCGGGAACTACTAGTCCGATTTGAAAAATTCTTTTTGCGTTAGATAGCTCATTAATCCAGGAAGGCTTTAGGCTACATAACATCACGCTGCGACCAATAGGAGCTGAACATAACTAATTCCACGCGAACGAAGTCGCTGGTGGCCGCTAGTTATTTATATTTCTTAACACAAAATAGTATTATAATGTCTGTAATAATACTAATAATTAATAATAAATATAATTCAATCGGATATATGTATATACATCTTCATAAATGTTTACAAATATATTTTAATGTTAACTTATACGTAATCTAGAACAATTTCGTTCAAGGTTAAACCTGCTGGAAAGGGTATACTTCTGTTGTAATAGAGATGATTTTAACGCAACTTATTAGAAGAAAGAGTTTTAAGGTGAGTACCGCTAATACAACGCAAAATTCACTTTCATTTCTACTCTGTAACTGAATTACATGATTTAATTTCTCCATCTCCGTTCCACCATCGGACGACCCGTCGTACCGTCGTACGGCGAGTTTTCACCCTTAAATTGTTAACACGTCTACGATCCGGAACAACCGTTTCGCCTCCTCTTTAATACCGCGTACATCGAGGGACTGGGACAATTTGCCAGCGGTGGTGTTTCGCAATTTAAGTGTCTTCAAGGCTAGAGTGAATAGGCTCTTAATTAACTAGCGCGCTTTACCATCAACGATATCATCACTGTTTACCATCAGAGGGGATTGCGGTAAAGCACTAGTTTATAAATTCTAAATAATTGAAAAAAAATTGTTGTTGGAGAGTCTCAAATAATGTGAAAATGTTTTTTGAATTCCAGCAACGAGTAGAATATATTTTTAGTTATTGGTAGCCTATGTGTGAAGAGAGGGCTATGGCTACGTATTATTACTTACAGCTGCAGAGGTCGTTTAATCAGGGTAAGTTAAGCCGACGTTTTTCTGCGCGAGTAGGCAGAAAGAAGCCGGAAATTCTGACAAACATTCTTGCCAAGGGGTATAGTAATTACATAACTGAGCAGTGGAGGTCAGATGAGCAGTCGCTAAATATAAAATACTGATATTAAGCTGCATTTGGTTCGATTGGAAGCCGACTCTAATATACATAGTTGGGAAAAGGCAGATGATTATCCTTGACCATGTCTGAACTTACCTGCTGTTGGATCCTGTCGTGATATAGGCGTCGGACCGGTTCTTTCTATTGTCGTATCAGTTTTCAAGTCCTTTCCACTTACCTAGAACGAAAGTTTGTTAATTTTAGTAATCTGTCCTATGAAATATAATACATACCTACAAGTATTTTAATTAAAAACCTACGAGCGTTTTAAAACGTATCATATTATATTTTAGATGCCGTTGCATTCCACTAGTTTCTGAGATGAATCCTTTATTGTACAAGCAGTACGTCTATGGAATGACTCGCCCGCGTCCGTAAGACGTGCTCAAATTCTGTCCACTTTTAAAATCTGATGAAAAATCAGTTCCTCTCTCTTTAAACATAATTATCATTATGTTTTATTTGCTTTTCTAAGATGTGTATTACTTAGATGTATATATGTGTATTAATTGTATAATCTAGGTAAATAGTACACTGTAGACTACCTATATTATTTCTCTCTCCTTCCCCTTAGTAGTCCATCCAAAGGTTGTCCGTAAAGGATCGCACAGTCGTAGCGATAAGACCGCCCGTTAATGTATAAATAACTAACCAATAAAATATTTATGTTCTGTTATTCATTTAGTGTACATAATGAAGAGTATTCCATTGGAGCGTATTTTCCCTCTGTATACGCAGAGTGTAGATCCACGCCAAACACAAAGACTTTTTAATAGCTTCTATAATTACGGCAAACTTCTAGTTAAAGGACTTCAGTACTTATGTACTTCTTAAATAAAGTACTTTTTAGATGAGCACATAATCCACCATACTAAAAGTCAACCCATATCATGTGACAAAGGAACTTACATTACTGTTCGCCTGTTACCTTCACATTGACCCCGATTCCCTTGTACACAAACTAAACTAAATTTAAGTCCAGAGCATCTTGTTCTGTATTTAGGACAGAAGATAAAATACTAATGAAGTCCTGTTAAATTAAAATACTCCATAGACAGTTTAGACCTGATTAAAAACATGGCGTCTAAAAAGACGTCAGTTTACGTCAGGTGCTGCATACTAAACATCGTAGCCCTTGCATTATATACGAATATACAGGGCCCTAGTCTGCTATAACAATAGTGTAAGAATGGTCGATCAGTGATCTCATAATGATCGATTTGGACAAGTTTCGTACTCTACTAACAAAATAGTGTCATTATGTCTTTGTAGTGGTCAATCACTGATACTTCACTCCATATCAAAAAAAATCATATTCTATTCAGGAATGGCACTCGATGACTTAATAAATACCAGCATGCAAGCAAGGATGCTTTTAGGTTGGCTTGCGCCGTCGGGCGGAGGCTCGGTGAGGAAAGTGTATTTGATGTTTTTTGTAATTTGTACTTAACATGTAGCTGCATTACAGAGCGACATTGTCATATGTGAGAAAGCTCTCAAAATAAAGATTAAAAAAAAACAGCATGAATGAGCCCTTGTATCGATCAGATGGGGCAGTGGTTACCTAGCGAAAGCAATTTGTAGGAAGTGGTTATGAGAGGGTATTTTGGAGCTGTTTTTTTTTTAATTTTGATAATCTAAAAGTGCTGATTCTGAGTCTTATTTAACTAGTTCTAGAGGCAACTCTGACACGACGGTGTCGCTCAAATCGAGGATCTTCGCTGTGGTGAACTTGACTCCAGAACCAAGTAGCCTGATACCAAAGAACGTGGTTCCTTCTAAAAGAAGATAACACAAAAGTTAACTTTTACAAAATGTTTTCATTATTTGTATTTCCATTGAAGTAACTGAAAACGTATTTGAAATAGATTTTTTACTGTTTCAATGAACAAACACTTAAACAGTAAAAAATATCAGTTGTTTGTCCACTTTGTCGAGTTACGCACACATAAATGTACGGAGCAGCTTCGTTGTTCAGTTATTTCAACTACGTCACCATCATCATGATCCATAGCCAGACAAAACCCACTGCTTATACATAGGATATAGGCCTCTCTCTTCTTTTGCCGATCCCAACGCCTTTGGGTGAGGCTTTGCCTACGATCAATGCGGGGAGGACACGGCGCAGCACACGCTCTCCGAGTGTGTAGCTTGGGAGGAGCAGCACCGTGTCCTCACAAATGTAGTAGGAGGCGACCTGACGCTGCCAGCAGTAGTGCGGAGGATGGTCGGTAGCGCAGAGTCGTGGGACGCGGTGGTGTCCTTCTGCGAAGACGTGATGTCGCAGAAGGAAGCTGCGGAACGGGAGAGGGAGATCTCAACTCCCATCCCGGGCCACCCCGTGCAGGAGACGAGGCCCGGACATACCGTGCCAGCACAACGGTGTGGGGCCGTGGAAGAATTTAGACTCCCGTGGCCCTACGCGCGCTCGTGATAGAAGAGACACCGGGGTGGTTTTAGTCAGTAAAAGTCTGACAGACCCCGTTACCTACCCCAGGGCGGCGGACATCCTTTGAGGATTGCCACTCCGGAAAAAAGAGGCTTTGCCTACGATGACAAAAATGTTATCCGCTCATTTCTCCGCCGGACGACAGACATCTCATCTACCAATTCAATTACACTTTATTTATATATTTTATCGATCTGACGATGTTAAGGCATTAGCAACATTGCAAAAGTGTGGGTCCTATACTCAAACATTCTCGATACAAATTCGAGGAAGCATTACACTGATTCAAAAACAAACCGCAATGTGTACCAAAAATGTATCATCACATTTAGGGGGTGATATAGTACATCAATCAACTCAGCCTATCTATATAGATAGCATCCCACTGATGGACATAGGCCTCTCCCAGACTACGCCACAACGCTCTATCCTCTGCTTTCCGTATCAGTCCATTTATCCCTAAAACCAGACAATTTTATAAATGGGACCAATAATCGTAGTCACGAAAAAAATAATCAGGTGAAAAAATATCTCTCGGTAGTAGGCCATAACATCGTCTGTCGGCAAAAGTTACCACCCCCAGACAAAGTCTTGCCGCCAAGCGATTCTTCTTGATCCGGAATGATGTCTGGTGAAGCCGCACGGAGGACGAGTCTCAATAGTTGTGTTGCGATGTGTGCCAGGTTAGATGCACCAAATGTTTTTGTGTCGCCAAGGTCTCCAAATCAATCATTCTCTGGCGCAGCATCACTGGTCTTATTGTTTGGTTTAACATTGCATTACCTCTCTCAGTTGCCGTATTCTTTCCTATTCACTCAGTTTTTTTGAGTGAATAGGCTCCTAATAAACTAGCGGGCTTTAACATCAATGATTACATCACTGCTTAGCATCAGGCGGGATTGCGGTCAAGTACTAGTTTATAATTATATAAAAAAAAAAATTCTATACTAAACTTTAATACCTTCTTGACCCAATTGTATTTGACAGCAGCCTGTAAAAATCTTACCGTGAACGGTTGAGTAAAGTGAGCTTAAGTGAACTGTTAATAGTGTCATCATTTCGCCCAAGGATCTCCACGACGACCGGTCTGCACCTCCCGCATCCAGCAGTTTCCCGCGACCTTCACCAGATCGTCGGTCCACCTTTTCGGGGACCTCCCCACGCTGCGCTTCCAGTGCGTGGTCACCACCCGTCGGCACCATCGGGCATCGGTCCTCCGGGCAATGTGCCTGACCCACAGTCACTTAAGTGTTGCTACTCCTCGGCCTATATCGGTTATGGCTTATGGAGATCTCCTCATTCCTGATTTGATCACGCAGTGAAACTCCAATCATAGCCCTCTTCAGTGCTCTTTGAGCTTTCTTATAAGAATTGTTATACAAAAGAGGGTTGTAATAGTGTCAATACCATAGCATTAGTTGGAATACACTCACTCTACGCTCACGTCTCCTAAGTGTTCACCGTGAGATGGTTACAGAATCGCACTGTTGATTATATTCCCAATTACGTTGTTGGAGCCATGGAAGTAAGTGTAAGTGTCAAGTGTCTTGTCTCCTAAGTGTCTTCAAGGGTAGAGTGAATAGGCTCTTAATAAACTAGCGCGCTTTACCATCAATGATCGCATCACTGCTTACCATCAGGCGGGATTGCGGTCAAGCGCTAGTTTATAACTTATAAAAAAAAATGGAGAAAAGTACCCTATACATTTACACAACGCTATTTTTTCTTTATACGAAACCTGAATATAATTTGTTCAGATTAAGTAACTGAATCGATTCCAATCGTTTTTACACCATGGTATATTTTTTACCAAATACATTTAGAAATTGTTGTAGCGTTGTTACCAAGCGCACAACTCAACTGATGTTAGATCATAGTAGCGTGAGACAGGGCCGCCCCACGCCGCGCCGCTGCAGGCGCGGCCGGGCGAGCAGTGCGTTGACCATATTTTTGTTGGGACAGCTAGGTAAGATAGCAAGTTCATAACTTTGTGGTTTTTTATTATATCTTTTTGAAATTTTATACCATAGATTCTTTACTTAAAAATACTGGACACGTGTTTCGAGTTTCGCATATACAAAAAATAACGTTGTATAGGTATACATATTATATCACAATAGTACCTGGTGCAGGTCTCGTGACAGTTTCTTCAATAGAATTGGGTCTGTCAATGGAGAATCCGAGCTTAAAGTTAATGCTACTCTCGGCGGTAATAACTACGTGAGTTTCAGAACTGCCTCCGACCTCAACCTCATAGTCTCCAGGCTTGGGGTTTTGGACCTTCACGACCTGTCAACACAAATATTGATTAACAATTAGACGATAAACACTTAAAAATAACTAATTTATAGGCTCTTAAGGTCGACAACGCCCACATTTAAGACGTTCAGGGAAAACTCATATACAGGATACAATTTTATCCAGTGCGCAAACTTTGTCAACTTATAGCTAAATAAGTTTTATAGATAAAAATATTATTACTTTGGTATGTTTTAGTACAAAACAAATAGTTATTGATAACGAAAGATGTTTATTATGAAATCGATGTTATGGTCACCGCACGCAGTCCCATTCATGGTCGGCGGAGCGCGGACGGCGGGAATATCACAGGACACCCGCGCGCCCGCGCCGCCCGCATGTTCACTACGCAGCCATATTATGCTAATACTACGATATTGATATGAATAATTGGTGTCTCTCATTTGCTGATTTTAGGGCGGACAAAAACATGATTTTTTATTTTAAACTAATAATGCAGATTTGTTCTGTTATTGATTCTGAGCCACCCATTTGTTTTTGCGCACTCGAAAAAAAGTTTCCCTGTATAGTTACATATGTATCCTATTTTGCGACTACATAATATTACGCGCTAAGATATGGTCTTTTCAATTGCTTTTTCAGATTCACGACAGATGTCAACAATATTATTTCTACTATTAAGTAGAAATAACTACCTAACTGATACAGTGAAAAAGTTAATTAACTTGCGTGTTCAATGCTACCTTTGAACATTGATTCATTGAACATTCAACATTGAAGCATTTCGGCAGCTGACGCGTGGCCTACTTCAAATATTGTTAAAATTGCAGATTTCACGCATAGAATACCAAGACGTTTGTACATTTGTGTGTTAGGAAAAAGTAGTATTTAACCCTAATATTGTGTATATTAATCAGATTAGAGTTTATTCTTGTCTCATTACCCCTCACTGTGACCAGGCCGCAAGACGCCTTTAGCCATCTCTGATCAGTCCTGTGAGTCTGCTGGACTGGCAGTAAGCTTTCCCTTCAACCTTACCTGGAAATCTTACCCACTATCCAGACGGATAGTGGGTAGGATTTGCACAGGGATATCTGCATCAAGTGAGCTAAGGTAACAGACGTTACCTTAGCTCTCTTGATGCCGATATCTCGCACTTGTTTATATATTTATTTATTACAAACTATATGGTAGTTCAGGACTGTAGGGCTTATAGGACTTATGGTCGTAGGGACTGTAGGACTTATAAGCCTTAGCTTAGGTACGGTTAATTTGCCGTATAGGCGCATGTACTACCGCTACCTTTATTAAGGGCGGTCGCACAACGCGAATGCGCCAAAAATATATCATTATATGGCTTAAACATTAACGTTGCTACCTACGAGGGTTTATTGTTTAAGCTGAACACCAAAAATCACGACAATTATTACGAACTTTGACGTAACACTGACAGTAAGATATATACGTTTCACAAGTGTTAAGTTTTTGTGGTAAAAGCCTTAGACTTTAGACGACGGACGCGCCGACAGACATAGGAATAATTAGTGCAGCCTGGCAGAGAACAAGGGTTACATCATTGCCGATTTCGATAAGTGCTTACCGCCATTTCACTTTTACCGGAGACAACATCTTCGGTAGCTGACTTGCTTCCATCTGGGCCTGTTACTGTTCCAACCTTAGGTCTAATTCCAGTAACAGAAATCATCGTTTCTTTAGTATCGCCATCGAGATGAAAATAAAGATGAAATTAAATAAAAATGTTATTGAAATAGGCTTGAAATAATTTATTTTATTGGAACAATACTGAGTGACAATGACCCCGACTTTATTGTTGACAATCTAAACTTAATTCTATTTCAATAAAACAGTGCAGAAGATAAATTACAGATTGTAGTAGCTTGATGTGCAGTCGTCTGTACATATTTCACAGGTTTATATGAAACAGCAGTGTTTATTTTTTCTTTAACAGGTAAGCATTAATCACTTTGCCAGTATTGTTCCATAAAATCAAAATAATAAAAATACGATTGTAAAAGACTCAGTTGTAAAAGACTAAACAATCACAAGGCTCTTGAAAAGTGCTATCTTAGGTAAACATGCTATGAGCAGTGGGCAGCTCGCCGCCCGGTAAGAGGTAAGGACCAGGCCCGTGTCGACGGCACGTTGTGTTTCACGCGCCCCTCAAAGAGATATTAGCACATCGTGACGGGGTCCAGACCGATGCCTCCTGGGTCAGGGTTGCGGGTTGGTTAAAAAAGAAACCGCGGTGGGTGGGCTTTAGTCAGTAAAAGTCTGACACGCCCTTCCGCTCCGACCAGAGCCGGAGAGGTCAATTGATGATTTCCCATCCCAAACAAAAAAAGGTACACATGCTATAATTACTGTAAGCTTTTTTCCATAACCGGGTGAAAGTTTTTTATCTACCAGCTTAACTCGCCTGCCGGTAATAGACTCTTCAATATACTTCAATATCTGTGGACGAAACACACATAATTATTATTTATAATAATAAGACAATTCATTAGTCAATTATAAAACAAGGAATCTTACATCTTTAACATCATCTTTCAGCATGTGGAAAACTTGTCCACCGGTAGCTTCTGCCACTGTGTGATATACTTGGTAGTCAGCACTGCTCCTCGAACCACATTCCCCAGTCAGTATAAAATTTACCTACAAACATAAAAAAATACGAAATCCAATGAAAATGTTAATTCACCTAATGATCCGCCCACAAAACATACGTTTCCTACATACAGTATGTTAAATAACAGAGGGCGTTCCCTTAAACTCGTTAATATATATCATTAATAGATTAAAATAAAAATATCAGCATAGAAAAATAAGCATAAAAAAATCCGAATAAAAAAAAATTCTAATTTGGAAATGAATTTGAAACCTCCTGTTTTAAATCAAAATAGTAGCGTAGTATCATAAACAAATTGCGACCTTGCCGTCTTTCAAGTTCGCGTGTACAGTGTGTTTCTTTTACATGTCAATTTAAAATGTTTATTGAATATTTTCTTATTGGAAAAATTTTAAAAACATTTTGTTTTCGAATGGAAATATTTTTTTTTAGCATGTATGTATGCTATACTATTTCGGGTTAACGGGAACGCCCTCTGTTAGTTAACATACTGTATATTTACTATTAGCTCACAAATAGGGCCATACAACATACCTAACGTTAAGACTAAAATAAACATAATATCCTAAAATACTTAGTAGTGCTTTTTCACAATTTTAGGCCATGTTTAATTTCAAGCATATATTTTATGCTCGAAATAAAAGAAACCGGCCAAATTCGAGTCGGTCTCGCGCACGAAGGGTTCAATAGGTACCATTATTTTTAAAAACGGGGAAAAATGTCTGTTCCTTTGTTAACATGGAGCAGGAAACGACAAACTAATCACGTTTATTGTATGGGAGCCAAAAGTGGGTATGGGATTAAACATTTATTAAATTTTAATTGTTTAATTTTTACAAACAAACATTATGTGAACATTTGAAGCGTCTATCTATTTCCGTTATTAATATGGAGCGAAAAACGGCAAAAAAAAATCACGTTTGTTTTATGGGAGCTTAATTTTTTTTTTATATTTTGTTATAGCGGCAACAGAAATAGATAATCTCTGAAAATTTCAACTGTCTAGCTATTATGGTTCATGAGATACAGCCTGGTGATAGACGGACGGACGGACAGACGGACAGCGAAGTCTTATGAATACGGTTCCGTTTTACCTTTTAGGTACGCAACCCTAAAAACTAACTAACACTTAAAGCATTGCAATTCAGAGAAATTCACAATGATGTCTATGTTACCTACAGCTGCCACAGGATCCATATGCAGTTATATATCTATAACTGTATATAATATTGTAGAGGTATGAGGAACAGCATGAGAAGCAACACACCACATAGGTACACTTTATTTACTCATCCTCCATAGATAAGGGAGGATCCTCCGACCAGACTGGTTGTAGGAGGGCCGCATGCCCGCCGGTTGATGTCGCGAACTTGTATGCGTGGAAGTTACACAGGCAACTCTGATTGCGAGATGCAGGATTCGCGTGACGTCATGCGCGTTGTTCGCATGTTGTGTCATAGGCACCACTACAATATGTACAGTGAGCTCCAGAGAAACTTGATCCCCCTACGATGTTTACGTGCGCGCCATATATAAGACATCAAAAAAACTGCTAAGATATTCCTGCACGAAGTAAATACCAAGTAAAGTAAACCTATAGATATTTTTAAACTTCCGAATTTGTTTCACAAACATATTTTTATTTTTTTTGAAATTTCTTAAAACATTCAATAGAATTTCAAAATTATATAAAATTTATCAGCTTAAGAGAGAATCTGGTCTGGTGCCTTATTCTCACAAGCCCAACTGTTATACCACTGCGCTATTCATTTGCTTAACAAAGTCGTTATGTTTGTAAATCATCCATCCCTAGTATTATTTAATATTCTTATGGTATTAATTAACACATTAATCCAATTTAGATTGATAAATATTTATTTACTGATAAAACTGATAATTTAGTTTTGATGATATCTCAAGAGAACCAACATGTTACCCACGTTGATTTTTCCAAACTTTACAAAAAACAATTAAATAACTATAAAAAACTTTAATAGAAACTTGTGGGGTCAAACCTATACTAATAACGGAGTGGGTTACCTTCACTTTCTATTTTGTGACGTCATGTTTTACTCAATAAAAGTATAAGCCAACCCTCAATGTTCTTCATTATCTATTTTATATATAATCGACACTGACATGAATGATAACTTCATTGATGTCACAGAGATGGCGCGCATGTAACATCGTCGTATACCTAATAACACTTGTCAAAAGATGTCGATTTTAGGGGGTGAGGTTTCTCTGGAGCTTACTGTACATAACATTTTCCGATATTATATGAACATAAAAATTAAATGAGTAATAATCACCTGGCTCTGTTTCTTCTGCGAAATGCTCTTGATTGCCTTAAATTCGTCGTAGTCCTTAGCTGAGGCATCAGTGAACACATACAAGAAGGAAAGCGGCAAGCTTTCTTTGAGGCCCAGTTTAATGCCCTTCATGGCATGTTCGGGACAATCATCCCCACCGTGGACTTGTATGTTTTCCAAAGCTCTTTTAAACTCATTTCGATCTTTAGTGATAGTCCGTACTTCAGCAGCTAAAACAAAGACATTCGTATTATGATTATTGGCTTTCAAAATCATAATTAACTCATTTAAATTACGAACAGTCCCTTAAAATCACCCGCCCTTCCTACAAGACTTTTTTGAAAGTATCTAAGCGCGAGCCGATTTACAATTATTGTATTATTATTATTATTTTTTACCTACTTAAAATTTTCCATTCGAAATTTTAGTTAATTTCATAATGGTTGGACCATTAAGAAATTAACTAAAATAGTTTTATAATCGACCTTGCTGGGGATGATTTGATTAAGCAAATTGTAATTTTTCGTAATTTAATAAACATATTTTTATCCATTATAATTACTCAATTAGTACAGCGGTATTTGTATTATCTTAAGCAAAGGATGTATCTATAACATATATGTACCGCTATTTATTTAAAAACTTAAATACACTGACTTGACCACTTAAATTCGGACAAACCCTATTAATTTTTAAGGTCTCAAATAAATGTAACCGTGACAGAGTAGTTGCTAATATTTCTCCTCTGTAAAATAGAAAGAAAATGATGAATCACCGAACATAAATTTCGTTCAGGTTATCAGCGCCTATAGGAGGTTACATACAGTCGCCGATTGTTCGAAGTTTTTATATTAACAAAACAAATATTAACACACTCGCCGCAGGGATGGCACTGATAAAAGTATTCAAGATATCATAGATATGCTGAAGAGGACTGATCCAGACGACGTGCCTGATTTGGTGGCGAAGGAGCTGAGTAATCTGCCCCCCGTCACGTTCGATCACGTCGATGTAACGAAGCTGCTGAAGGACATCACAACGTTAAAAGCTGAGAAGACCAAGACGCAGTGTAGAATGGAGGCTTCCGACAACCATTCCTGAGCTGCGTGCTGAAATATTATCATTGCGCAACGTTCACTGCTCGGTATTTAGGTCACCTGAGGCCCCGAAGGTGAGCACACGTCGCGGAGTGCAAAATGCTTCTATTGGCAGTTTAGAGTTCACGAACACAGGTGTGTCACCAGCTGTCGCTATCGCTGACGAAGCTTTTCAAGCCGCCGCTGCCAAGTTCGTCACACGTAGGTACGACGACTATAGCCTACGCCGATATTGTCGCTAAGAAACAAGTTGCAGTGCAGACAAAGCGACAATTTGAAAAAGGGAATAAGCAGAAGCCCTGTACCAATAAAGACAGCCCGAAAGAGCAGGTCGACAAGGATGGTTTTATCACGGTGCAAAAGAAAAAAAGGAAGCCAGCCCTAAACAAGTGCGGCACTGCACCGACCGGAGCGAACCATTTGCTGCGTCCCGCTGTACCAGTGATGCCGCTGTATGTATCCAGGCTGCATTACTCTACAAAATCCGAGGACATTGTGGAGTACATACAGATCAAGACGAGAAGGACTTTGAGGGTTGCGAGGTTGGAGTCTCGTTACACCGTAAATTTTAATTCCTTTGTGGCGGGATTGCCAACTGAGGATCTCGAGAAATTCATGTCTCCAGAATTTTGGCCGAAAGGCGTTATTTTCCGGCGATACCTGACACGGCGTGATACACGACGCCGATGCTGTTTTACCATCAACGACCGCATCACTGCTTTCGGCGGGATTGCGGTCAAGCGCTAGTTTATAATTTATATAAAATAAAAAAAAAACAACAAATACAACGTACTACACACATTCGTACTTACTTGGATCATTAAATGTAACCAGAATGAAATTTTCTATCTGCGACGTATTCGAACTCGACACTTTCTCAAATATTATATTCACTTCTTCTTTTACTTGACGTATTTCATCGGACATGGATCCCGTGTCATCAATAACAAATGTTAAACTGCTTTTTATAATTTCTTCTTGTCCATTAATTGTACATGGCTGTACAATAAGAACAAGAAGTACACAACACAACCCATAAGACGTCATGGTCACCACTCACGGCACTACTAAAGCCGGGTACTATTTATATTCTACAAAAATGAGAAACTTAAATAGGTATGCACGGACGACAGCAGGTCAAACTACCCGTAAATGTCAAATATTCTTAATCAACCTTGAGCCTTATTGTTTAGGCATAAAGTTGAATATCTAATAAAGGCATTTAGCTGATTGTAGTAGGTTGATAAACTAACGTCTGTACCCAATGGTACAGACGTTAGTTTATCAAATATTATTTGTGGGATTCCCGAATAAATGAACTGCTGATATGAACGGGTCACGCGTATCAATATACGAGTGACCCGTTCATATCAGCAGTTCATTTATTCGGGAATCCCACAAATAATATTTTGTAACAATATTTAGGGATCCGTATGCAAACGGTAAAAACGGGACGTTAACTCCCTTACTCTGACTCCACTCTGTGTGTCACCAGGGACGCTAGTCTGCTATTACAATAGTGTCAGAATAGTCGATCTGTGATCTCATAATGATTGATTTTGACAAGTTTGAAAATCGTGTAACAAAATGGCGCCATTATGACTTTCTAGTGGTCAATCACAGACACTTCATTCCATATTATTAAATGTTCAAATTGTGTATTAATTTTTAGAAAATCATTTCTACTAACGTGTTTTATAATCATGACAATACGGCAATGGCATTCTATCACAATTCCACTACACGGCAAAGATAATTGGTTGATCATTATGAATTTATAATGGTAATAATAACATTTATTTAATTCAGATTGTTCATCCATATAATTTGTTTTATAAAAATAAAATTACATAAAAAATTGTATTAAGAAGTAAATAAAATTAAGATGTTATTATTTACATGTTTTATCTAGACGGCCTCCGTGGCGTGGCGGTAGCGGATGCGGCCGCTGCGCAAGGTGGCGCAGGTTCGATCCCCGCACAGTGCAAGTATTTGTATGCATGAATATGAATATTTGCACTGGTCTGGTCGTGCCTCGGAAAGCACGTTAAGCCGTTGGTCCCGGTTGCCATAAGAACATGTAGTGGCAGTCGTTACGGGTTGTTGGAGCCCTTAAAAATCCAACAATTGGTCTAACTGCAAAGCTTCGATGTCGCCTTCGGGTTGTGGAGGTCAGACGGCAGTCGCTTCACGGAAAATGTCGAAGTTTAGCCATATCAGCAGTTGGACTGGTAAAGCGGACCCCAGACACCCAAGCTGAAAAGGCTTCGGATGCTACTGGGATTAACGCTGGGATGATGATGATGATCTAGACCGGAAGGACAGATTTAGCAGATTGCGAACTTATAAGCACAATGATAATGGAATTGTGTTGGAATGACATATTTATAAAAATATCAGACTAGGACTGGTCATTTCATGAAAATATGATACTCATGAATTTTCTCGGAGGTAGGCCATAACATCGGCTGCCTTCAGAAGTTACCACCCACCAGACAGTCTTGCCGCCAAGCGATTGATCGTGTTCCGGCAACGTTATTCTTTAAAAATCGTGTCAGTAAAGTTGGTAAGATCAGTCAATCAAATCTGAAGTTAGCTTAGAGTAAGCTTTCAACAATGTAAATCCTTTTTTTTTTTGTTTTGGATGGAAAATCATCAAATGACCTCTCCCGCTCTGGACGGAGCGATAGGGCGTGTCAGACTTTTACTGACTAAAATCCACCCGTGTCCCATCACTTGCCGGTGCGCCAGTTAAACTTCCAATACATTTAGTGCAATATTTCGAAGTGGAAAGTTTAACTAAAACAATTGGTACATTAACAGCGGCAATTTAAGCCTTATTGTTTAGCAGATTGTAGTAGCTGTACCATTGATACAAGTGACCCGTTCATATCAGCAGTTCAACAATAATTAATTTATTCGGGAATCCCGCAAATAATATTTTGCAACAATGTTTAGGGTTCAAAAACGGGGGTAAAAACGGGACCTTAATAGTCTGACTCCACTGTGTGTGTGTCACCAGGGAGCCTAGTCTGCTATTTCAATACTGTCAAAATGGTCAACCAGTGATCTCATATTGATTGATTTTGATAAGTTTCGTAATCGTGTAATAAAATGGCGACCAAAAAGGTTAACTCATCTCCATAAACAGGAAGCCGGAGGCCCGGTGTCACCAAAAAACGACTGTTGGGAGGACACGGCGGGCATACGCTGCCTCAATGCCGAATGGCCTGCAGCGAAAAGTCCTGGGACGCGGATAAACTACCGCATCGCAGGCCTTTTGGCCGACTGAGGCTGCGGAAGGGGAGAGGAGATCTCGTCCGCTCACACGACCTGCAGCAGGCGCACCGGACGACGAGGGCGGCCCTCTTCTAGTCCCCCTAAATGTTCAGCCAGACTAATGAGGCACAGACAGCGTCTATCGCCTCCCAAAAATCAGGACCCGAGGTGGCGTTACGAAGTGTTTAACGCGCGCCTCTGTTAGACATAGTGGGGAGGCAGACACCTCACTCACCCCCGAGGAGCAGTGGCCGACTGCAGTGGCGGGGCGATACCAGCCGGGGTTGCCCAAGTGTCGTTCGTTTCTGCGACGCCCCGGCGTAGGTGTGAGATGGAACACCTGGGTGGTTTTAGTCAGCAAGAGTATGACCCCGTCATCCGCCCCAGGTCGGCGGATTTTGCACCCCAGAAACAGATTACTTTTTACTTGGGTTAGTTCGAATTATATTATAAATGTAACGTCAATGAAACAAGGCGGCTAATGGATGACTGTTTATTACAATAAAGTAACCTACCCACATCTATACATTATTATTATCGTTAAACCCTACACATCTCCCCTAAACAAAGATAATAATCAAATGTAACTTAAGTCTATACCGATACACCAAATGAAACTTACATACTACTTACTCACTATTAATATTAATGTTTATTATTTTGTGCTCGCACCCAAGCACGGAGTGCTCGGGCCGTCGCCCTTAGTGGGGACTCTCTCCCCCTCGTTATTATCCGTACTCGCGCGTGACAATAAGAATCTAGATTTGGGGTCCACTGGTAGAATCTGATCTTGGTGGCGTCGCCATACTACGCCATTTCCCATATTAACCCGATACGATACAGGGCCCGTACGCTCGGCTATTGTTCCCGGCGTCCACTTATTCCCACCAGAATAGTCACACACGTGTACGGACTCACCACAAATTGTGGGAGGTGGGGGCATGTTCGCAGTTACGGTAATACCTTAAAAAAATATTTAGGGCTTGTAATACATTATCGCCCGCAAAAACAGCTCTTTTAATAGGTTTTTAACAGTTTTCACCGCATTTTCCGCTGCCACATTAGCCTGTGGCCAATAGGTGGAGCTGGTGAGACCTTTAATAAAAAAATTACAATAATTTACATTCTAAAGACTGAAATGGTGGCCCGTTATCAGTAACAAGTTGCGAGGGCAAGCCAAACCTATTAAATACTGACATTAAAGATGTGATGGTCGATTGTGCATCAGTACGATCCATATTAGGAAGGACCTCGATGCATTTAGATTGGGCATCCACAATAACTAAATAACGTTTACCCTCATATTCAGCGATATTAGCGTGCAAGCGTTGCCATGTCGCAGGGAACTCCCATGGATGTAATTCAGACCGTGGCGGTGCATCACGTACAGTCTGATACGGTTCACACGAGCAACACATATTTACCAAGTCCATAACTAAACTCGGCCAGTATATATCATTAACTGATAAGTTATTCATTTTGTGAATGCCCAAAAGACCTTGGTGAATCTCCTGTAACATTATTATTCTTAAGGAAGGAGGTATCATCACCCTATATTTAATAAAAAATATGCTTTTTCCTCCTCGCCACTCGGTACCGACGGCCAACCAAACTTAACGTAACCTATAATCTTACACATTAATATATCTTTGTTGCTTTCTTTACACACACAATACAAATCCACAGGTATATCCTCCTGTACTAAGTTTACATAACTCATGGAGTTGATAGAGAGGCGGCGCTCGTGTGCTAGCGGCAGAAGCGAGAACACGTCCACGGGACCGTTTCGTTTTGAATTTACTAATCTGCTAGAAAAATCATACCCTGCTAATCGTGTTGCCCCACGTTGCAGGCGACTTGCTGCAGTCTGTGGAATTCCCCTCTTTTCACCAAAAATGTAACTAAGGGGTTCATGATCGATCCATAATTCCAATTTACGTCCAAACAGGTATGGGTGGTGCCTAACTACCCCGTAAAAAATCGCTAACGCCTCATTATCTATCTGGCTGTAGTTACGCTTCACATCGTTCAGTGTGCGAGATACACAGCTGATCGGCCGCTCGCCACCGTCATCGTACCGGTGCGCTAGAACTGCACCCAAGCTATACCCGCTGCTGTCTGCCGATAACACTAAAGGCCGCCCTTCCTCATAATCTAGTACATTATTGCACGATGGTGTTTGTTTTGCCAGGGTATACGCCCTATCACACTCCTCGCTCCATTTCCATAGACTTCCATTCTTTAACAACTCGTGTAACGGATGTAATATCATACTAAAGTTCGCAATGAATTTACCATAGTAGTTCAATAAACCTAAGAAACTATTTAATTGCGTCGTGTCATTTGGTATGGGAACATTAGAAATTGCTTCCACTTGGTAAATAGTACGCTTTCGCTCTAATCTTTCGAGCTCGCGTCCAACGCGCGCGCGTAACGCCAGCGGTACCGTCCGCGCTCGCTCGTATACAGGTTCATTATCAATTAATTGTAAGTGAAGCATTTTTCTACATTTCCCCAATTGATCTGTGAAAACTTCAGGGAACTCAGTCGCTAATTGACTAACAGATGGCTCCGATACAATTTCATTAAATGTTATTTGTTTAATATCCAATGCTCTAATCCAATCCCTACCCAATAAAGGTCGTCCACCGTTCTTAATAACATATAAAGCCAAATTATTTACAGTAATATTTCCAAGTTTAACATTAACCTGAACGTGACCTAACGATTCTATCTGGGTACCCGAGTAACAGCGTAATATTAAGTTGTCTCGCTGTATAGTTTTGTGTGAAAACATTTGTATATAAAGGTTTTCACTAATAGCCGATATTCTACTCCCCGTATCAACTTCACATTTAATCACATAGCTGTCTATTTTACCTCAATCAAGGAAGGTTTGTCACCGTTACATGCCAACTGTAAATTATATAAGTCCTCGTCCTCCGAAACACAATCACTCACATACTTTTGCCTTCCGCGACCGGACCGGACACTATCGCGCACTTCCTTGCACATCACCTTCAAGTGACCGCGCTGATTACACTCATCACAATTGTAATTCACGAACCGACATTTATCGGGCCGATGGGCCTTGCCACAACGCCAACAGCGCAGCGCGCCGTCGTTGTAGGCACGCGCACCGCGTGCTCCCGCCCGCTGCGGGCCGTGCGGGGCGCGAGCACCGGCAGCGCCCGGCCTGTGCACCGCGCTCGCCTGATGCAGCCCCTCACCCGCCTCGCCGCCTGCACCCGAGGTCGACGTCGATGCCACGTTGGTGGTACCGCTCACCTCCGCGTGCCGCTCTGCGGCCTCTAGTGCCAGAGCCAACTCCACTGCCTCCTTGTATTGAATAGATCTCTCGGCAAAAATCCGCGATCTCATGACCTCGCTTGACAGGCCCGATACAAATTGATCGCGAAGGTTTTCTTCGAGATATGTTCCAAAGTTACAGGTAGCCGCAAGATGTTTCAAATTCTGTAGATATTCTGTCAACGACTCACCCACTTGTTGCCGACGTAACCTAAAAACATGGCGTTCGGCGATCTCGGACCGCTGCGGCTGCAAATGATGGCCTACTAATTTTACTAATTCGTCAAACTTTTTTGATTCTGGATGGTCCGGTGAACACAAGTCGCACATAAGGGCATACGTAGCTTCACCCACTACCGTTATTAATAAGGATACGTGAAGGTCACTTTTAATATCGTTAAGTAGCATATACTGTTTTACTCTGCGTATATACGGTTGCGACTGTTTTGCATTTAAATCGAATGATTCTAATTTACCGATAGGCATTGTGATCGTACAACGATAATAAAAACTTAAGTGTAATAATTAATACTTTTGTTCGCTAATTCACTACTCGTCGCCAGTGTAACGTCAATGAAACAAGGCGGCTAATGGATGACTGTTTATTACAATAAAGTAACCTACCCACATCTATACATTATTATTATCGTTAAACCCTACAATAAATATCTTTGTCTTTGAATGCCAGAACCGATCCTAAATCTGCACGGATTTTAACTCGAATTTAAGGTGACTGTTGGCTTGTTATTTTATAAAGTGAATTTCCCCAAGTATCTCACTGAGCAAGTTGGAAGGTTATCGAATCTCTTTCGACGTGGTTTTTCCACATGATAAGAGAGAAATAGTGTTATCTTCCCGAACGATTTATAACAATAGCTAAGTATGCATGCACGGAGCTACCGGCGGATCTACTCTACGGGCATAGCTGTATGTGTGTGATGAGAAAAATCACGAATCTGCATGTTGCCAGCCCGTTGTTGGTCTTCAAAACGAACGGATCGGGCACAATCCGAGCTGTGTCTGTGCGTTGAGTCGGCTGGATCTACAGAGGTAGACGTGCGCTGACGTTCGATCTAGGCGGACGTAATGAACTTTAAAAAAAACTATCGATAGCAAAATGTCTTTTACCTACAACAAAGCATTTTGGACCGCTTTTATAGATATGTATAAACTTTACCATCTCTACTGAAAATAAAAAACAAAATGTAATATTTAAATTAAGATCTGAATTATTTTGAAGAATATTCCTCAGTTTGTCCATATCGAACAAAACTGCTCAATAGTGTTATCTTCCCGAACGATTTATAACAATAGCTAAGTATGCATGCACGGAGCTACCGGCGGATCTACTCTACGGGCATAGCTGTATGTGTGTGATGAGAAAAATCACGAATCTGCATGTTGCCAGCCCGTTGTTGGTCTTCAAAACGAACGGATCGGGCACAATCCGAGCTGTGTCTGTGCGTTGAGTCGGCTGGATCTACAGAGGTAGACGTGCGCTGACGTTCGATCTAGGCGGACGTAATGAACTTTAAAAAAAACTATCGATAGCAAAATGTCTTTTACCTACAACAAAGCATTTTGGACCGCTTTTATAGATATGTATAAACTTTACCATCTCTACTGAAAATAAAAAACAAAATGTAATATTTAAATTAAGATCTGAATTATTTTGAAGAATATTCCTCAGTTTGTCCATATCGAACAAAACTGCTCAACAACTGTCGCACACTTCTTTCTTTAATTAACGTGGTCGTTGCAGCCACTGGTCGTGGTCGTGGGCCGCTAATGCGCGAAGTGCTTTTCAACTACCCCCGATAGATACATCCTAGTTGGTAATATGTGTTCGAGTTCCGCACGGAATATTAGTAACACGCAAATATTTGTATGATCTACAAGTAGCTGTTTGGGGTCTGGATGTTTGTGTGGGATTATACCTATTATTACGAATGCGCTTTATGTCAATGGCACATGATTCAATATTGCGTGACATGCCTTACATAACTTTAAAACCCTATATCTCGAAACCTATATTTTGACAGCCACCGTGGTGTAGGGGTAGCGAACCCGGCCGCTGCGCGAAGGGGCGCGGGTTCGATCCACGCGCAGTGCAAATATTTGTATACATGAATATGAATACATACTAACATTGATCTGGTCGTGCCTCAGCAAGCACGTTAAGCCGTTGGTCCCAGTTGCCATCCGAACATCTAATGGCAGTCGTTACGGGTTTTTGGAGCCCTCAAAAGACCAACCATTGGTCGCCTTCGGGTTTTGGAGGGCAGACTGGAGTCGCTTCACGGAAAATATCGAAGTTTAACCAAAATCAGCAGTTAGACTGGTAAAGCGGACCCCAGACTCCAAAGCTGAAAAAAGCTTCGGATGCGACTGGGATTAACGCTGAGATGATGATGATTTTGGTAATTAGTATGTATGTGTATAGGTATAGCTTATGTAGGTATTTGGTTAAATAGTGTTAAGGGTTTTTATTTATTCCTAATTTTTTCAGCTAAAGCACCTGTCATCTAATCTCTTCACCACCCGTGGTTGACTACTCTACTGCAAGTCTAACATCTTCGTCTTTACTGACGCCTACTCGAAAGATGTTAGCAAATTTGATTCTATACAAAACTTGTGCCAAAGCACTCGGAGTCAGGTAAAGTAACGTTTTTGTTTCGGCTAGTGGTTGTAGTAGTACCACAGTAGTCAAGAAAGATTTCAGGACTAGAGTATTTGTTAGACAGAAACGTACATGCGAAGAACATAATATTTAATATCTAAGAGCTGGTTTCAGAGCGAACCGTTTTAAGACTGATTTACACGGTGCAATTTAATTTCCTATGGGCTATGGCTTCAATTAAGTTGAAGCAGCAATAAAAGTTGCATTGTCTAAACACCATTTAGACTATGCAAGTCATTTGCTGCATCAATTTTATTGTATGCCATGGGGAATTAAATTGCACCGTGTAAATCAGCCTTTACAAACTAACTTTTTAGAAAAAAATATGATACTCATGAATGTAAACTACGCTAGGTGGAATCTCAGATAAATTCTGTGTGTAGAGTGTTTTATAGGTGTTATTCTGTAAAAATCGTGTCAGTGAAGTTGGTGAGATCAGTAAATCAAATCGGAAGTTAGCTTAGAGTAAGCTGTCAATAATGTTAATCCCTTTTTTTGTCCACCATCAACGCGCTTAACCATTGCGTACCATCAGGCGGAATTGCGGTTAAACACTAATTTATAATTATAAAAAAAAATTAATAACAAAATAACATAAACTCAAGATACGAAAAACTTACCTAATCTTGATAAAGACATTGTTTAGATAGGAGACCATACTTTTTTTTTGGGATGGGAAACCATCCAATGACTTCTCCTCTCCCGCTCTGGACGGAGCAGAAGGGCGTGTCAGACTTTTACTGACTAAAACCCATCCGTGTTCCTTCACTTGCTTGTGCGTCAGTTCAAAGGACAGACGATGCTAAGGCGAAGGCGAAGGCGAAATTTATTCTCACAATTGATCCATCGCTTTACATCCACATAAAGCAAGCAGTCACGACCTTTGTGCCATAATTTATATTAAGCGCCTCACGCTTTTTTCTCATTTATACTAGTATTGTTTAGATACTATTGTCATATATTAAATTTTAAAATTATTTTTAACTTTTAGTATTTTGATATTCTTTAAAAGCATGTTTTTTTTTTTGTTTTTAACTATATTTTTCATCGCAATACCAATCATATCGTTATTCGATATCATTTTGTAAGAGAAGTTATACAGATATCGAAACATTGCAGTTAGACCACTTGTTAAACTTTTGAGGGCTCCAACAACCCGTAACGGCTATCATTAGATATTCGTATGGCAACCGGGACCAACAGCTTATCGTGCTTTCCGAGGCACGACCAGACCAGTGCAAATATTCATATTCATGCATACAAATATTTGCAGTGCGCGAGGATCGAACCCGCGCCTCCTTGCGCAGCGGCCGCGTCCGCTACCGTTACACCACGGAGGCTGTCAAAATATAGGTCTCAAGATATGGGGTTTAAAAGTTACGTAAGGCATGTCACGCAATATTTAATCATCAATCAAATAAGTTCTTACCATATTCTGGATTATTATTAAATATTTTATGGATATTTTATATTTATACGATTCGGCCAAAAGTGGATGACAAAATCGTGAAACGTAACCGATTTATAATAACGATCTGGTCAAGTTGAGTTGGCCACATCATGAAAGCGACCATTTCATGAACTGAACAGGTGAAGACGTACGGAGGACGGTTGTTGTGTCGGGAATTTAGTCGTGGAGAGTCTCCAGATCAATCTCCCTATAGCGCAACATCGTTTGGTCGTGTTGGTCTTGGGTTTAACCTTGCATCACCTCGCTCAACTGCCGTCATCCTTCCTATTCCTAAGTTTTTTAAGTGAATAAGCTTAATAAACTAGTGCGCTTTACCATTAATGTTTGCATCACTGCTTACCATCAGGCGAGATTGCAGACAAGCACCAGCTTATAATTATTAAATATATATATATATATATATATAAACACCTCTTTGGTGGCTGGTTGGCGGATCGCCATGAGGACACGGTGGAGCATATGGTGGAGGTCTGCCCGGCTTGGGTAGACCACCGCCGTGTCCTCGTAGCGGACCAACTATGTGCCCAAAGAGGTGTTTATATATATATATATATATATATATATATATATATATATATATATAAACACAAATCATCAGCTGTCAGGTGCGACTTTATTTTTGGTCTTATAGAGAATCGCTCAGGGCCGTGATGCCATAGCCGTCAGCGTCGACTATAGTGACCTAATTCTACAACACAATCACAAATTCATTATTAATCCACGCACACTCTTATAACTACAACCCTAATATAGGTTGTACGGGCAGCAACAAAACTCAATTAATATAATATGCTTCGATAATGTACATTTTGGCATCTTATAATAGAGCTCAGACTTAAAGAAGAGATATAGAAGCAAAAATATAAATGTCACTTCAGTTTCGATTTTAATAAAATGTTTTGCTCAGTAATTAAGGCAATAAAGATATTCTATCTAATTAGATAACAGATGTATATACATATTTATTTAAACTGGTATGATACACTTTACGTGCATATTTATCGTATAATCGCGCATTTGTACAGTCACGCATACTATTTAAATATATATATTTAAAAATATGTATAAATACGCATACTATATATATTTATACATATATATGTACAAATACATCTGC
This sequence comes from Sesamia nonagrioides, assembly GCA_017933935.1. Taxonomy (NCBI): domain Eukaryota; kingdom Metazoa; phylum Arthropoda; class Insecta; order Lepidoptera; family Noctuidae; genus Sesamia; species Sesamia nonagrioides. The sequence continues at coordinate 914,596 of JADWQK010000986.1, read as the reverse complement.
AATACAATTGCGCGAAGCAACTTCAGAGCGGACTAGATGTTTGGCGCGATCTATACCAACATTATTTCTCTTTCCTTCTCCTTAGTATTTCATCCAAAGGTTATCTGTAAAAGATCCCTCTTAGCGATAAGACCGCCCATTGTGTCACCCCATCTTTACATGTATGCTCTTCTTCTTCTCGCTCTTCTATATATATATATACAGCCTGGAAGGGTAAAAGCACTTGGCTCTAAAACTATAGGTAGTTTGCTTAATTATAAAAATGTTTATCTGAATTGAAAAATAAATAAACGGTTTTTTCATTCAAATTTTTTAATAAGTTTCTGTCCGAGACCGGCCGTAAACTCATAGATACAATGCGTCCGAGGTAGGTATCAGTGCAAAGGGCGCTGACCTCTGGCACTGGCAGTTCGTTTTAAGTACCTACGTAAGATTTAACTAACTAAATTCCAATAAAAACACAATAAACTAACACATTATCTGTGATGACTTTTCCTTCCAACTTTTCCTAGGTATTTAAAAGTTAATCACATTTTTATCTACTGTTTCATTAAAAATTACTTGTTAAAACATCGATTGAATAATGAACACTTACATTAACATAAAAAACGATGGTGGTGACTTTTCCGTATTCGATGTTCGTGCCGTATGTGATTTACCCGGTTCCCGTAATGTTCATTATGAACATAGTACCTAGGTAAATACGTAAATTCTTCGGGCCTCGTTCAGGTTATCGCCAGGCACGGCGTAAAGCCGAACCATTTCGGTTCACTGTAGTTTTGTGCAAGCCAAAACACTACATAACACACATACATACACGACACACATAAGACACAGTTGCACGACAAATAATAACACGGTGACTGGCGCACTTCGGGTTTCGTGCCGCGATCGCGAGCATTGCGCTGCGAGCAAGCGCACGTCGTTCCGGTAACGTGGCCCTGGCCAAACTGGGGGGAGAGCCGAGAGCCCGAAAGGCCCGCCGGCCGGCCAGCGGCGCCGTGCGCGCACCTTGCGTGGCGGTCGTTCAACTCTAGCGTTCACGAAAGGTTTCGCTAGCCGCTAGAGTGAATATAAGTTCGTGGAAAAACGGAGATTTTAGTTTAAAAAAAAAGTGTTCTGTTTTCATTGAATTTATGTTCTGAAAGTGAAACCAAACCACTGGTTTCATGGCCAAGACTGTTTAGCCTAACAGGCGGTATTTTATATATGTATAAATTATAAACTAGCGCTTGACCGCAATCCCGCCTGATGGTAAGCAGTGACGCAATCGTTTATGGTAAAGCGCACTAGTTTATTAAGAGCCTATTCACTCTAGTCTTGAAGACACTCAAATTGTAGTCCGACGGAAACACCGCCACCGGCAAATTGTTCCAGTCCCTCGATGTACGCGGTATAAAGGAGGAGGCGAAACGCTTCGTCCGGATCGTAGTGGTGTTAACAACGTAAGGGTGGAAACTCGCCGTACGACGGGTCGTTCGATGGTGGAACGGAGATGGGGCAATTAAATCATGCAATTCCCCCGCACACTCCCCAAAATGAAATCCTATTAAAAAAAAAAAAAATCTATTTAAAGGTACCAAAAACCAAAATGTTAATTAACTTTTTTGATGAGTGTAACAATATAATAACAAATATAAAGTCTCACTATAAATAATATGAATTAGTGCTGCGATCAACAATCGTATTTCAATACAGCAGGTGAAGGCTGTGGCAATGACATTACGGTCCTGGACGACCTGACATTAAGTTCTAACTACTATTACTATGAACAATTATCTTGTGAGTGTCCATTATGGTATATACAAAAAAGAAAAAGAATATTATGTAACAATCTCATATTTTGCAGTTGGAACACTAGACATATAAAGGCGATTCGGTTTATGAAGAACATTCGCTAAAGGCCGGGTTTTGACAGGGGGGTAATCGCACTAAATAAAACTTTTTTTTTTGTAATTATAAACTAGTGCTTCACTGCAATCCCGCCTGATGGTAAGCAGTGATGTAATCGTTGATGGTAAAGTGCACTAGCTTATTAAGCCTATTCACTTAAAAAATTTAGGAATAGGAAGGATGACGGCAGTTGAGCGAGGTGATGCAATGTTAAACCCAAGACCAACACGACCAACGCTGCCCCAGAGGGAGATTGATCTGGAGACTCTCTACGACCAAACTCTCGACACAACAACATTTGTCGCATCGTACCCGGCACACATCGCAGCACAACGGCTTAGACCCGTCGTCCGTACGGCTTCACCAGATATCATGCCGGAACACGACGAGTCGCTTGGCGGCAAGACTTTGTCTGGTGGGTGGTAACTTCTGCCGACAGCCGATGTTATGGCCTACCACCGAGAAAAAACAGTAGAAGTTCAACTCTTGTTCGTATCTCATCCAGTTAAAGTTATGGTTTAGTTTCGATCACATTTCGTATCGCGCTAAAGTTTTAACTTCGATTGAAGTAGCCAATGGCGCCGATTCTGTTGTTCACAAACTAAACTAATTTTAAGTTATGTGCACCTTTTTCTTTTTATTTCATTAAGAAAAGGACAAAAGATAAAATGTCAGTTTGGACCTGTCAAATTAATGCGCCCCTAACGTATACTGGCGGGAGTTTTGGCGGGAAGCTAAGATGAGTGCCACGCTCATTTTTCATTGGACTTTTAAATTATTTATAGTGTCGTTTACTAAATAAAAACGCGTGATTTATGTAGTAAAAAGTGCATTCAGTTAATAATTCATAAAGAACAGTGAAATATTGTAGCATAGTGGCCACATCTTGGCTTTGAACCAAATCTTCCTCCGTGTTCGGTCCGCGCGGCCGTCTTTTTCGACATGAATAATTCATTACGTGACATTGGCTAAATGCACAAACCGTGAGAAGCCATAAGAGAAAGAAAGAACTTTTGAAGATTTTTATTTTACTTGACATTGGCACAAAGTCATAACTAGTGCCACACTACAAAAAAAAAAGTAGCCAATGGCGCCGATTCTGTTGTTCACAAACTAAACTAATTTTGAGTTATGTGCATCTTTTTCTTTCTATTTCATTAAGAAAAGGACAAAAGATAAAATGTCAGTTTGGACCTGTCAAATTAATGCGCTCCTGACGTAAATTGGCGTATTTTTAGTCGCCATGTTTATAATCGCGTCAAAACTGTTTACGGAATATCTTAATTTGACAGGATTAAATTAAGTTGTTATCTTCTATCCTTTTCTTAACAAAATGGAAAGTAAAAGATACACATAACTTAAAATTAGTTTAGTTTGCCAACAACAGAATCAGCGGCATTGTATGAGTGATACATTTCGTCAGATATAATGATTACAACTAAATAAATTATAACTAAGTCTAATCGTTTAGACGTAAGTTTCACATATGGCACAGAAAATATAGCTTTGTTTCAACTTTTACATTTGACAGCGGTTACGTTCCAATTGCAATCCAGTTATGGTTTAACCATCTGTCAAAAGGTTAGCGCGATACGAAACATAACAAAAGTTATGGTTTGGTTGCGATCCAATTCTTTTTGATTGAATTATTTTAGCCCGCTAACCCAAACATGTAACATGTTTGAAGTTTGTAATTACTTCTATACGGATATTCAAATTGGGTGATCATTATTTTGAGAATAACGTTTGTGGACGGACGGATTATGATTATTCCTTCAAAACACTAATTCAATGAAATCAATCGAAATGAATCAAGCTAAAATAATGTTAAGTTAAATGCATATTTTCCTTTCTATTTCATTGAGCAAAGGACAAAAATTAAAATATTAGTTAAGTCCTGGTACATTAAGATACCTACTCCGTAGACAAATTAGCGACGATTAAAAATATAGCTACTAAAAATACGCCAATTTACGTCGGACGTAGTAGCAGATAACTTTTGACAGATATAGGTACCTAAGCATTTATGCAGCACGCAGCAAGCAGTGTACACTTACCGTCAATGTTTTTTACTCTTTTTTAGGGTTCCGTACCTCAAAAGGAAAAAACGGAACCCTTATAGGATCACTTTGTTGTCCGTCTGTCTGTCTGTCTGTCTGTCTGTCAAGACCCTTTATCTCAAGAACGCGTGGACGTATCAAGCTGAAATACAAATGAAATACTCGGGTCTATTATCCCTTTATGCTGTGAAAATATCAAACTTCTAAGCCAAGCCAAACAAAAGATACAGCCGATTATGTCGATATTTTCAACAAATTTTCGACACTCGCAAAGGAATCAAAACCTACAGGATACTTCCCGTAAACTCAGAATCTTGAAAATTAGCATGAAGCATTGACATATAATGCAAATATAGGAAAAATTGCGAAAATCACATTTGTTTAGTTATATAATATAATAAACATATTTTAATAAAATGAAACTTACTACCTTATTTCTCACGAACTAATAAAGGTATCAAATTGAAATTTATACCAAATACCTAGGTCTATTGTCCCTTTAAGCAGTGAAAAAATCAAACTTCTAAGTTAAAGCGATCAAAAGATACAGCAGTTTATACCGACACCTTAGACGAATTTCCGTCACACGCTAGGAAATCAAAACCTACAAGCCGTGAACTCAGAATCTTGAAATTCGGCACAAAGCAACGTTATATTATAGTACAGACAGATAAAGGAAAAATTGTGAAAATGATAAATTTGAAGTTACATAAAATATTAAAATATTATTTTTGCTTACATGACATAAAATATTTTTTTAATAATTATAAACTTACTACCTACCCTTTTTCACATGAAAGCGTAGAGATATTAAAGTTGAAATTCATATCAAACACTTCTTAAATCTAATTGCCTCTAAACTGTGAAAAATTCTAAATCAATGCTAGTATTATAAATGCGAAAGTAACTCTGTCTGTCTGATACGCTTTCCCGCCTAAACCTCTCAACCGATTTTGATGAAGTTTGGCACAGACAATCTTTAGACCCTGAGAAAGAACATAGGCTACCTTTTATCCCGGAAAATTTGATGTTCCCGAGGGGAATTTAAACAGCGCGATATAACCGAACTCCACGCGGGCGAAGCCGCTGGCGGAAAGCTAGTACGTCATAAATTGTAAACCGCTACGTTTGTACGGCGGAACCCTCGGTGTGCGAGTCCGACTCGCATTTGGCCGGTTTTTTTTTGGGTCATTCGCACCTGCCCGATAATCTAATGCGTACTCTAGTTGTGCCTATCATCAAAAATAAAACTGGTGATACATCAGATGTTAATAACTATAGACCGATCTCTTTGGCTACAGTGATTGCTAAAGTGCTGGACAGTCTGCTTGGTCAGCACCTGGATAAACATGTCTCATTAAACGACGCACAGTTTGACTTCAGGCCTGGCCATTCCACCGAGAGTGCTATCCTGTGCCTCAGGCAGACTGTGCAGTATTATCTTGATTTATCGAGGGCCTTCGATCTTGTATCGTTCGATATTCTGTGGAGACAAATTAAAAATAAATAAAAAAAAAAAAATATTATTAAAAAAAAATAAATATAATATATACATATTAAATTATATATATATTAATTATTATTATTATTATTTATTATTATTTATATATATATTATTAATAAATATAAATATTATTGAATTATGGGATGACACTTGTCTACCCGGGGAGGTTGTGCGACTATTTACGCATTGGTATAAAAACCAAAAGAATTATGTTAGATGGGCAAGTTCTTTCTCAGAGGAGTACAAACTGGAGTCTGTCTGTCTGTCCGGCTTTCACGCCAAAACTACTGAACCGATAGTAAAAAAATTTGGTACACAGATAGATAATCCTGAGAAAGGACATAGACTATATAACATCCCGATATGACCAATACGAGCAGAGCAGTAACCAAAAATGTTGCTAAAACGGGAGCGGACGCGGACGTACATATTGCTCTCATTATTTTATCAGGCGCTTCTTTAAATCAATTGAGCCCTTTTTAATTTTTTTCGGATCGGACAACGGCTTTGGCAAAAACTACTTAATGGATTTTGAGTTCCCACGGGAACTACCGCGCACTGTAAACTGAAGTCCACACGGACGGAGTCGCGGGCAACAGCTAGTGTCAAATAACAATGACCCCATTTCGAAACGCTTCATAAAAATACTTACATCAAATTGTTGCAGAATGTTTGAGTTGCGACAAATAGTATCGATATGGTATTAATGTAAATATTTAGCATCCGATTTTGATTTGAATGATGTGTTACAACATCGCATAAATTCGGGAGTAACCCTTGGAAGTATCTCCTATCTAAACAATGTCTTTATCAAGATTAGGTAAGTTATTTTGTTATTAAACATTTTTTTTTATTATAAATTAGTCATCATCATCATCAACCTATTTTATCGTCCCACTACTGGGTACAGGTCTCCTCTCATACAGAGAAGGATTGAGCGTAATCACCACGCTTGCTCAATGCGGGTTGGCGATTTCAGACTTATAGTCCAGGTTTCCTCAAGATGTTTTCCTTCACCTTCAGTCATTGGCGTCCAATATATACTTAGAAAGTACATATAACTTTAGAAAAGTTACATTGATACTTGCCTGACCTGGAATCGAACCCGCACACTCATACTTGAGAGGCTGGTGTTTCAACCACTAGGCCACCACGACTACACTAGGCCACCACGACTACATAAATTAGTGCTTAACCGCAATTCCGCCTGATGGTAAGCAATGGTCCAATCGTTGATGGTAAAGCGCGCTAGTTTATTAAGAACCTATTCACTCAAAAGACTAAGTGGAAAGGCAGTTGAGCGAGGTGAGGCAATGTTAAACTCTAAAACACGACCAACGATGCCGCGCCAGAGGGTGATTGATTTGGAGACCCTCCACGACCAAATTCCCGACACAACAACATCTGGCGCATCGTACCTGGCACACATCGCAACACAACTACTGAGACCCGTCCTGCGTGCGGCTTCACCAGACATCATGCCGGGACACGACGAATTACTTAGCTGCAAGACTTTGTCTGGTGGGTGGTAACTCCGGCAGCCGATGTTATGGCCTACCACCGAGTGTAAACATAATATTATAGGTATATCATAATATTCTGAGAAAAGAATTTAGTTGAATTTTTCATCGTTTATTTACCTATTTATATTTTCAACTTTGTTCTTAATAATGAAGTTACTTATGTTTTGTTACAATACAGGGTGAACAGTGGTCTGGTTCTGTTACCATATTACCGTGAGAACTTAGGTAAAATGTGCGTAAAGAAAACTGTCATTACAACGAATGTTAAGGTATTGATACTACCGCGGGCTCGCGGGCGGCGAGCAGTAGGCAGCTCGCCGCCCGGTAAGGACCAGCAGCCTAATCGGTGAAAACATTTTTGTCAAATGATTGCAATTAGTTGGGATCGTTTGGACCGCCAGTCGCAATCATTTGAGAAAAATTATTTAGGCCGATTAGGCCAGAGGCCCAGGTCGACAGCACTTTGTATTTCAGGCGCGCCTCAAATCAAAATCAAAAGTCATTTATTCAAATTGGGCTAAGAATCAGCACTATTTGAACGTAAATATTGCATAATTTAATTGCATGGTTTAATTCCCTCATCTCCGTTCCACCATCGGACGACCAGTCGTATGGCGAGTTTCCACCCTTACGTTGTTAACACCGGACGAAGCATTTCGCCTCCTGCTTTATACCACGTACATCGAGGGACTGGAACAATTTGCCAGCGGCGGTGTTTCCGTCGGACTACAATTTGAGTGTCTTCAAGGCTAGAATGAATAAGCTCTTAATAAACTAGTGCGCTTTACCATCAACGATTGCGTCACCGCTTACCATCAGGCGGAATTGCGGTCAAGCGGTAGTTTATAATTTACGCCCGCCCTTCGCCACTTCCTAATGCTTTCGCTGGGATGAAGAAGTAGCGGAACAAACTCCCCGGATGCACAGCTGTCTGTTCATTTAAAAAATAAAACACATGACTTTATACAATACTATGGAGGTACAGTAATAAACACTAGAAAACGTAACAATCATGAAATTATTTATCAAACGGCTAGCTGGTAGCCACGCCAAAATACCAGCAAAGCAAAGAGATGGCAGCATATCGTGACGGGGTCCACGAAGACCGATGCCTCCTGGGTTAGCGTTACGGGGGTGGGTTAAAAGAGAAACCGTGGTTCCGGCGCACAGGCATCTAAAGAACACGACTGGGTTTTAGTCAGTAAAAGTCTGACACGCCCTTCGGAGCGGGAGAGGTCATTTGATGATAACCCATCCAGCGAAAAAAAAAACCGAGATTGATACTATTATGAGCTCACTCTAAGCTGACTATACCTAACTTTTCACGTGAGATTAATGAATGACATAATTGGAAAAAGAATAGAATAGAATACGCTTTATTATGTACATCATATTAATTACAGAACATAAATATGAAAATTTTGCAAGGGATGACACAAGAGGCGGTCTTATCGCTAAGATCTAAAGGCTAGGCAGATGATGACATCATGTACAAATAGATTAAAAAGTTGGCGTGCGAAAAATAAAATCTTATTTCAGCATAAATATGATTTATTAAAAAGAAAAACAATACCAAAATCCATGTGGTCATAACTTATTTATGGTACCTGCCGACTTGTTACATCACACCAGTGTTGTTTTGTTTGCATTTGTTTTTAAAAACCAGCATACATACACCATCATCAACCTTTTATCGTCCCACTGCTGGGCACAGGTCTCCTCTCATACAGAGAAAGATTGAGCGTGAACACCACGCTTGCTCCATGCGGGTTGGCGATTTCAGACTTAAAGTCCAGGTTTCCTCAAGATGATTTCCTTCACCTTCAGTCATTGGGATAGTACATATAACTTTCGAAAAATTACATTGGTACTTGCCTGCCCTGGAATCGAACCCGCGCACCCATTCTTAAGAGGCTGGTGTTTTAACCACTAGGACACCACGACATTACATACATAATCAGCGTATACATAATGTTCCCAATCCTGGGACACAGGCCTCCTCTTGGTGAGAGGGAGTGGGCCGTGATCTACCATGCGGGCCCAGTGTGCGGATTGGTAAATATCACATAGCCTTATCCCCCAAGACTAGAGCACAGGCGTAGAGTAGCCAGCCTTTCGGTGTTCTTTATGATGCATTGGGAGTGTGCGAGGGAATTGCATGATTTATTTCCCCATCTCTGTTCCACCATCGGACGACCTGTCGTACGCACCACTACGATCCGGACGAAGCGTTTTGCCTCCTTCTTTATACCGCGTACATCGAGGAACTGGAACAATTTGCCGGCGGCGGTGTTTCCGTCGGACTACAATTTGAGTGTCTTCAAGGTTAGAGTGAATAGGCTCTTTGTAAACTAGTGCGCTTTACGATTAACGATTGCGTCACTGCTTACCATCAGGCGGGATTGTGGTCAAGCGCTAGTTTATAAATTTTCTACAAAAAAAAAAAACATGTCTTCGAAGTTTTGCCTCTAGGACATGCCGCTTTCCTCACGATATGTTCCTTCATAGTTTTGCGAGCAGTGGTGACTAAATATTTACACAAAGTAAAGCGCCTGACGGGGTTCAAAGCTGGGACCTACAACTTGAAGTCGCGGTCGATACCACTAGGCCACCAATAATCTCAGATTCAAAACCAGAAGAACTGTTAATTCGCTTGAAAACAAAATTGATATTCATTATTACTTCACATTAGGTATTTACCTAATTTGTTCGAAGCATCCCACGCACATGTCAAAGGTGAACCAACAATATAAATTGATACAACACATTATTATTTAACACGTACCTGTCAAAATATAAAGAAGAACCACAAAAACCAAATCCTATTCAAGCAATAAGTACTTACTGAAAGATGTTCACGCATTCATCAAAACATTGTCATAATAAAGTACCTGCTTAGTTTAAAATGCCAATTGTAATCAGCATCATAACAAAACAATTTTCGAACTCACAGTAATATTATACTTAGGTCAAGGTGTAATGTTATGTACATATTCAGATATACTTACACTTATTATTTATACTCATATTCATACTTATATATGTATCATTCATTTCCACGGTCCATAATATGCTTTCCATTATTATGAGGCTCTGTTTTGATCATATTCCACTACACCAGGACTCATTTTTCTGTTTACAGACTCAGTCCTCAACTTTACGCCTAAGTTTCGGCGACTTATTGACCCCTTAGCGTAGGAAGCCGTACCTATGCAGGACTGTATCACTTTTTCCTATCAAACACTGCACTTTTTAATTTAATACCATTTATATTTACATTGTTACAGAACATTTTCATTATTTTGACATTTTTTTGACAACATTGTTGATGATGTATCTATGACAACCTTCTCATCAAAATTCTTGTTGGTCTGCTATTTTTATTTCATAATTGTTATTCGAACTCTTTTATGGTAAAATTATTTACCGTTCCTCGTCCATATTTTCGAATATTTTAAATTTCGACCTCCACCGTTCTGCGAGGTTTCTTTAGGAATCATCGCAGAGCAGTGGTCAGTGGAGCTCTGGCTTCCAAACAAGCCTCTTAAAAGTAGGTCTCCAGTAAACGTTGCCTCGAGAGCCCTTCTAGGGTTTTTCCTGCTGTGCCAGTCTCTATATAACTGGTGCGCCTGGAGCTGCCTGGCCCTTTGCCGCCGGAGCCTTCGACTGCTGCCAGCCTTGTGACGCCGGGGCAGTCCCTCTTCCGTAGCTGCCGCCGGTCCACCAGGGCCGCTCCTCTGTACCTGCCGCCGGTCCACCAGGGCCGTTCTTCCGTTGCTGCCGCCGGTCCACCAGGGCCGCTCCTCTGTAGCTGCCGCCGGTCCACCAGGGCCGCTCCTCTGTAGCTGCCGCCGGTCCACCAGGGCCGTTCTTCGTGTAGCTGCCGCCGGTCCACCAGGGCCGTTCTTCTGTAGCTGACGCCGGTCCACCAGGGCCGCTCCTCCGTAGCTGCCGCCGGTCCACCAGGGCCGCTCCTCTGCAGCTACCGCCGGTCCACCAGGGCCGCTCGTCCGTTGCTGTCGCCGGTCCACCAGGGCCGCTCGTCCGTTGCTGTCGCCGGTCCACCAGGGCCGCTCGTCCGTTGCTGTCGCCGGTCCACCAGGGCCGCTCGTCCGTTGCTGTCGCCGGTCCACCAGGGCCGCTCGTCCGTTGCTGTCGCCGGTCCACCAGGGCCGCTCGTCCGTTGCTGTCGCCGGTCCGTCAGGGCCGCTCGTCCGTTGCTGTCGCCGGTCCACCAGGGCCGCTCCTCCGTAACTGCCGCCGGTCCACCAGGGGCCGCCCTTCACCATCACTCATCAATCATTCATCTACATTATTCATTTTTACACTTCCATCTTGTAATTTCTGTATACTTAATAAATACTGTCTCCCTCTAAAGTCTTTTCTTGTCGTTACACGACAGTTTGGCGCCCAACGAAAATTTCCTGCACCCCCTTAATTTCCTAAATTCAAAAGAAACACTTCGTCTAGTGTCGTACATTCTCAGCTCTTTGGTTAAATATTTTGGCTATTCTATCCCTTTCATTTTCTCTTAACACACACATAACTCATTCACTCATATATACTTACTACACCTAACTTAATTTTCTTTCCCTAACAGGAAAACAAGGTATACTTTTACATACTTAACTATCTTTTTCTAACTTACACTTAAATATGTCTCGTCCAATCAAATTTGAACTCTTAAATAAAAACGAGCTTGAATATGAAGTTACAATTAGACTGGAGGAACCAGCAAAAACTGTTATATTATTAAAGAAGCAAATACTTCTGCTAGCTCCCACTACACCATCGGAAGATATTTTAACTTCTCCCATTCCTATAGAGGAGGAGTTAGCTCAGATAGATAGTACTCTGAGTTATTTAAATATTAAAATAGATAATCTATTACAGTGTGATTCCAAATACCATCGCTTAATAGAATCTTTTATTAATCATTTATTTTACAGGTTGGAACGTATAGACACAGACTTAAACCCTGACTATAAACTTAATCTAGACACTTTAAAATCAAAATTTGAGACACTTGAAGGAAGTTTCAAGATTTATTGTTCAAATCTAAACTCGATGAATCCTCATTCATATATCACTGCTCCCTCTACTCCTCCTATTCATACTCCTCTCGCCACTCCCTCTCCTCCTCCTACTTCTCCTCGTCTCACTGCTCCCTCTACTCCACCTATTTACCCTCCTTTCACAGCTCCCTTTCCCTCTCCTTTTTTAACATCTCCAAATCATAATTTATTCAAAGATCTGAAACGATATACGTTTAATGGAAAATCTTGCCCTAGATCGTTTTTACAAAAACTTGACGAATATTGTCTTGTGCGGAATATACCCAAAAATTTGTTAATTACACAGGCTTATGATATTTTTACAGACAGTGGCCTACATTGGTTTAGATTTAAAATAAATCAAAATCCAGACCTAACATGGGATGAAATTTCTTTGTCTCTAATTAAAGATTTTGGCGGTTTTGACTATGATTTTAAATTATTGGAGGCCATCAAAAGTCGTACCCAAGGTCGTGATGAACCAATCATAATTTATACCTCAATTATGTCGGGAATGTTCTCTCGTCTGGCTAAAAAATTGTCTGAAACGGAACAGTTAGAAATCATTCTAAGAAATATAAGACCATGTTACTCAGTATTCGTGGCACTAAAAGATATTAACTCTATTGAGGCACTCTTGGCTACATGCCAAAATTATGAAAAATTCTTAGATCGAGACAAACATTTTAAAGAACCAAATAACCAACAAAATCCCCTTATTTCAGAATTTGCTTATAAACAAATTCATCCAACTTCTTCGGAACTTTCTACTTCTGACCCAAAACCTCCTTCATACACAAATAGATTTAACAAAAACCCTCCCAAACAAGTAAACAGTCTAAAACAAGCTAACTCGCAAGAAAATTCATTTTGCGTTCGTTGTCGTATGCATGGTCATACCTTAAATACTTGTACTCAACGTCACTTTCTAATTTGTTTTAAATGTGGTCTTAAAGGTTTTAAAACCCCAGACTGTCCCAATTGTTCACCTAAACCTAACTCTAGTTCAAAAAAACTAACGACTGACTTGAAAAGTAAAACAAACTTTGATGCCAACGATTGGAACGATTGGATTAAAACTCTTAAGAATTTCTTTTCATGCTATAAAATCTCTTCAACTCTATACTCTAATGAAATGGATTTTAAACGACCTTTTGTTAACATCAAAGTTTACAATTTATCTTTGACTGGATTACTTGACTCTGGTAGTTCAATCACTATTCTTGGTAATAACTCTCACTTAGAATTTCTTAAACTAGGCTGTAAACTTTTCAAGTCAGATAAAATTACTATTTCTACAGCCAATAACCAGAAAATTAATTCTGTAGGTCATTGTTACCTTCCTATTTACTTTAACAAACAGACCCACTTGATTAAGGCTTATATTTTTCCTGATATTTCACCGTCTTTAATATTAGGAATAGACTTTTGGAAAAAATTTAATCTTTTACCGAATATTCTCTCATCGACTGGTCTTTCAGAACTGGAGTGCTCAACCATCGAGACAATGAATGTCAAAGTATTACCTTATGATCATTTAACTGCAAATCAGAAGAATATTGCTGATGATATCATCCAACGCTTCAAGACTATCTCATTCGAAGAAAAGGGTGTTCTGGGGAACACTAATCTCATCACTCACAAGATCGATACCGGAGATTCGCTACCCATCAAACAAAGATGTTACAGACTGTCTCCTGAAAAACAAAAAGCATTGATTACCGAAGTTGATAAAATGTTGAAATGGAACGTTATTGAACAATGTGAAAGCCCTTGGTTATCTCCAGTAATAATTACTCCAAAGAAGAACGGTGAATGGCGTTTTTGCGTAGATAGCAGGAAGCTTAACGCAATTACAAAACGTGATGCTTATAGTCTGCCACTTATAAGTGAAATTTTGGACAACCTCAGAAATGCTAAATACCTGTCAAGTATAGACATTGCGAAAGCCTTCTGGGAGATTCCTCTGAACCCTGCTGATAAGGACAAGACTGCTTTTTATGTACCTGGAAGAGGCATGTTCAGATTTAAAGTAATGCCATTCGGACTCACCAATTCACCAGCTACTCAACAAAGATTAATGGACATGCTGTTCACTCCAGAATTTGAAAATAAAGTGTTCTGCTACTTAGACGATATTGTCATAATTAGCGAAACTTTCGAGGAACATATATCACTGCTCCTGAAAGTTCACGAAAAACTTTCCTTCGCTAAATTAACTATTAACTTTGACAAAAGCCAATTCTTCAGAAAAGAGTTAAAATATCTTGGCTTCGTAGTGGATGAACATGGCTTGCGTGCTGATCCTGATAAAATCAAGGCTATTGTGGACTACCCAATTCCTACCTGCAGAAAAGAAGTTCGTAGATTCATTGGCACCTGCAGCTGGTTTCGAAGATTTATTCCAAATTTCAGCACTATTGCTACGCCACTCAACAAACTAACCTGCTCCGGGAAAAATGCTCCGAAATCCGGATGGAATACAGAAGCGGATGCAGCCTTTCAGAAGCTTAAGGATGCTTTAATAACTACTCCTGTTCTGGCCTGTCCAAACTTCGACCTTCCTTTTTCAGTTCATTGTGATGCATCTAACTACTGTACTGGCGCAATGCTCACTCAACATCAGGAAGGCAAAGAAGTTGTGATTGCCTATATGAGCAAAGCTTTCAACAAGAACCAACAGAACTACTCAACTACTGAAAGAGAAACACTTGCCGTAATAACTGCTTTAGAACACTGGCGTTGCTATCTCGATAATGGGAAGGAATTCACAATCTACACCGACCACGCTGCACTCAAATGGTTTCAGAATTTATCCAATCCTTCAGGAAGACTTGCACGTTGGACTTTACGCTTATCTTGCTTCAACTTCGTTCTCAAACATAAGAAAGGAAAAGATAATGTAGTACCGGACCTTCTATCAAGAGCCAAGTCACAAGAACTCCCTGAAATACTAGAAAATAGTAATGTACCACAAGGTGTACATCCTATTTCTATGAATGATACTACTAGAGAACTGGAACAATACAATAAAATATTTCTGGGCTGTTCGAATAATCCTGATTCTTACCCAAATTATACGATAAGAGAGAATAAACTCTATCGTTGTATTCACACGCCTGACCGCCTGAACGACGACTTCATTTGGAAAGAAGTTCCATTACTTCAAGAAAGACGTTTAATAATTGAAACAAATCATGGCTCTAGTCAAGAACCTCACCTAGGAATTTTTAAAACATATAAAAAAATATCTTTACTATACTATTGGCCCGGCATGTTTAGAGCAATTGCTAGGATAATTTCTAACTGTGAAACCTGTCTTGCTTATAAACATCCTAATCATTCTCCATATGGCCTAATGGGCAAACCTAAGATTTGCTCTAGACCTTTTCAAACTATATCTCTAGACTTAATGGGTCCACTTCCTATGACTAGAAAACGTAATAGATTCATTTTAGTAATTAATTGTATCTTTACTAAATATACTTTGATTTTCCCTCTAAAACAGGCGACTGCATCTAATATAATTAATATTATGGAAAATTCTGTTTTTCTAGTTCATGGAGTTCCACAGACTTGTATAATGGATAACGGTCCACAATTCCAGTCACGTGAATTCCATTCTTTTCTTAATAGATACAAAGTTCCTTTCATATTCCATTCGGCCTACTATTGCCCACAATTTAACCCGACTGAAAGTTATAACAAAACAATAATTACGGCTTTAGCTTCACTAGTAGAGGACGACCATAGATCCTGGGACAAACATCTTAGTAAAATTCAATTTTCTATGAACAATACTACTAACGTTGTAACAGGCTATACTCCATCCTTTCTAGTCTTTGGGAGGGAAACAATTCCTTGCGGTTCCTTTTACTCCCCGTGTCAGAACCTCGAAGAATTAATCTTTATGCCCCGTGATATTTACGCAACAAATGCTGGGTTCCTCACGTCTATATTTCACAAAGTTCAGTCTAACTTATATATAGCTTACGTTAAAAACAGCGCTCGTTATAATCTTCGGAGGTCGTTCAAAGAATTCAACGTCGGGGATACGGTTTGGCGAAAGAATCATGCATTAAGCGATGCTGGTTCATATTTCAATGCTAAACTAGCCCCTAAATTTATCAAATCCAAAATTTTAAATAAACTATCACCTTTAGTGTACCTATTAGAAGACCCAGATGGTGCCGTAGGTAAATGGCACATAAAAGATATAAAATGTTGAATTCTTTCTAAACAACTCTAAATTATTAATGTCAATTAAATCACCTACTAATTATTTATGTAAATATTACTTTTTTTGTTTACAGCTGCACATCCTATTTATTTTTATATTATATATAAACATCACTCACTACACAATACTCTTCAGTCTCACTCTTCTACCTTATGGAGCGGATTGCAACTCATTAAATAAGCCTATGCAGGAGCGGTTGGTTACTCCTAAAATAAGCCTAAACCAAATGCTAACTCTTTCGCTCTTCTAGGAGCTTAAATTTCTACTTACATTATCTAATGTTTCCTTTTTTTTTTTCCTTCCAGTCTGGAGCGGCTGACAACTCCAAAAATAAGCCTTGTCGTCATTCTAAAACACACTTCTATGAGTGGCAGTCATCAACTGTGAACTCCACCCATGCCTGTATGAAGAAGATTGCTTGAAAGAGAGGTGGTATGAATGGGTGAATGGAGATTGATGAATGTGTGAAGTGTTGTTTTACAGTCCCTACTTGAAATCTTATTAGAAAATTTTCTACAGTTGAAAATTTTTCCAGGGTCGGGGGGAAAATGTAATGTTATGTACATATTCAGATATACTTACACTTATTATTTATACTCATATTCATACTTATATATGTATTATTCATTTCCACGGTCCATAATATGCATTCCATTATTATGAGGCTCTGTTTTTGATCATATTCCACCACACTAGGGCTCATTTTTCTGTTCACAGATACAGTCCTCAACTTTAAGCCTAAGTTTCGGCGACTTAGTGTCCCCTTAGCGTTGGAAGCCGTACCTATGCAGGACTGTATCACTTTTTTCTATCAAACACAGCACTTTTTAATTTAATACCATTTATATTTACATTGTTACAGAACATTTTCATTATTTTGACATTTTTTGACAACATTGTTGATGATGTATCTATGACAACCTTCTCATCAAAATTCTTGTTGGTCTGCTATTTTTATTTCATAATTGTTATTCGAACTCTTTTATGGTAAAATTATTTACCGTTCCTCGTCCATATTTTCGAATATTTTAAATTTCGACCTCCAACCGTTCTGCAAGGTTTCTTTAGGAATCATCGCAGAGCAGTGGTCAGTCGAGCTCTGGCTTCCAAACAAGCCTCTTAAAAGTAGGTCTCCAGTAAACGCTGCCTCGAGAGCCCTTCTAGGGTATTTCCTGCTGTGCCAGTCACAATATAACTGGTGCGCCTGGAGCTGCCTGGCCCTTTGCCGCCGGAGCCTTCGACTGCTGCCGGCCTTGTGACGCCGGGGCAGTCCCTCTTCCGTAGCTGCCGCCGGTCCACCAGGGCCGCTCCTCTGTACCTGCCGCCGGTCCACCAGGGCCGTTCTTCCGTTGCTGCCGCCGGTCCACCAGGGCCGCTTCTCTGTAGCTGCCGCCGGTCTACCAGGGCCGCTCCTCTGTAGCTGCCGCCGGTCCACCAGGGCCGTTCTTCGTGTAGCTGCCGCCGGTCCACCAGGGCCGTTCTTCTGTAGCTGACGCCGGTCCACCAGGGCCGCTCCTCTGCAGCTGCCGCCGGTCCACCAGGGCCGCTCCTCTGCAGCTGCCGCCGGTCCACCAGGGCCGCTCGTCCGTTGCTGTCGCCGGTCCACCAGGGCCGCTCGTCCGTTGCTGTCGCCGGTCCACCAAGGCCGCTCGTCCGTTGCTGTCGCCGGTCCACCAGGGCCGCTCGTCCGTTGCTGTCGCCGGTCCACCAGGGCCGCTCGTCCGTTGCTGTCGCCGGTCCACCAGGGCCGCTCGTCCGTTGCTGTCGCCGGTCCACCAGGGCCGCTCGTCTGTTGCTGTCGCCGGTCCGCCAGGGCCGCTCGTCTGTTGCTGTCGCCGGTCCGCCAGGGCCGCTCGTCTGTTGCTGTCGCCGGTCCGCCAGGGCCGCTCCTCCGTAACTGCCGCCGGTCCACCAGGGGCCGCCCTTCACCATCACCCATCAATCATTCATCTACATTATTCATTTTTTGTCTTTTCTGTATACTTAATAAATACTGTCTCCCTCTAAAGTCTTTTCTTGTCGTTACACGACAAAGGTTCCGTGTTATTAAATTTATTCCACAATAGAAATTCATCGCCATGATGTAACATAATAACATCTAAATGCTAATTTAATCTTTTATAACTTAACTATTTGGGTCCGTTTAATAAGGACGCTGGGCTACACCTTAAAATACCTTCTGTGCTTATCAAACAGCTCGGTCAGCCAGCCTTGTTCCTGAAACTGTTCTTAACCTAACGGTGGCTGAGAGTTCGGTGTCGTCTCCCGACCAGGGCGTCTCTTGCGGCGGCTAGTGGCGTGACGGCGCTGGGGTTCCCGCTGCCTCACGCGCTCCGGCTCTTCCATTGCCAGCATCACTGCTTGTCGCAGAAGGAGGTGACGGCCTGCCATGCACTCTCGCTCCAGACCATGGCCTGGACGAGGGTCGGACGCGAGAGATCGCCGCTGATCGCCGCTACGAGGACAAGGCGGTAGACGGCAGACCTCCACCGTATGCTCCATTGTTTCTGAACCTTGTATCTCAATCTTGTATCTGAATATCCTCTATCGTTTATAAAGCTCTTGCTGGCTACGTGGAATAGAATAGAATAATCTCTTTACTATTGTACATAATAAAGAGAGTCCCATATAAATTACAAAACATAAATATGAAGATGTGGAGGTATGAGGAACAGCGTGTAAAGTTCACTCATCCTCCATAGAAAGGGAAGGATCCTCCGACCATACTGGTATTGTCTGGCGGGCACTTGCCCACCGGTTGATGTCGTGAACTTGTATGCTTGCTAATTGAACAGTAAACTCTGCTTGCGAGTTGCAGGATTCTCGTGACGTCAGTATGGCTCATTGTTCGCATGTAGCGTTGTAGGTACCGCTACAGAGATTTTACTAAGGGTGATACAATCGGCAGGTTTATTACTAAGAGCGATATTTTACAGACAATCTTTGGATGGAAAACCAAGGGAAAAGAGAGATAAATAATGTAGGTAGTCTATGTAGATAGTGCTTTGTTCAGGAAGACACTACGAAAGAAAAAACAAGAATCAAGAAATGACTTTCTCAACTGCCTAGGCTTTTAACAGCTATACTGAGGCCAACGCCTAGTCTAACCAGATGCATCCGACTGCCTATCTTACAATGAGTTTGAGAATTGCACTACCAAGTTTGTTCTGATGAAAACGTTTAAACATTTATAGTACACGGTAGTCAGTAGTGATACGGCCACGTCTTACGAAAGCCGCTGGGCCGGAACAAGTGGGGAAGACCAAAGAAATGCTGGCATGACGTAATAGATGAAATACGTGCCAATAATCTCTTACCACAGGACGCCAAAGGTCGGCCGAAATGGAGGGGAATGAGCAGGAAGGCGGACCCCGGGCCCCAAAGCAAAAGCCACGGATGCAACCGGGACTAAACGCTAAGAGGATGATGATGACTTACAATACAATAAAGAAAAAGAGGGAAGTACTTTATCAACGTCTTTAAAAGCCGAAATAAGCCCGATAACAGCCTTTGTACAGTAATTTCAAAATCCCCGATCTTGGTAAACAGGACTTTTAACTGATATCGATATATAAGTTATGCCCTGGAGAAAACATACGTATTTACCATCAGTACAAACTCTATGCAGATGTCGTCTGTGGAATGAAAAGAACTTAATGAAACTGTTCCACTGAACCGCGCTTGTAATAATTTGATTGTAAGCGACCAGTGCATATTCTTAGGTGCTATTCGGCTAAATGCACCAACGCTTACTAGGTTAAACATAGGTCTCAGAAATAATGATCGAAGAATTAATACGTGTTATTGATGTGTTTGCAAGATGGGGTTGCATCCGAATGGATGCACAGTACGTGTTACAACGGAGGTCAAAAGTTCAGTAATTGACAGTAGATGTCCGAGGTTTGGTGATAATGTGTCGTGATTCTTTTATATTGTTTATCACGACGTATCTATGTAGTTAGCCTTTACGGACGGCGTTTCATAATAGACGAAGTGCAATCTTCGTTAAACTCTCACTGGTCTAGACCGGAATATCTAGGGCTGTCCTTAATTGGCTAGGCATTTTTTTTATTATAATTTGTTTCTAGTAGCAAGACTCATACAAACAGATATATAAAAAGTAACTTCCAAGATAATAAAATCAAACTTTTGCTTTGCTGGTGTTTTAGCATGACTAGCCAGCTTATGGTAAATAATTTCATCGTTGTTGTGTTTTCTTGTGTTCATTACTGTACCTACATATTATTGTATAAAGTCATGGGTTTTTTTTAAATGACAGGCAGTTTTGCTGTTTGGGAGTTAGTTCCGCCACTTCTTCTTCCCAGCGAAAGCACTTGGAGGGACGTTTTGGGGGGACTGTCTTATGTAATATTAACATTCAAAGTGCTGATTCTCAGCCTAATTTGAATAAATGACTTTTGATTTTTTATACACACACAAACACAGACTGTAATTTCATACTG
Organism: Sesamia nonagrioides; assembly: GCA_017933935.1. Lineage (NCBI taxonomy): Eukaryota > Metazoa > Arthropoda > Insecta > Lepidoptera > Noctuidae > Sesamia > Sesamia nonagrioides. The sequence goes on along the minus strand of JADWQK010000986.1, from coordinate 893,859 downwards.
CAGCAATATGTCTGCCGCAGCATTGCTGGATTTATATCCAGCAATGCTGCACACAACAGACAACAGACAACAGACTGACAGACTGGGGTTGTCTTTATAAACAACCCTAGTCTGTTGGCAATCCTCTCGAGGACGGAGTTAACGCTACCCCGCACTTTGTGCACCAGAGGCGCGCACGACTTGCACTTGTCACGTGAATGCAATCGAAAGATTGATATAAGGAACATAAAATTATATACATATATTATAATACGGATGTATCCAAGGTATGAAAATCAAAAAATCATCAAAATACAGCGTATTAAAGTTATGGAGTGGGGGTTAATTACGTCACGCCGTGGTATATTTTGTATCACGGCGTGACGTCATGCGACATTTCAAATCAAATATATCTTCTTAGGTATTTGAATGAAAGAAAAAAAAAATACGTGTTCACTATTTTTTATAAATTTATCTGATGGACATTCAATTATTTTTTTTTTTAATAATTATACACTAGAGCTTGACTGCAATCCTGTCTGATGGCAAGCAGTGATGCAATCGTTGATGGTAAAGCGCACTAGTTTATTAAGCCTATTCACTTAAAAAACTTAGGTATAGGAAAGATGACGGCAGTTGAGCGAGGTGATGCAATCTTAAACCCAAGACCAACACGACCAACAATGCTGCGCCAGAGGGAAATTGATCTGGATACTACCGGGACCCGCCGGAGCCGCCGGGGGGCCGTCTGGGGATTTTTTATGATACAACCCAATTAAAATTATAATATAGTATAATTTACCTACTTAAAACATGTTAATTTTACCTAGAGCGTATTACACCCCTGCACAACGAGGCGGGGACCTCGTCCCGTTGTGCGCATGCCCTAGTGACCACTATGATCTGCCGTGAACTGTGTTGTGCGCTCGGTAACCACACTGCAACAATTGTTTAATATATTTGGGAAAAAATAGAATGTGTTGTAAAAATTATTGGAATTGTTTCAGTCGCTTATTCTGTACATACTACATAATTATACTCAGGTTTCGTACAAAGAAAAAACAGAAAAAGAAAAAATAACGTTGTATATATATCAATTGTTCCTCTAATTAACTAATACCAGCATACAACGGCCCCACTGAAGAGCATAGGCCGTCTCTCATAGATAAACAAATAGTGAAAGAGTTTTCAGATATTGCTATCAAAACTGTGGAGCGATCTTCAGACGAACTATCAAAAAGATTTTGGCAAGGATCAGCCCTAAAAGTTTTTTGTGCACAAGAAGATATCGAAGGTTAGTGTTAGACTGTTTCACAAGCACTAACATTTCTGCAGCACTCATAGTGAGCAACCTTTTACATGAGCAAGCGATACGTCTGCCTTATGACACATGACGATAATGAGGCTCGCAAGAGATAATTGTCATAATCAATCAAAATCAGAAATCATTTATTCAAATTAGGCTAAGAATCATCACTTTTTGAACTTCTTCTTCAGCCTATAGAATAGAGGTCTACTGCTGGACAAAGGCCTCCCTTATGCTGCCCGCATCTATTGGCTTCCCGCAACCTTCACCAGGTCTTCCACCGCTACCGTCACGTCGCACCGGCTACCGTCTGTACAATTCGTGTATAGAAAATAATAAAGCTATTCCTGCATTTTGCCTATTCCCAAATCATTCCAAAATATTAAAAAATGCACAACGTTAGACAGTGTTTAAGTTTTCACTTCTGCCGGCACTCCCGAGGTTTAATCGGTGTTTTTTATGTTCAGTTATGCGACATCTTCGACAGTAAAATTGTGAATCGATTTCGATATTTTTTTATCGATTAGATATGCCTCATCGAAGGCAAGTGAAGAAACACGATTGGGTTTGAATCCAAAGCAATAAGAGGGTGGCTGCATATAAATTGTATCATGTTCGCTTGGAGAGTTATCTCGTACATATTTTTTCCACTAAGTTTTGTATATTACCTATTATCGATGTTGTTACAATAACTTCCTGTACTATAACAACCTTATTTTTAGGGTTCCGTACCTCAAAAGGAAAAAACGGAACCCTTATAGGATCACTTTGTTGTCCGTCTGTCTATCTGTCTGTCTGTCTGTCTGTCAAGACCCTTTATCTCAAGAAGGCGTGGACGTATCAAGCTAAAATTCACACAAAATACTCGGGTCTATTGTCTTTTTAAGCTGTGAAAATATCAAACTTCTAAGCCAAGCCAATCAAAAGATACAGCCGATATGTCGATATTTTCAACAAATTTTCGACACTCGCAAAGGAATCAAAACCTACAGGATACTTACCGTAAACTCAGAATCTTGAAATTTGGTATGAAGGATTGTCATATAATGCAAATATAGGGAAAATTGCGAAAATCACATTTTTTCAGTTATATAATATAATAAACATATTTTAATAAAATTGAACTTACTACCTTATTTCTCACGAACGAATAAAGTTATCAAATTTAAATTTATACCAAATACCTAGGTCTATTGTCCCTTTAAGCTGTGAAAATATCAAACTTCTAAGCCAAGCCAATCAAAACATACAGCCGATATGTCGATATTTTCAACAAATTTTCGACACTCGCAAAGGAATCAAAACCTACAGGATACTTCCCGTAAACTCAGAATCTTGAAATTTAGCATGAAGGATTGTCATATAATGCAAATATAGGAAAAATTGCGAAAATGACATTTTTTTTAGTTATTTAATATAATAAAAATATTTTAATAAAATGAAACTTACTACCTTATTTCTCAAGGTATCAAATTCAAATTTATACCAAATACCTAGGTCTATTGTCCCTTTAAGCAGTAATAAAATCAAACTTCTAAGTTAACGCGATCAAAACATACAGCAGTTTATACCGACACCTTATACGAATTTCCGTCACACGCTAGGGAATCAAAACTAGGGTTGTAACGGAGCTTCGCCTCCGCTTCCGTTACTGCGGAAGTTCCGCAAGAAATCGTATCTTCGCTTCCGCCTCCGCCTCCGCACAATTTTTAGCGGAGTTATAACGGAGGTTTATTTACGTATTTATAAAATAAATAATGCGCGAGCTGCGACGCTCGACAGCCGTCCGGCCGCGTTTGAGCGCAAAATGGTCAAAAAACAACTAGTGCGAGGCGGGAATGCGGCAAACACAATTTGTTTCTCCTTAATTTTCAATACAAGAAGGTAGTATTTTTTTTACCAAGTATACTACTATTAATGTACGTATTTAAAATAAAAAATGTTTTAATTAACCATAAATTTCAATTTTTTCTAAATGTACTTTCACCTCCGCCTCCGCCTCCGTTAACCTCCGCATCCGCGGAGGTGAGACTCGTCGCCTCCGCATCCGCCTCCGCCTCCGCTAACAAGCCTCCGTTACAACCCTAATCAAAACCTACAAGGTACTTCCCGTGAACTCAGAATCTTGAAATTCGACACGAAGCAACGTTATATTATAGTACATACAGATAAAGGAAAAATTGTGAAAATGATAAATTTGAAGTTACATAAAATATTAAAATATTATTTTTGCTTACATGACATAAAATATTTTTTTAATAATTATAAACTTACTACCTACCCTTTTTCACATGAACGCGTAGAGATATTAAAGTTGAAATTCATATCAAACATTTCTTAAATCTAATTGCCTCTAAACTGTGAAAAATTCTAAATCAATGCTAGTATTATAAATCCGAAAGTAACTCTGTCTGTCTGTTACGCTTTCCCGCCTAAACCTCTCAACCGATTTTAATGAAGTTTGGCACAGACAATCTTTAGACCCTGAGAAAGAACATAGGCTACCTTTTATCCCGGAAAAAATTGATGTTCCCGAGGGGAATTTAAACAGCGCGATATAACCGAACTCCACGCGGGCGAAGCCGCTGGCGGAAAGCTAGTATTACGTCATAATTTGTAAACCGCTACGTTTGTACGGCGGAACCCTCGGTGTGCGAGTCGGACTCGCATTTGGCCGGTTTTTTTGTATATGCGAAACCCGAAACACGTGTCCAGTATTTTATGTGAAAAATTCATATACAACATTTCAAAAAGCTGTAATGAAAAATCACAAAATTATGAACTTTTTATGTTACCATACAAACATGGTAAACGCGCCGCCGCTCGCAAGATCGCGCCTACAACGCGGCAACGAGGCGCCGCATCTAAATATTTTTTTACTATAATATATTTGGGAAAATATAAGACATGGTGTAAAAATTATTAAAATCGATTCATTTGCTTATTTTGAACAAGTTTTATTCAGGTTCGGTATATCTAAAGAAAAAATAACGTTGTACCTATATTATATATTTACATAGCAAGTAATGTTACATGAATTAATGTGAGGGAGGTAGGTGATTGCTATAGTATTTGGCCTTAACATACTTATTGGCCACCTCGACCAAAATAAAATGAAACAAGCTTTTCTAAGGAATTAGGAGTGCGAAAGTGACACCAATATGTACTTTAGGCAATGCCCTGTCCATTTTAATACGTAACATTAACAGTAGATGGCGTTCAAAACAACAAACCCTTTCTTTCGATCACAAGTTGTCAGAGAAGCCGCACGCTTGTCGAAATCTTAAGGTAAATATTTTACGATATTGTTCATAATTTTGTTTTGTTTGTAAATTATGGTATTTCTTACACGTTTTTGTAAGTAGAGAAATAGCAATTTACGTAAATGATGCGTAACTTGAGTGTATTTGGGAAACGTAACCTCAAAATGATACCGGCTAATAACTGAATCCAGTTTTATTTCATTTCAGTTATTGGCCGTGGGGTCCAATAACTAATTGCTGCTGTATCTTGTTTATTTATTGAAGATTATGTTCATTTGACCTTCAAATGTTTGCTGTTAAAATCCTAACATTCCTATTTAATGAGATCAGTAATTAGCCGGGGGCCAATTACTAATACTCAAATGCATGGCCAATTACTAATTTTATCTGTTTATCTTTGTCTAGATTTAGAAGATGCCGAAAATACCGCAATATACTAGAGAACAGTTAGATAATGCCTTAGAAGACATTAACCAAGGAATCCCAATAAGGGTGGCTGCAAAAAAAATATGGAATACCGCGAGCAACTTTACAATTTAAGTTGAAGCATCCAGATAGCAAACATGAATTTGGTCCAAATCCATGACTATTGGTCCATGACTACTGAAGAGGAAAATAATTAAGAAGATTGGATCTGTGAGATGGGTAGAAGAGGATTATCAAAAGAGGATAATCAAAATAATTTGGAAGTAGAAATTGAGGATGAAACTGAAATTGTAAGTCAAGAGAAAGAATCAACATTGAATGAAAACGAAAACTTTGAACCAAGAGATAAAGAAAGAGAGATAGAGAATACTATGACGGAAAATCAAGAGACAAGAGAATTGGATCAGAATGTACCATTAGGCCAAGTTAATGAAAAGACAGTTGATGGATCAACATTATCTGAAAATAGAATTAAAAGAAATACAAACCTGGAAAATGCAAAGACTACTATAATTATTACAGCAGAAGTACATGCACAACCCACCCATATTGCAAAAGAGAATACAATAGTCACTGAGATGCATAATAGGGTAAACGATTTTGAACAAAATGACTTTGATTTAATAGAAATAGAAAAAAATAAAGAAACTTCAGAACTAGACAAAGCAAGTGATATTGACCTCATCACTTTAGAAGATCTGGAAGTTCAAGATCAATTCGGTTCACTTCAATTGTCAAATCCTAAATTAAACCGGAAGGACTATTTACGTATTCCCACAGAGCCAGCTCGAAAAGGGAAGAGAAATATATTTCGTTTGCTGTATCATATATCAGGACCAGATTATCAGAGGATTCTAGAAGATAAAGCTAAAGAAAAAGAAAAACTAGATGTAGAGAAAAGAGAACGGAGAACTCAAAGAGAACTGAAAAGGGAAGACAGAAAAAGAAAAGCTGAAGAAACTAAGGCTGCTAAAATGAAAAAAAGGAATGAAGCTACATTTTTATCCAATAAAGTCTGTAATATTTGTAAAAAAATTGTAAGGAAAAAACTTTTAGTTTGCTCTGAATGTCACCGTGCACTTCATTATTCTTGTCTGCCAAAATCCCATCAACAGCACATTCCTGAAGAAGAAGGAGATACTTATCTTTGTCACAATTGTTATAATGTAACTGAAAGTACTGATAATGATGAAAAAGATGAACAAATAGTCGACAGTGATACTGATGACGATTTTTTGGGTAATCTTCAGGAAAGGCAAAAGGAGTTAGGATTACCTTTAGTTAAGTTTATTTGATTATTGTTTGTTGAATTGTTTTTTTTCTCGATGGCTAATAACTGTATTTTCAGAAGCCAATTACTGTGATTTACGGGCCAATTACTAGATAAAATGTGATCTCAGTTATGTCTTTAAATTTTTAATTATAATTGTTATGCTACATAACCAAATTATAGTTTAAGCTACAGCAGTATTGTTCTTTTGTAATAAAATTAATAACACTGAAACCTCAGACAAGTTTTTTTTATATTTTTCACAATTTCACTCGTACAATGTTCTTAAGAGGCCAATTACTATAGCAATCACTATTATACCTATTTAAAAATTCTCAATTATATAACCAAAACATTACAACAACTATATTATTAACTGTATTATGAACAGCCTCTCTTACAATACACTTGACCGTTTTGTACAACTGAGATACGATCGACCTCCCATATTAGTAGGATTTCCTTATTTGAACTAAGGTCATAAGGTGATCTTTCGTGATAATAAAAAATGTAAATAATATAAAATTGGCTTCATCTCCGATTTTAGTACCTATTTGCTGCTATTTCGTAAGTAACAAGATGTGATACAGACCACAGATTATCATTCAGTTGTTCAATCCAGATGCTTACCGATCTAAGTCAAATTGTAAATGTCACAGTCACACGGCTTTAGGATATCGAAATTTTGACAGGTAGTCAATCTTCAAACGATAGACAAGACGGTTAGTGTAGTGGCTGAACGATCGACTGCTGCATTGCGCTCACGCTTTTTTCTCATTTATACTAGTATTGTTTAAATACTATTGACATAAATTAATTTTTAAAATTATTTTTAACTTTTTAGTTTGATATTCTTTAAAAGCATGTTTTTTTTAGTTTTTTAAACTATATCTATTTTCAACTTATTAGTTCGATATTCTTTTTTTAAATAATATACGGATAACACGAACGCTTAAGTGGTGTTCAATTGTTTTTACCAAACTTTTCTTGATCTCCAACAGACAGAATAGCAAATGCTAAAATTCGTAATGCTGCGTAACCCAAGTAACTAAATCGAAAATTAAATCTAAACTAAATACTTTGCCTGCACAAATAAATACCGCTCGGCCAACGAACGTATTGAAAAAGGGGACAATTAACAGTAATGAGCCGCTCACTCGTAGTCCAAAGAGTTAGAGACGGACAAACAAACAAACAAGCAAGCAAATATACAATATATAAAGAAAACCCTGTCCGATCCGTGAAGGTATTGTCAGGTATCGATAACTGATTCTACTAATGCCTACAAAGACAGGCAAAACTTTAAAAAAAAATCCCCCTAAAAAATAAATATTATTTCGCAAAAAGAGGTAACTTAATAGATGTGCGTAAACAACCCCTTCCGCGGGCGGCGAGGGGCAGGGCACGCGACACCTGTGACGTGGTCGCATCGCTATTCGCTTATAATAATACCGGTGTTGTCACTTTTTTAAAAATTACCAAATTTCGGGGAAATTGGAATTAATTCCAGGGAAAAAAGGATTATTTCAAAATTCATTAGTATTGTTACTATGACGATTATGTGAAATTTTATATTATATTTGGTCAAGTGTTTACCTAACCTTTATTATCCTTATGGGTCGGACAGGGTTTTCTTTACATATTGTATAAGTGAAACTAATAAAGAGCATGTAAAAAGAGGCAAAATGAAATTTCATACAATCAAATCGCGGGCAGAAATTCATTGACTGCTACATAATTACACAATACCCCTGTAACATCTTTTCTTTCCAATCGATCAGAATTAAATTGCTTGAATATCTGATTTGTCAACACAAAAGGCACACCGACAACGTAGATCATTTTTTAAGTATTGGTGTGACATGACAATGCCCTCAACTTTGCCATTTGACTCATAACCCTTGCATTCTACTCGATGCAGTATAAATAACAACTAATTGAAATTTATTGTAGCCAAGTGACGCTCACAGAGAAGTATTCCCCTTATGCTCATTATATCTTTTTTTTTAATAATTATAAACTAGCGCTTGACTGCAATTCCACCTGCAAAGCAGTGATGCAATCATTGATGGTAAAGCGCGCTAGTTTATTAAGCCCATTCACTTAAAAAAACCTTAGTGAATAGGAAGGAAGACGGCAGTTGAGCGAGGTGATGCAATGTTAGACTCAATAACACGACCAACGATGCTACGCCAGAGGGAGATTGATGTGGAGATCCTCCACGACCAAACTCCCGGCACAACAACATTTGACGCATCGTACCCGTCATCGCAACATAACTGCTCAGACCCGTCCTCAGTACGGCTTAACCAGACATCATGCCGGAACCTGACGAATCGCTTGGCGGCAAGACTTTGTCTGGTGGGTGGTAACTTCTGCCGGCAGTCGATATTATGGCCTACCACCGAGAGTTATATCAATATATAGCAAAGATTATAATAATAATAATAACTTTATTGAAAAAAAACATACACAAACAAAGTTGGCAATTACGTGCCTTAAAAACTAACAATAGACACAAGAAGAGAGAAAAGAATAAAAGTAAAGCGGCACAAACAAACAAACTCACAATCCGATTTATAATATTAAGGATAACGATTATAAATTCAATTAAAACATAAATATAAACATTCAATTCCAATTTATTATGATTAAATACATTATTAAATAAATTAAATATCTTTATTATGATGAGTAGGAATGTATTAGGATGATGTTATGTAATTAATAATGTACATATTTGTTATCTAGATCATTGCCATCATGTGAGTGTGATTGAGGTAATTGTATGTTCTTTATATTATGTAGATGACTTTTTTTTATAATTATAAGGCAGTGCTTGACCGTAATCCCGCCTGAGGGTAAGCAGTGATGCAATCATTGATGGTAAATAGACTAACTGCGCGTAGCGGTTTCAACTGCATAAGTTTTGATCCCATAGGAAGATCGGGACATAAATATATATACTATATATTATCCTTGGTTATAAAAGAGGCGCGGGTTGGATCCCCCTGCAGGGCAAATATTTGTATGCATCATTGTGAATATTTGCACTGGTCTGGTCGCGCCTCGAAAATCACGTTAAGCCATTCCTCCCGGGCCATACGAACATCTAGTGACATCTAGTGGTCGTTACAGGTTGTCGGAGCCCACAAAAGTCCAACAATTGGATGATGATATGATGATTTGATGATAACATAATATGATGACATGATGATTTGGTGATAATATGGTAATAATATGGATAATGATATGGTGGTGATATGGTGGTTGGTGTGGTGGTAATGATAAGATGATATGATGATTTGATAATATGATGATAAGATAACATGATGATAAGATGATATGGTGTTATGATGATTTGATGATATGATGATAACATAATATGATGATTTGGTGATATGATGATTTTATGATATGGTGATAACATAATATGATGATTTGGTGATATGATGATTTTATGATATGGTGATAACATAATATGAAGTCATAATATGATAACATAATGGAAGTCGTGGTGGCCTAGTGGTTAAAACACCAGCCTCTCAAGAATGAGAGCGCGGAGTCGATTCCAGGTCAGGCCAATGTAACTTTTCTAAAGTTATATGTACTTTCTAATTTCCAAGTATATCTTGGACACCAATGACTGAAGATGAAGGAAAACATCTTGAGGAAACCTGGACTTTAAGTCTGAAATCGCGAACCCGCATTGAGCAAGCGTGGTGGATACGCTCAATCCTTCTCTGTATGAGAGGAGACCTGAGCCCAGCAGTGGGATGATAAATGATTTTGACGGTTGACGATGATGATGATGATGACAATATGATGATAACATAATATGATGACATGATGATTTGATGAAATTATGATGTGATGATATAATGATATGATGATTTGATGATGTGATAATATGATGATTTGATGATACGATGATTTGATGATACGATGATTTGATGATAAGATAATATGATGATATGATGACATGATGATAGGATGATGTGATTTCATTATGATCTGATGATATGATCTCATGACGATATGATGATATGATGATTTGATGACATGATGATTGGATGATATGGTGATTTGATGATATGATGATAAGATGATATGATGATTTGATAATATGATGATATGATGATAAGATTACATGATGATACGATCTCCTGATGATATGGTGATATGATGATTTTATGATATGACGATTTGATGACATGATGAATCATCATATTATCATATCAAATCATCATATCATCATGACGTCATATCATCGTATCGTATCATATTTTCGTATCTGCCTATCAACACATCATCATATCATCATGACATCATATTATCATAACATCATATCATCATGACTTCATATCATATCATCATATCTTCATATTATCATCATATCATATCATCATAACATCAAATCATCATATCATTAAATCATCATATCACCATATCATCATATCACCATCAAATCATCATATAATTTCATTGCAATCTGTTTAGAAGTTTTTGCGGAAAAGAGTCATAACTGTCCATACATACATTCTCAACCTTAAAAAAATACATAATTATAAACTAGTTGCAGGCGGGCTTGACCGCATTCCCGCCTGGTGGTAAGTAGTGATGCATTCGTTGATGGTAAAGCGCGCTAGTTTATTAAGAGCCTATTAACCTTAGAGCCTTTGAAGACACCTAAATTGTAGTCAGACGGAAACATCGCCGCTGGCAAATTGTTCCAGTCCTCGATGTGCGAGGTATAAACGACGAAGCGAATCGCTTCGTCCGGATCGTAGTGGTGTCAACAACGGTCGCATTTACTCCGTGGCGTAGCAGTAGCGAACGCGGCCGCTTCGCAAGGAAGCGCGGTTTCGATTCCCGCGCAGTGTAAATATTTGTATGCATTAATATGAATATTTGCACTGGTCTAGTCGTGCCTCGGAAAGCACGTTAAGCCGTTGGTCCCGGTTGCCATACGAACATATAGTGGCAGTGGTTACGGGTTATTGGAGCCCCCAAAAGTTCAACAATTGATCTAACTGCAATGCTTCGTAACCGCCTTTGGGTTGTGGAGGTCAGACGGCAGTCGCTTCACCGAGAATATCGAAGTTTAGCCAAAATCAGCAGTTAGACTGGTAATGCGTACCCCAGACTCCAAAGCTGAAAAAGCCTCTTTTTAGGATTAACGCTGACATGACGATGATGATGATGATTATTGACACTGAATGTCACGTAGGTACTTAATGTTCAATTCAATCATGTTAATATCATATTCTTACAGGTCGGTACCCTGTAACATACTATTACCACAGTAGACAGACAGAACAGTAGATTATCTAAGGCTGCCCGCCGAGTTATTTGCCTACTCTTGCGTTGATGCCCAGGGTTGTCTATTTAGCTTTATGTCACATTTAGCTAAAAGTAAAAGTAGTGGTAACCTTAAGCGTTAGTCGGTCACATCTTACTATAATTTTATTGAGTTAATATTATGATTAATAATACGTAAGACAATAGAAAAAAATGGTAATTTGCAGTAGTAGGTAATTATTGTGAAATTGCCCATAGTACACTATACGCGACAAATGCGTTTACCTAAACGATAACTCGTAGTCAATCCTCTGTTTTATAAGAAAACTAGGCTTCTTAAAGTAAACTTTAGCTCTAAACACACTACATTTTTATGAAAAAATGCGACTCGGGTACGCTCTTAATAAACTGTGAAAGAAACTGTGAAATAAACAATACTAATATTTTCTAATAGGATTTAAGTATAAATAGGTACTTATATTTCTGGTTCAGTAGGAATGATGAAGAATAAGTCAAAGTCCGGGTTTGCGAAATCGTTATTGAGGCACCCGAAAACACTACAATATTTTTTTCCCCCTTTTGTAGTCATGATACTCGTAATAATTAATATAAGTGGCCGGCGAGAGTTGACGAACGCGAGCGGTCATGTAATTTACGCGCGTGCTCACAGTCACGCCGCACAGCCCGTACTGCCCCCATGCTATTCCATCCTATATTATGCCAGCTTGTGGTGAAATTGCGTACCGACAAGGCGCACGGCGCGCACGCAAACATTCAAACCGAGAGCGGCTCGTTTGTATGAAGATGGTTTACTGTTCGTCTACTGTGCTATTACTGTTAGTTGCAATACTTTTAAAACATATTACTAATCCATTGCTCCATATGTTTAAAAATGTTTCTGCTCAACGACATAAATAGTGTAACAAACCTTGTCGAACTGTCAAAATGAAACCAATTACTAAGGATAGCGTGTTCCTCGATTACCATGCCGGAAGATATACTTTTTACCAGAATGTGGAAGGATTATAAGAGAATCCTTACTAATATTAGTGTTGAGTAGAATTAGAAGAAAAAGAGAATAAGTAGAATTGAGTTTGTTTGTTTCCGCTATCACGCCGTAACTACTACCAGATTTTTAAAACTAATAGTAAGCAAGAAAACCAAAAACAAATGTAAAGATGATTACAATAAGTTGTTTAAAATTTGTAAAATTCTTCCTGTCAGCCTAAAGCATAAGTATCTAGTTCTGGTCAGCAGTTATGGTAGCTGGGAGCGTCACTCGCTAATAACCCATAACTACGCAACTAAGATGGTGTCAGCAGGTAAATTTAATGTACCAAGAGTCAGTAATTATTTTGGCGACCGAACGCTGGACAAAAGTGTACCATACTGGCTCAACCAATTGCCTGCTGACATAAGAGGTCAGAAAACAAAACGTAAATTTGCCAGAGCACTTAAAATGTTCTTACTCAGTAGTCTGTAAGCAATTTTGTAAGACCTGATATTATTGATATAGCTTTTTTTTTTTATGTAATATTGTTGCATTTTTAATTATTGCTGATTAAATATTGATACACTGTTTGTTCCGTTCCCGCAGACAAACCGTGAAAACGGTTTTGCGGGGCATAGCATTTATCCTATTGTACAAGTGGACATTAAGAAAATAAATAAATAAATAATAATAATACTGAACCGATTGCTTTGAAATTTTTCAAACGTAAAGTTAAAAGTCCGGATCAAATAATAGGGTACATTTTATCGCGGAAAAAATGACATTCCCGAGGGAAATCTAAAAAGCGCGATATAACCGATATTCACGCGAACGAAGCCGCGGGCGGAAAGCTAGTATGTACCTAATTATTCTGGAAGTGGTTTCAACAGCATAAAGACCAAGATAACCGTCACAATTTTTCAATTTAATCAGTTATTTATTAAACGTTTGATGTACGTACCAAACATCAATTACTTAAAACATTAGCATATGCTCTAGGCTTGAAGCGGATGCGGTCAAACCGCGACCTTCACCAGCGTGCCCTTTCAACCGAGCGGGCAGATGTGTCAGAGGCTGAACGAGTGGGCGCAATCGAGCAATACGGTCATTCAAGGCGCTGCCTCACAGACGGAATGACTTACTACATTGTAGCAGAATTTCGTTGGAAATCTTGCGAACCTTTTGAGATTTTTAACCGACTTCAAGAAAAAGAAGATGGTTTTCAATTCGACTGTATTATGTCATATTTGTTACCTTAAAATCTTTTCTCTGATTGAACGAATTTTGGGGATTCTGTTTATAATTGAAATCTGGTGCTTGAGTGACACCATTTTGGCCCAGTTTTGACAATGGGGAAATTTTAGTTTTCTATATAAGAACCATTACCATAAGAAAAACGTATAATTCTCATATTTACACTAGCTTTCCGCCCGCGGCTTCGCCCGGTTCGGTTATATCGCGCTTTTTAGATTTCCCTCGGGAACATCCAATTTTTCCGGGATAAAAGGTAGCCTATGTTCTTTCTCAGGGTCTAAAGAGTGTCTGTGCCAAATTTCATCAAAATCGGTTGAGAGGTTTAAGCGGGAAAGCGTAACAGACAGACAGACAGACAGAGTTACTTTCGCATTTATAATATTATTATGGATTAAGCATGTGCGCGACAAATGGAGGAATACTACATCACGATACCCGATTTCGATGATTCTTTTTTATTTTAAAGACACCCAAATTCATAATCGAAAAATCAAGAACATTTTACCCGACCTGGGAAACCAACCAAGGATCTCTTGCTCAGTATTAGCGCTTGCGACCATTAAACCTACGAGAGAGTTTTTAAGCACTCAAAAATTCCACCTTTCGCAATAAATCCGCATTGTGTATCTTTCCTGTAACTAGTTACAGGTCGCAGGTTCAAACCCAGTCAGGTGTTTTACTTTGTGTCATTACAAATACAACAAATACAAATACTTATTAGGACAATAAAAACATTTTTACATTTTTATGTAAATTAATAATGCATTACAATAGGTGCAATACATTTATTAATTTATATTATTAAATTAGGCTAGGCCTGTATCATCATCATTGCATTTCATCATCATCAACATAATCTTAGCCGCATGAAGTCAACTGCTGGACATAGGCCTCCCCCAAGGATTTACAAAAAGAACAGTTGGACGCGGGCTGCATCCAGCGCTTCGCTGCGAATTTGGTCAGGTCATGCGACCACCTAGTTGGTGGGTGTACGACTCTGCGCGTGTCATTTGTCACCAATCTATCATCACCACTAATCTCAAAACTGACAAGTCCTAGAACCCAAAATTCGAAGGCAGCCATGTGAGATCTATCAAACCGGGTTAGACCCTTTTGTTGGAGAAACAATGGGAAAAATATTGGCTTTTGTAAAACAGACGAATCAACTTTGTACGGTTGATTCAACTTTTAGCGAAACGAAACTTATCCCGACAGCGGATACGATCCGCTAAAGCAGTTTGTCTAGTGCGTTATAGTGCGTTATTTGGTGTCAATTATATTATTATCAAGGGTTAATTTTGGAATGAATACGTAATTTAAAGAAAGACGTAAGACTGCCAAAATGTAAAAAAAACTAGCATAAAATCTTTGAAAAAAAAAAATTAACGCACGTTTCAAAATCGCACATTTCAGCCTTGTGTCGTTAAATTTATTAATCAGTGTAATTGATGAGATTAAAACTGAAATGTTTTATTTTTGCTTGTTTTGTTTTTTTTTTGTTATCTGTGATATATGGATCCATTAATTAATAGGCAAGTTGGCATTGCTTTATATACATTCGAAATGACAAAATCGACATTCTTCACTGATGAGTTATTTAAAGCGTTTGTAATATTCAACATATGAATAAACCTGGAATACGGTATTTGGAACTTTATCGAATTATTATAAGATGAGTCTTGATTGATTCATAGGTTAACGAGCTTTATTTAACAAATTCCGTTTTAATTGGCAGCTTTGACGTGTTGCAATATATATGTATAGCTATTAGAAGATAGTTAATATAGTTTTTGCTAATGGTGGTAAATGTCAATTCTACTTTGACATTTGAGAAGCAAAGGTAATAATTACACATTCTGCCAAAAAGAAAATAAATGTACATCAATAATACATGAATCGCCGTACTCTGCCGTATAAATTATGGAGTAATAATTTCGAGTTCTCTCATTTTGGCAATTTGCACATACCCGCAAGATCGTCTGATTAAAATCGTCCCAGACATTCGTTTTGTTAAGATTTTTAGGCATCGTTCTAATAGAAAGCGAATGAGCGATCACCGTATTAAAGATATTGAACTCGAGTAGGTGTCCTAACTAACAATCGCACAAACCGGTCACACTTAGTTAGGACACCTATTCCAGTAAAATTTATGTTTAATCGCGCGTTCGTACGAGTAAAATTCGCGCGAACCTATGATGATCGCGCTTAAGTACACTTTCTATTGGGACGATGTCGTACAGTTACGACTCAACAAGGCTCACTCTTTTAAAGCCCTCAAAGATAATATTCATCAAAAATGAGAAGAACTATGGCTGTCCTAGCAAGAGCGATGGAACATTCCATAAGTAGCTCGGGCCCAAATGGTCATCAATTCTGACCGTGGCCAGTTAACCGATATCATTATTACATTTAACGGAAAAAAAAATAGAGATTAAATTATCATAATCCAAAACCAGAACGTAAGTATTCATTCATTCAAAAAAACTACAGCTAAAGAACATCTGGTCACAATTTTTGCGCACCGTGCGTTAAAGACTAAACATTTTTGTCAAGGTTGAGTGAAGGCTTAATAATAAAATGGAACTAGAATTAAAGATTCAGAAGTATGGTGTGGTTATCTAGCAGGTTTTAAAAATACTATAATATTATAATAGTGAGAGGCTCGTGGCTAAATGCTAAAAGCCACATAAGTCGATCGATCAGGTAAAGCTACGATTGCCGCGGTTTGTCGGTAAATGGGCCATCTGTATAAAGTTATACAGATTGTGTGAGTTGTGTGTGGTTATAGTTAGTTGTGTGTAAAACATATCAAATCCTACGCGGGTGAAACTGTAGGGCGCAGCTAGTATACTTATACTAGCTGCGCCCTACAGTTTCACCCGCGTAGGATTCGATATGTTTTTGTACGCTCCGACTAGTAGGAACGTGATATTATATAGCTTAAAGCGTTCCTAGATAATTGGACTTTCCAACGCAATAAGAATTATTCAAATCGAACCAGTAGTTCCTGAGATTAGCGCGTTCAAACAAACAAACAAACTCTTCAGCTTTATATATTAGTATAGACTTGCGACCGCCAGCGACTTCGTTCGCGTGCAGTTATGCTCTGCTCCTATTGGTCACAGCGTGGTGTTATATAGCCTAAAGCCTTTCTGGAGTAATGGGCTATCCAACGCAAAAAGAATTCAAATCGGACCAGTAGTTAAATAGTAGATAGTGGGTAATAGTCGGTAGATTAGCGTGTTCAAACAATCAAACAAACTCTTCAGCTTTATACATATATTAGTAAATTAGTATAGATTAACATACCAAGACCCCTATAACGTGTCTCGGAAAGCACATTAAGTCGTCGCTCCCTGCTGTCATCGTCAATATTTGACATTTGTTACAGGTCGTCAGAAGTCCGAAATTCTGACAACCAATCTGACCAAGGGGTATCGTATTACCCAGTAACTGGGATGTGGAGGTCAGATGGAGTCACTCTATCTGATAAACCCCAACATAGCTGAGAAAAGATAACACAGATGATGATGACCTTGATTTGACAGATGATGATGACATTAAAATTGTGTAATAAAATATAAATTATAGCTCAGGAAGTCTATATCGACGCTTGAAAGGCAATCATATCTAAGCGACAAAAATTCGTAAATTGAGTTATATACACCAAACGACGCAGAAAAATCTGGCGGTTCGAATGGTGTATATAACTCAATTTACGAATTTTTGTCGCTTAGATATGATTGCCTTTCAAGCGTCGATATTTGTATAACTAGCTGCTCCCAGCGGTTTCATCCGCGTAGGTTTCAATATATTTTTTTTTATATGCTCCGCAGCGTGATGTTATATGCTAATTCTTTCTGGATTAATGGGTTATCCAACGTAACAAGAATTTTTTCAAATCGGACTAGTAGTTCCTGAGATTAGCGTGTTCAAACAAACAAACAAACTCTTCAGTTTTATATTATATTAGTATAGATAACATATTTAAATTACGAAGAAGGATTTTGGAAAATTGTTTAGGTATCTTATATCCAATAATTGTCGAGTATGTAATATTGAAGGCATAGCTAATTATGTTTTTTTATTTAAAACTAGCTTTCCGCCCGCGGCTTCGCCCGCGTGGAGTTCGGTTTTATCGCGCTTTTTAGATTTCTCAGTGTTTCTCTACTATATTATGCATTTATTATACATACAAACCTTCCTTAAGAATCACTCTATCTATTAAAAAAAACCGCGTCAAAATCCGTTGCGTAGTTTTAAAGATCTAAGCATACATACGGACATACAGCGAAAGCGACTTTGTTTTATACTATGTATTGATAAGTATCTAGCTTTGCTATGTTTCCTTTATACGCATAATCAATTCTATATCAATATTATGTTGCCGATCGTTTCTACTGGTTTAATCATTAAAATATACATAGGTATTTAATAAAAAACAGGTATTACATTAAAAATAAACACTCACGATTATAGCATGTACAGCATCAATCACAAATAGACAATTGATGAGTTTGTACAGACATTTTCAAGGGTGGACTCATCATCATTCTGCATTATTTATTTGGCCCATGCAATAAAGGTCCATAATAAAATATGATAATATTATACTATAACATACAATAAAAACAAATATAAAATACTATACATTTTTAACTTTATAAACTCTATATAAAACTAAATTCATACACGATTATTTTGCAGCATCGGCGTCGTGTGTCGCGCTGTGTCAGGTATCCGGCCACGAAATCGACGGAAAATAACGCCTTTCGGCCAAAATTCTGGAGACATGAATTTCTCGAGATCCTCAGTTGACACTTGCACCACAAAGGAATTAAAATTCACGGTGTGACGAGACTCTAACCTCGCAACCCTCAAAGTCCTTCTCGTCTTGATCTGTATGTACTCCTCAATGTCCTCGGATTTTGTAGAGTAATGCAGCCTGGATACATATAGCGAAGTCACTGGTACAGCGGGACGAAGCAAATGGTTCGCTCCGGTCGCTGCAGTGCCGCACTTGTTTAGGGCTGGCTTCCTAAACGCGTTTCAATGGAAAATTCTGAATCTACTTCATCTTATCGATGGTAGGACGATGAATTGAATTTAGGCTGTCCAATATTTTGTCACTTCCATGACTTTGTCGGTGGCAATACAAAGGACAGATGGATGCATTTTTGAGGCACTAAGGGCAGGTTAGGTGGCGGGATATAGTTTGCGCCACACATCCAGACTGCCAGCGTACATAGCGTATAGGTAAGTACATAAGTGGATCTTTTCACTAGGGGGCGGTTCAGTCTTCCAAGTGGGCTATGGAAAGTGGAAAGGAAGGTGCTCGCTTGGTGATTGGTACTGTGGGTGGAATTATTAAAACATTATTAAATAGATATTTAATCGATTAATAAAATTAGTTAAGAGGGAACTCTAGTGGTGCTTTCTCTATACAAACGTATTCTGCTATTTTCTTCGTGAATAATGCTTTTAGAGCATTTTTGTTTCTACAATTTTACATCGTGATTATACGTGCCCCTATCCTTTGATTTTTTCCGAAACTTAATTAATAAAAGAAATACGATACTTCAAAATCGCGAAAAATAACCCATTTTTACCGTGATGTTCAGATTATTAGACAAACGTAAAAAGTTTTTGACAAAAAAAAAAGATAGTAAGTAGATACCTATATTTTTCCTAAAAAAATAAATGAGACCTGTCGTGTTTAAAAAGAAAACAGCGGAATACGAAACGTCTTTTGGTCAACGTTTTTGTAGGTAAAATCAGCCTGAGTGGGTGCGAAAAGTGCGAAAGGGACAGTTGTAGAACTGTCCTTTTCGCACTTTACCGGGACAGGTTGGAAGCAGCGCAACGGCAATAGTTCCTTCAAATACCTATTTTCCAAATTACTCGGCACTAAAGTCCCCTCTTAATATTACCAACGCCACATGCGAAAAACGCATCATACTGAAATCACACAGATCCTGCATTCCGCAAGCAGAGTTTACCGTGCAGTGTCCAAGATTTTTAAGTAAAGAATCTATGTACTTTTATACATAGATTCTTTCAAAAAGTTATCATGAAAAACCATAAAGTTATGAGCTTATTATCTGATTTGGTTGTCCCAACAAAAATATGGAATTGTGGCGTCAGCTGTTGCGCGGAGGTAAGCTGCGTGACGCGCTCGGTAACCACACTGCAAAAATTTCTAAATGTATTTGGGAAAAAATACGTAATACGTGTGTAAAATTTATTGGAATCGATTCAGTTGCTTATTCTGAACAAACTATATTTAGGTTTCGTTTAAAGAAAAAATGACGTTGTATTCAATTTCCCAACATCAATCGTTGGGTAAGTGCCCCCAGATAAAATACCCGTCTGATCGGAGGTTCACTTATCCTCACTACATAAAAAAGGATCCTCAATCCCTTGGAGGACCCCCGAGGATGAGTAAGCTTTACACGCCGTTCCTCATACCTCCACAGTAATTGTATTCATAAAATATTTAAAAAGAATACAAATAACCTTTTTAAATATACTTAAAACTATTATTGACCGCTCTAGCGATTGGCAGCAAACTATGTACATACGATTAGTGAACACTTTTCTAATCGATGTTACCACTGCATCTGTCAGTCTATTTGTTAGGTATTTATATTACATATATCCGCTATTTACTTAGATCATCACTTTAAGTATATATATTTTTTTAGAGATATCTATCCTTCATAATACAAGTTAATTAGATGATTTTATTAAAATAATCTAGGAAGGCACTTTTTTTCAACTACAATTGCCTTGTTAGTAGCGATGCTCGTAAATAAGTTCAAGGGTGTCTTAAATCATTGAACTTTATAATATTAATGGAGTGTTTGATGTTTTGTTTCACGATTTGTCTATTTTCTGTTACGATGTATGTATTAATTATGTGCTAAAGATAAAACCATAGATAATCATAATAAGCCTATAATATTCCCACTCTTTGGACACAGGCTTCCTCACGGTGAGAGGGAGTGGGCCGTAATCTACCACGCGGGCCTAGTGCGGGTTGGTAGATGTCACATGTCTTCGAAGTTTTAGCCCTAGGTCATGCCATGAGCATATGGTGGAGGTCTGCCCGGCTTGGGTAGATCACCGCCGGGTCCTCGTGGCGGCGATCGGCGGCGATCTCTCGCGTCCTGCCCTGGTCCAGATCATGCTCCGGAACGCGAGTGCATGGCAGGCCGTTACCTCCTTCTGCGAAGCAGTGATGCTGGCAAAGGATGAGGCGGAGCGCGAGAGGAAGCGGAAATCCCAGCGCCCTCACGCCACTAGCCACTGCAGGAGATGCCCTGGTCGGGAGGCAGCATCAAATTCCCGGCCACCGCAGGCGTGGGCCTACGGGTGGTGAGTAGTGGGCAGCTCGCCGCCCAGTAAGGACCAGGCCCGAGTCGACGGCGCGTTGTGTTTCACGCGCGCTTCAAAGAGATGTCAGCACATCGTGACGGGGTCCACGAAGGCCGAAACCGTGGCCCTGGCGCACAGAAACACGTTGATGATGATGGGTTTTAGTCAGTAAAAGTCTGACACGCCCTCCCGCTCCACCCAGAGCGGGAGAAACCACTTGATGATTTCCCATCCCAAACAAAAATAAAGAGGGCAATGGAGAGGGCTATGCTTGGGATTTCACTGCGTGAACAAATTAGAAATGAGGAGATCCGCCAAAGAACGCCAGTATTGTTTATGTACATACAATAAAATACATAAGAATATGACAAAATTATGATCTAAGTAAAAAGGTGCTGCTTATTTCATAAAAAAGTTTCTTCCAGCAGACTTGCGAAAGGAGAACTAAAACTGAAATGTAGACAAGAGTGAATAAGAACAAGAAGAAAAAATATGAATGTAATAAATATAAAAGTAATAATTCTAAATATACCTAAACATACAATCCTAAATTACATAAAGTATGTAATTTAGAATTGTATGTTTAGGTATATATATGATTATTACTTTTATATTTATATTATTACTTTTATATTTTAAATTGCATACTTATGTAATTTAGGATTGTATGTTTAGGTATATTTAGGATTATTACTTTTATATTTATATTATTACTTTTATATTTTAAATTACATACTTATGTAATTTAGGATTGTATGTTTAGGTATATTTAGGATTATTACTTTTATATTTATATTATTACTTTTATATTTTAAATTACATACTTATGTAATTTAGGATTGTATGTTTAGGTATATTTAGGATTATTACTTTTATATTTATATTATTACTTTTATATTTTAAATTACATACTTATGTAATTTAGGATTGTATGTTTAGGTATATTTAGGATTATTACTTTTATATTTATCACATTCATATTTTTTCTTCTTGTTCTTATTCACTCTTAGTATTAAGTATTTATTTCAGTATACTTATACTGAAATAAATACTTAATACTAAAACATACAAATAGCTCTTTTAATCGATGTTTAAATATAGAAATAGTGATTAAGTCACTATCTAGGAAGTAAAGTTATTTTTTTTCTATAAACTTCTACATTACATCATAAATTATACTGGAGTTGTACTAGAAAATCCAAAGCTTGAAAAAAACGATGAAATTAATTCACTAGTCAGAACCAATAACTTATTTTTAGTTTTATTACCTACGTTGAACTTTACAAAAAAACTACTGACACGTGATGTCAATCCATTTAGTATGTATAGGATGTTCCTATGATCTGTCCAAAAAGTATCAGATCATAATCTAAACAAACAGATCAGAACCAATGCCACATACAAATTGAATATTTTTGTAGTATTGTTTGAAATAATAAAAAAACTAATTTTAAATACCATTAACTGTTATAATTTTCAATCACTGTAACTTCTATAACCTAAATTTCGGCGATTTTTAAGTGTACAATTTAGTGATGGTCGAAAGTCGTGGTGAACAGTTCACCACGTATCACCATTAGTATTTTCACTATGATGATTAGGTATGTAAAATTTCATATTTTATTTGGTCATGTGTATACCTAACATTTATTATCCTTTTTTGTCAGATGGGGTTTTCTTTACATATGTATATGCAAATGAATGAAGTACCCAATCCCTTTATAGAGTGACTAGCTTTCCGCCCGCGGCTTCGCCCGCGTAAATTTCGGTTATATCGCGCTTTTTAATTTCCCTCGGGAACATCAATTTTTTCCGGGATAAAAGGTAGCCTATGTCCTTTCTCAGGGTCTAAAAATTGTGTGCTTTCCGCCCGCGTCTTCGTCCGCGTGGTGTTCGGTTATATCGCGCTTTTTACATTTCCCTCGGGAATATAAAATTTTTCCGGGATAACAGGTAGCCTATGTTTTTTCTCAGGGTCCAAAGATTGTCTGTGCCAAATTTCATCAAAATCGGTTGAGAGGTTTAGGCGGGAAAGCGTAACAGACAGACAGACAGACAGACAGACAGAGTTACTTTCGCCTTTATAATATTAGTATGGATTGCGTAAGAAATTAACCTACACAGGAATGTTTACACTTTCCTCAGATTCTTTTAAAACAGATTATACAGAGAACATTATTACATTGAATGTGCTGGAATCCACCTTTGTTTTGCTCACAAAAGCATAATCAGATTTTATCAAGAGTAGGAATTCCATTTTTCTAAGACAAACCGGTTTTAATATGAATTGGAGTGTGACGAAAACCGTTTTACATAGACTAGACGATTAAATTGAATGTCAAATAAAGAAAATAAATAAAACTGTAAGATTTAGTTCATATCACGTTCAATATTATGAAAGGTTACATTGAAATCTTTTAGGTATTGGACATAAATTAATTAAATGAAATCGATTTGTTGAACACAACATAGTATTTTAAATCGAAAGACTGGTTGGATTTTAGCTATATAATATTTTTTACATTGAACTACCAATAAAATTGACAACGGAAAAACACGTTTCTTTATACTATAAATCTGCCTAGTTTTTTTTTTTTTAACTATACTAGGGTCGGCTTCCATTATAACCGGATCTGAACACCTCTAAATATTTATTCATATCGAGAATGCAAAAATGTTTAATAAAATGCATAAAACGAAAGAGTTATGACGTAATTGAAACTCTGTTACAATCATCATCATCATCTTAGCGTTAATCCCAGTCGCATCCGCAGCTTTGTTCAGCTTTGGAGTCTGGGGTCCGCTTCACCAGTCTAACTGCTCATTTTGGGTAAACTCCGATATTTTCCGTGAAGCGATTGCCGTCTGACCTCCACAACCCGAAGGCGATATCTAAGCATTGCAGTTAGACCAATTGTTAGACTTTTGAGGGCTGCAACAACCCGTAACGACTGCCACTAGATGTTCGTATGCCAACCGGGACCAACGGCTTAACGTGCTTTCCGAGGCACGACCAGACCAGAGCAAATATTCATATTCATGCATACAAATATTTGCACTGTGCGGGGATTGAACCCGCGCCTCCCTGCGCAACGGCCGCGTTCGCTACCGCTACGCCACGGAGGCTGTCGGTGAAACTCTGCTACAATGTACATCGCAGTACTATCGCAGTAGTTTGATATTCCACAGGAGAAGCGCTGCTGCCCGCTTCCCTGGTGAGAGTTCCCTTATTCGCCTCTTAGGACACCCATGGGAGGATATGGGTTGGTACTATTCTAAGCCCGGTACCACACGGGGCAAACGTGTACGAGAGGTCAAACGATTCGATTTTCGAACCACCCGTAACGATTGACAAAGGTCAACAAATGAAAGTCGACAACCAACATCATAACGTGTTTTTCTACCCTCGACATGTAACAGCTAGTCACCCATCCAGGAACGGACCGTGGCCGGCGCTGCTTAACCTTCAATCAACCGTAGGGCTGTTATTATTTCACGAGCAAAGTGACTGCCGTCTGACCTCCACAACCCGAAGGCGATATCGAAGCGTTGCAGTTACAGCAATTGTTGGACTTTTGAGGGCTCCAACAACCCGTAACGACTGCCATTTGATGTTCATATGGCAACCGGGACCAACGGTTTAACGTGCTTTCCGAGGCACGACCAGACCAGTGCAAATATTCATATTCATGCATACAAATATTTGCACTGCGCGGGGATCAACACCCGCGCCTCCTTCGCTACCGCTACGCCACGGAGGCTGTCATAAGACTATAAAAACAATATTGGTACGTAATTTTCAATGTACATAGTATTTTTTGTCACAGTTAAAGTAATGTCGAAAGCATCAAGTCCGTTCGCTATTTTGTTAAGAAATCATTCATGTTAGCGGGAAGGCGATAATTGAAACTCCATTGATGTGCACAGACTGATGTTATCAAATGTAGGTAATGTTGCCCAATTTGTATATTGCCTACTGTAACGCGCTGTAATTTTATTGTTTCATCTGATCTCATTGTGAATGACTTCATAATGCTACCTCTGTATTTACAGATCAGTGAAATGTATCCAGCAGCGTAATTCTGTAAGATGCTATCAGTAGCAACGGGTTTCGTTTTGACAGCTCAACAAAATTCATTTCGTTATTTACGTTTTTGAGCAGACATACTTTTCGGACATATAGAGAGCAATGGATTAGCAATTGGCTTCAAAATTAATGCGAAAGTAACTCTGTCTGTCTGTCTGTTACGCTTTCCCACTTATACCTCTCAATCGATTTTGATGAAATTTGCCACAGACAATCTTTAGACCCTGAGAAAAGGACATAGGCTACTTACCTTTTATTGAAAATTAAAATTAAATTTTAATTGATATTCCCTAGGGAAATCTAAAAAGTGCGATATAACCGAATTTCACGCGGGCGAAGCCGCGGGGTGAAAGCTAGTTTATAATAACACTGAGTTACGCAATTGGGGTACTGAGAATAATTACGACATAATCGCCAATTATGTAAACAAAATGTTTAAATAACATTAACTTGTACACAATAAAGTCCAAAATATGTTAAAATTTCAAACCTTTTTTATACTTTTTCAATACTACTAATTACTACAAATTCCACTTAGCTGTCATTAAAATAAAATGTATATTTGTGTAACTATATAATGGAGTTCGCAGCACCGTGCATCCTTCACTCGGCCGTACTCTAAGTAGGTATGGTCAGTAACTGTAGTCAATTAACAGATAACATACACTTAACCTCACGCCTTCTTTTCAAGGGGGTTAAAGAACGAAACGATCAATACAAAATTTACATATCGTAGAGAGCGTTTCTAGAAAATTATTTCTATTAACGGGTTTTATCATCATCATCAGCCTCTACTCGTCCACTGCTGAATATAGAGGCCTATGTTATGCTTATAATGAAGTAATCGCCTTAGGAATATAGAAACTCAGGACATGGAAGTACTACTTCATTTTTTAGATGCCAAACTAATAGGAAAGTATACAAAAATGCAAATAAGTACTTGGGGTTGAACTTCTAATCAGTAGACGCTTATACATCATACAATCATCATCATCAGCCTCTACTCGTCGTCGTTTGCTTCTACTCGTCCACTGCTGGACATAGGCCTCTTCCATGGCACGCCAACAAGCTCGATTCTGTACAGTTCTCCGCCAGCCACTACCAGCCACCTTTTTGATGTCGTCGCTCCATCTCGCCCAAGGGCGTCCTACGCTACGTTTGCCGAGACGCGGTCTCCACTCGAGGACTCGTTTACCCCAACGGTTGTCGGCCCTGCGGCATATGTGACAGGCCATTGCCACTTCAACTTGCTAATCCTCTCAGCTATGTCGGTGACTTTAGTCCTCTGTCAGATCACCTCATTTCTGATGCGGTCCTTCAGAGAGATGCTCTACATAGCCCGCTCCATAGCTCGCTGAGCGGCTTTAAACTTATGGACTAGGATGACCGCTTTTTATTCTATTTCTATTCCATTACGAGACGACTGAGATAACTGATCGGTCATTATGAATTTAGCCGATTACGAACTTATAAGCACAATGGCAATGGAATTGTGTTGAAATGACAAATTTATAAAAATAGCAGATTAGGACTGGTCGTTTGATGATTTCCCATGCATATCTAAAAGGAAGGGGTATCGTATAATGCAGTAACTGGATGAGTCGACCTCTGCACAGTAAAAAAAAAATCGACCAAGTGCGCGTCGAACTCGCGCACGAAGGGTTCAAAAGGGGGGCAGGGGTTCCGTACCATTCTTTGAAAACAAAAAAATCACGTTTGTTGTATTTTATTTTAATTTAATTATTTATTTTTCATGTTAATATATATATAACCAAATATTCTGTGTGTGTCCAAATATTCGTTGTTAATATGAAGCAAAAAAAAAAACACGTTTGTTGTATTTGTTGTTATAGCGGCAACAGAAATAAATAAATACATAATCTCTGAAAATTTCCACTGTCTAGCTATTACGGTTCATGAGATACAGCCTGGTGACGGACGGACAGCGAAGTCTCATGAATAGGGTTCCGTTTTATCTTTTAAGAAAATTTGTACATAGATTCTTTATTTAAAAATATTGGACACGTGTTTCGGTTTTCGCATATAGGTACAAAAGATTTAAAAAAAAATGCGGTAAGTAAAAAGGTAGCATCCTGGCGAAGAACTTAGACAAATTTTCGTAACGATATCTCCTTTCTGTGAGATATTCGACACCCACACTGGTAAAGGCGCGGGCAGAAGCTGGTGCTTATATAAATCAAAAGCGTTTGACTTATCGCATAAGAGAGGTACTTAATTAAATCACTTAGCTTAAGCTGTAGGTTTTTAATTATTCTAATTAAAATTATCTTCGTTATTATAGCACACCCCATGAAAAAGGCAAAATAATTAAGTAAGTATTACCAACTATAGTCAGTAGGTAGGTACTACTTACACAAAGTAGCGGTTAGCACAACTTAACAATAATTGTTTAAAAATAATTACACCCATTATCATATTATAGTCATTACAAACTTGACAAGATGTTGTGACAGGAATGTTAAGTACGTACATCTAAAACAATAATTACTACATTAAATCATTACCATTTCATACATCTTACTAACGCGTCATGTGCATGCTTCTTCAGATAAGTGGCGGTAAAAAAACAAACATACGCATAAGGCCTTAGGCAGTAATTAAACCTGTACCCCATATAACTACGCGTGAGTCTTTGAAATGTCAAGAGCTTAGGTACAAAAAACTTCACCTTACTTTTAGTTAGACATGGGAATTTATATTCAGTGGCTTGAATTATTTCATCACAACTGCTCCCAAAACGGTGAAGAAAAAAAGTAGTGAGGAAACCGGCAAGTCCGGCGTGGTACATTACGGTCCATTCCTTCTCACCAAGAAGAGTGCTGTGTGTCAGAAGTGGGAACATTTAGGCTGATTATTTGTTCTGGTTATCCTGGGCCAACATACATACATGGAAAACGATGAAGATTGAATTGAACCATTTCACGACGTGTGGTGCCGGGTTTAGATTAGTACCAACCTATATCCTCCCGTGGGTGTAGTAAGAGGCGACTAAGAGAAGTCTCATCAGGGCAGCGGGCAACAGCGCTTCTCCTGTGGAATAGCAAATTACTGCGATTCCCAACCCGTCTGCCAAGCGGGGGATTATGGCAAACTAAACTAACTCTTCCCCAATGTGGGAAGCCCTGGTCCCCCAAGGCTTCCCACATTGGGGGGTTTTGTCCAGTAGTGTGACTGTGCGAGAGAATTGCATGATTTAATTCCCCCATTTCCGTTTCACCATTGGACGACCCGTCATATGGCGAGTTTCCACCCTTACGTTGGTGACACCACCACGATCCGGACGAAGCGATTCGCTTCCTCTTTTATACCGCGTACATCGAGGGACTGGAACAATTTACCAGCGGCAGTGTTTCCGTCGGACTACTATTTGAGTGTCTTCAAGGCTAGGGTGAATTGGCTCTTAATAAACTAGTGCGCTTTACCATCAAAGATTGTGTCACTGCTTACAATCAGGCGGGATTGCGGTCATCATGCAGTCAGTTTATGATTTATAAAAAAAAGTAAACCTCTACAGGCTGAAGAAGAAGAATATTTGATGACTAGATGATGCCTTTAGAGGAAAAGTCTGCTGAAATAAGAATTTTTTTTACTGACCTACGCTTTAGTACCTACTCATAAGTAAAGGCCTCCCTCTATTCGTGCCATCTTTCGTAAGTACACATTTGCTTCTTCCAGTTTTGACGGGACCCTCTGCCATTCTTCCATATTATCATCATCTACCTAGCCTTCTACTATGTTGGGGTCAGCTTCCAGTCTTCTCAGATTCAGCTAAAGCCGGTATTTTACAAGGAGCGACAGCATTTCTGACCTCCTCATCCCAGTTATGTCGCAACTGATTATTTATTTATTTATTTATACTTTCGCACAAAGAAAATGTACAGAGGCGGACTTAATGCCTTAGGCATTCTCTACCAGTTAACCTCGGGTGGTGAAGAGACTAGATGGCAGGTGCTTTAATTACATAAAATATAACTATATACAATAGAAAAGATAAACTCATAACACTATATAAACAAATACTTAAATAAGCTATATACATTTATACATACTATTACTATAATATATACTTATAATATATACAAAAATAAAACTTGTGAGTGGGGTGTTGAGATGGCCCTACCCTAACTATTCGCAAAATAACTCTGCAATTTCCGCTTAAATGCAAACGGACTAGTCGCCATCCTGATATCAAGAGGAAGCGCATTCCACAGAAGAATTGACTGAATATGAACTGAAAAGTGAACAAAGTCAGAGGTATGAGAAGGACAGAGTAAGAGAAGATTATTAGAAGAACGCAGATTCTTGCTGTGTGAAGAACACAAATATTGGAAGTGATTCGTAAGATAAGAAGGAGGAGTGGGCGAATTAAGAAGGGAGAAAAGGCTCGCAAATCTCTTCTTTGGCGAATGGGCATCCATTTCAATTCAGACCTGTAGCTGGATACATGGTCATATTTCCTCAGATTGAATATAAACCGGATACCACTATTGAGCAATCTGTCAAGCTTATCCAGCATAACCGAATTCAGGTCAAAGTAGCACATGTCACCATAATCGATTATAGGGAAAATCAAAGTCTGCACAAGCATGGTTTTCGTTCATGCCGTCAATCAGAGCTTCGACATCAATCAGAGAGCGTTTGAAGAGTATGAATGCCAGTATGGGTACATACGACAGGCTAGCTTCGGCTCTGCCATATCACTGGTATTGGTGGGAGCCATATAGCTGTAGAGTAATTAGTAAATCAAATCTGAAAAAATAATATTTCAGTCTGACCAGACACCTCGTTATAGTATTTTGGTTCAATAATTATTTCTTAGCTACTGCTTTAAGTTCCATTAAATATTGTTTTTACAAAACAAACAATGCAGAATCTTGTAATATATCCATAATTCTACCGATAATGGATCTGCATTATTTTTATAGACACAGTTGGTGATGAGATTTTTTTCTTTTGCTTTTTACTCTATTGGTGATGTTTCTATGTTGTTGGCCTTTCTTGTAATTATTATGATTTTAAAGACAATATCAGAAATCTGAAAAAAGATACTAAATAATTAATGTATTATTTTATTAACATACATAGATATTATTGCACAATACGTCATCGCACGATCAGATCACCGTGTTTGAGATCCCTATGCGTGATCGATGTTTTACTGATAACGGAAGCGTGTTTACAGTGGCAAGACATGATTGATTACTCTGTGTGCAACTTGAGTTAGTGCAATAATATGTATAATATTATTATTAAATAGTTGTTTTATGCGATCATTAGAAGGTGCTTAGCGGTGGTTGGCTGTAGTAACTTATTAATTATCAATTTATCATACTTTACCATTTTTTCTTTCTCTTTTACTAAAAAGTACTCGCCGTACTACAGGTTTTACGATGATGGAAAGGAGATGGTGGAATTATATAAGTCATTCGATTCATGTGTGTCAAAAAATATCCAAATCCGTTCAGCAGTTTTTGGGTGAAAAAGCATCAAACAAAGATCTATTTTAAACTTCCATGTTTATAATAAATGTTAAAGTGGGATTAAATTAGCAACGTGCATACCCTTCATACCGATACTGATTTATATAGAGGTATCTACATATACACTTAATGTACATATTTATTGTATAATCTATGTAAATAGCACACTGCAGACTAACTACATTATTTCTCCTCCTTCCCTTAGTATTCCATCTAAAATTGTCAGTAAAAGATCTGTATTAGCAATAAAACAGCCCATTGTGCCACCCTTTGTAAAATATTTACATTTATGTTCCTTCTCTGTATGAGATGAGACCTGTGCCCAGCAGTGGGATGATAAAAAAGGTTGATGATGATGATGATGATGACGTTCTGTAATCTATAAAGAGTAATCTATTCTATTCTAATTTTCTAGACGTAAACATTCATAGAGGTCTCTTTACTAGGCACTATACTTAACTAATGTTATCCAAGGCATAATTACATTTAAAACGCAGTCAAATATGTATTAACTTACCTACTGTTATCATTATAAGCCTGCATCATCCCAATTCTGTTCAAAGGGATCTCCAAGACTTCCCGCATTTTCGGTGCAGGGCTAAAGTGGAATACTGGTAGCTTGTTTTGTCCAGCTCACCCCGTCATCTCTTACGGATCTACCACGACTCCTCCTAGCTGTAACAGGATTCCAAGTGGTGGTTATTTTGGCCTACAACTCATAGGATTTAAGCAGATGTAGGCAGCACAGTCCCATTTCAGCTCAATGGATTTATAAGCAACGTCAGTAATCTGTGTTTTCGAGCTCAGTGTAGTGTTACTAATATGGTAAATTCAAGGTTTTCCAACGTGCAATGTAGTCCAGTATTCCAGGCGTCAAATTAACAGACCATATTTATAATTGGCTGAACGGTTAGCACAGTGGTTAAGATATTGACTGCTGCGCTGCGTGTCGTGGGTTCGATTCCCGCACGGAACAAATATTTTTATGACCTACAAGTAGTTGTTCCGGGCCTGGCTGTTTGTGTATGTGAATTTTATTTGTTTGTAAACGCACCCACGATACAGGAGAAATTCCAAATGTGGGGCAACATTTATTGCTCTTTTTTAAAATAATATTTAAAAAAAATCCATACTTAATATTATAAATGCGAAAGTAACTCTGTCTGTCTGTCTGTTACGCTTTCCCGATTAAACCTCTCAACCGATTTTGATGAAATTTGGCACAGACAATCTTTAGACCTTGAGAAAGGACACAGGCTACCTTTTACTGAAAAAAATGATATTCCCGAGGGAAATCTAAAAAGCGCGATATAACCGAATTCCACGCGGGCGATGCCGCGGGCGGAAAGCTAGTAATATTATAAATGCGAAAGTAACTCTGTCTGTCTATCTGTTACGCTTTCCCGCTTAAACCTCTCAACCGATTTTGATGAAATTTGGCACAGACAATCTTTCTTCTTCTTCTTCTTCAGCCTATTGATGTCCACTGCTGGACAAAGGCCTCCCCCAAGGCTTTCCACGTTGACCGGTTTTGTGCAGACAATCTTTAGACCCGGAGAAATGACATAGGCTACCTTTTATTGAAATATTATATTCCCGAGGGAAATCTAAAAAGCGCGATATGATTTCCGCGCGGGCGGAAAGCTAGTATCATAATAATTAGAACAAAAGCCAACGACGCAGAAACATCACGAACAGAGAGAAGACCAATAGAAGATTCCATCACTAACTGTGTCTATAAAAATAATGCGGAATCATTATAAGTTGAATTAACGGATATATTACAAGATACCACATTGTTTGTTTTGCAAAATCAATGTTTAATGGAGCTCAAAGCCGTAAGTTAAGAAATAATAGTTATTATTGAACCAAAATACTATAATGAGGTGTCTGGCCCGACTGAAATATCATACGGACATCACATACTGATATTAACACACGATTTAACCTATCATTGGCCAACGTTGAGATAGTAATTGTCTGACATTTTTCTCATAATGGCCGACGCGCATTGGGTACGTCTTCTTAAGCTCATAAAACACAAGGTCCTTTTGTTAGTTCATCTTAAAGGCCGGGTTGAGATTAACAATAATGTTTCTCACATGAACTACATTGTAAGAATTGAAATGCGCATCGAATTTATATATTTTTTCGAGAATTTTCAATGTTTATAGTTAACTAGCGGCTGCCAGCGACTTCGTTCGCGTGGTTTAGTTATGCTCTGCTCCTATTGGTCGCAGCGTGATGTTATATAGTCTAAAGCCTTCCTGGATTAATGGGCTATCCAACGCAAAAAGAATTTTCAAATCGGACCAGTAGTTCCCGAGATTAGCGCGCACAAACAAACAAACATACAAACAAACTCTTCAGCTTTATATATTAGTATAGATTCGTGATACAAGCAATGCCTGTGGCTCTTCCACAGGTATCGTATTACCCAATATAGGTACCTACTTAATGACTATATTAGTTCCAAGATTTGAAAAGAGACAAGTACTGAGAAATGAATTATGAAGACATGACGGTGTTTCGGGCAGCTACGCTACATCTTCCCGTCGTCTAAGATACCA
Organism: Sesamia nonagrioides; assembly: GCA_017933935.1. Lineage (NCBI taxonomy): Eukaryota > Metazoa > Arthropoda > Insecta > Lepidoptera > Noctuidae > Sesamia > Sesamia nonagrioides. Next base: position 860,534 of record JADWQK010000986.1, on the reverse strand, counting down.
CAGTGTCTCAAGACTAAAGTCTTTGACCAGTGAGTGTTGCCAGTGATGATATACGGAACTAAAAAGTGGTCGCTCACAATGGGCCTCATACGAAGGCTCAAGGTTACACAAAGGGCGATTGAAAAAGCTATGCTCGGAGTTTCTCTGCGACATCGAATCAGAAATAACGAGATTCGTAGAAGAACCAGAGTCACTGACATAGCTCTCCGATTCGCCAAAATTGAGTGGCAGTGGGCGGGGACATTGCTCGTAGAACCGGTGGCTGATGGGGCAGTAAGGTTTAAGGACGACCTGATGAAGATCGCCGGAAGCCTATGGATGCGGTCAGCACAAGACCGGCCATTGTGGAAAGCCTTGGGGAGGTCTTAATTGTCCAGCAGTGGACTTCTGTAGGCTGAAGATGAAAAGAAGAAGACGCGGACTAAATCAATTAGGATTGGACAAGCCTTACTGTATTAATGTGAAAGAGAGTTTGTTGGTTTGTTCCGCTTTCACGCCTAAAGTACTGAACGGATTTGGATGAAATTTAGCACTCAGATAGCATATATTTTCTATAAATTAAAGTTATTTTTTTGATATATTTTATCCTGATATTCCCGATCGAAACTTATGCGGGTAAAACCACGGGACGCAGCTAGTAATAAAATGATGAAAAGTATAACTTATTTACATGTACAATAGGTATACTTAGAATGTCAATCACTAACAGTAATTTTAAAATTTTAGATATTAAAATTACTACGTTGTTGTTATAAGGTATCTTGACATATCTTTCATTGCTAGACCATTATTTAAAGATCAAAACCTATCGCTAAGGATAATGAAAATCCAATACTTTGTGTAATATTTTATACTAACCGAAAAGTAACTTTGAAATTTGAAATGGCATAACATCATGGCTTGTTTCACTAAAAGGTTGAGCAGAGAAGTATCTAATATTAAGTGAAGTACACGGCCGACCTATTTCAGGTTACACAAATACCAACTTTATTTAATGATAATAAAGTTGATTTCAGAGTGATAAGTAGGTATTATTTTAAAAGTTATAAAAATGTTTAAAGTTGGAGCGTAAACTGAACCTTATTTTTTAGAAATTAAAGTTAATTTTCCATTTATCCATATGTTCAAGTCGGAGGCGAAAAAAATGCAATAACTATTTTTTCGACATGGGAATCGAAACCAAGGCCTTATCCTCAGCAGTAACGCTTACGACTACTATGAAACAGTAAGTTTAAAATCTCATCAGCCAATAGCAGTCCACCGCTGGACATAGACCTCTCGTATTGCACGGCATTCAACTCCATGTTCATTACCTCTCATCCAGCTGCTACCAGTCATCCTGTAAATGTCGTTTTTTTTTTTTTTGTAGTGTGGCACTAGTTATTACTTTGTGCCAAGTAAATGAAACATCTTCAAAAGTTCTGCTTTCTTTCTTTTTTGGCTTCGCACGGTTTGTGCATTTAGCCAATGTCACGTAATGAATTATTCATGTCGAAAAAGACGGCCACGTGAACCGTCTACAAGGGAGGTTTGAGGCAAAGTCATGATGAGGCCACTATGCTGCTATATCCCAATGTTCTTTATGAATTATTACTACATAAATCACGCACTTTAATTTAGTAAACAACACTATAAATAATTTGAATGTCCAATGAAAAATAAACGTGACACTCAGCTTAACTTTCCCGCCAAAACTCTCAAAGGTCGTGGTTCTACCTATCCTGAGGGCGAGAGAGACTACCTTACGTTACTGATTCGCGGTCAACACTCAAGAACACGTTTACCATAACATTCATCGGTTCTACGGCTGTCTGTAAAAGATCGCTGTTAGAGATAAGACCGCCCATAGTGCCCCTTTGTAAAATTTTCATAATGATGTTCTGTAATTTATATGGTGTACTATTGCGTCGGTGGGAACCGAATTAAGACTCGGATATCACAATCACTGTCTATAGCCCAAGAAAACCATTTTTAGCACTAAGAACATACTGACAAAACTCGTCATTACTCTAATTTTCTGTTTGAGCAGGAGTCGTTAGCGCTCGAACGTTTGCACCGCCATACGTCGAACTCGGATACGAAAGGAGAGCGCGCTTCGGGTTGTCATGCTATTATAGTCCAGAGGACAGTACATCAAGGTAATTTACGGTCTGTCAAATTTCTTTAAGAAATTTTCAACTTTATCGCTAAAGCATTAGAGCTCAAGGATCATTGGGAATATTTGACAGTTTCGAGTAGCTTGACCCACTGATGTCTGTACATAATAAAGACTATTCTATTCTATTCTTTAAAACGTCTCATCTTTAAAATATTATATAAAATTAGAATCGTGATACATACCGCCTATTGTTAGACCATCAATTAAAGCTAGATCAAAGCCTACCGCTAAAATGAATGAAATTCCAATACAATGTATAATATTTAATATTACATTGATAGATTTCTGTTAATGTTTTAACCTAAAGCCATTCTAGTTCTAGAGTTGTTCCTATTGTTTAACCAACTTGCATATTATTAACCAAGCTTGCCAGCCATAGCTTGCCATGACTCAAACAGCTATATATAAATATCTTATATACCTACGTAAGCATATTATCTTTGGTTATATTTAAAGCTCATCGTAACATAGCTAAATATACTTGAAGCTAATTTAATCAAGGTTGGTCTGACATTACTGTATATGAATACATATATATACATTATAATTTATACATATTATAAATTAAAATCGCTTTTCAATTTGCGTTATTCCTCCCAAAATTGATTTTGATGCAGTGAACACTTACAAATTTTTTCGCCAAGTTTTATATGTATTTATTTTTTAAATCTTTCGCACATGAACTGTACAGAGGCGGACTACCAGTATACCATAGGTGGTTGACGAGATTAGATTGCAGGTGCTTTAGATGAAAAAATATGAAGACGAAAAAATGCTTTCACACTATTTAAATAAATATTTAAATAAGCTATATACAGATACATACTATTAGCAAAATATATACTTAGAATGTGTACATAAAAAAATAAAATGTATAATTAATAAGCTTATTTTTGGATGGCAAATCATCAAATGACCTCTCCCTTTTTGGGCAGAGTGGAAGGGCCTATCAGATTTTCACTGACCAAAACTAATCCTTGTTCCTTCATTTACCTGTGCCCCAAGCGCCACTATATCTTTTTCGAACAACCCACGACCCTGGCAGGCATCATGCTGATATCTATTTGATTCGCGCATGGAATACAACGTACCGTCCACCTGGGCCTGGTCCTCACTAGGCGGTGAGCTGCCTTCTATTCGGCGCCCGAAAGCCCGCGCTTACGGAGGACGGGAGTTGGATACAGTCTCCCGAAAATATCAAGCTTCCGTCCTTTACATGCCCCTCCGACCAATTCCACCGCATCACTTGCCCGTGTTATGATGATGATGATTCGTAATATTATGCATAATAGGTGTTAAGCGTCTTAGAAACACGTTGACTCGAGTAGCGGATGTTGGAGACAAAACAGCCGGGTTGAAGTGGGGGTGGGCTGGTTACTTCTCGCAAATGCAGCCCGAGAGATGGGAAAAGATCATCACATACTGAGTATCTGAAGGAGGTCATCGCCCTCGCGGTAGACTACGGCGAAGGTAGTGTGACCATCTGGTAACGTTCGTAGGGCAAACATGGCCAGAGTATATAGCACAGGACGGGTAGGTTTGGAAGAAAAAAAGGGGAGACCTTTGCCCAACAGTGGGACATAAAATAGGCTATTAGCAAAATGTTGCACGGTATCGTTGCGCAGCCCAGTTAACGACTCTTCAAAAATAAAATGGTTCAAGCGTCATATAATTTAAACAATATCTTCGATTCAACTTCTTTGGCCGGAACAGCTCCAAAAAGGTTGGCGTTATAATAAATGAATATGTGCTACCAGGTATAGAATAGTACCATCCCATATCCTCTCGTGGGTGTTGTACGTGTAAGAGGCGACTAAGGGAACTATCACCAGGGAAGCGGGCAGCAGAGCTTCTCCTGTGGAATATCAAACTACTGTGATCCCCAACCCGCCTGCCAAGCGTGGGGATTATGGCAAACGTCCCGGCCCCATCTCCAATGTAATAAAAGCCTTGCAGGAGGCCTTTGTCTAGCAGTGGACCTCTATAGGCTGAAGAAGATGAAGAATATGATGATTTCATAAAATAAAGATATTTCGATGTTATGACAAGTATAAAAACCGCACGGAGTAGGGGCGGATCACTAGTTATGAATAAATGTTTGTAACCCAACCGTCCGATGCGAGGTATGTTGCCAATATTGAAGATATAAATTGTAGTGTGTTTCATCATCCATGCGTGCGCCAAAGTATCATAAAACGTGTTAAGTCTCACCACGAGACTCCACCCATATTATGTAGGTTTAAATGTCACAGTCATTCATAAATATCCGACATTAATAAATTGACTATATGGACAATACTGACCGTTTAAAAATGTAACATATTGTTTCTATATGTCAATAATTAATCCTCCTTTTTCGTATCTTTGGTATTACCCAAGCTTTTATCGACACATCTGAAGCGCCTACGCATTGCTATGTAATCAGATAGGCAGTCTTTTCCGAACTGTGTTGGGGTCATTTCGCAGCCTAATCAGATGAGGCTGAGTTTAAGATTTTTTACAGGTAGGTATGTCGTTAAGGATCGTCCTTTACTCCAAGGCTTGATTTTGTAAAAACTTCTTGCACATAATAAATCCATTCACTTTACCTACATGAGGGATTTCTGCACATATGTCAACCTGCACCCTAATTGCGTAACATACTATTCCTATTAGTTGTAGCGGTACCTACAAACGCCACTTGGAACAACGCGTTATACTGTGTCATATGAATTCTTCATCTCGCAAGCAGAGTTTACCGTACAATTAGCATACATACATCTTCCCAACTTCAGCGGTTGGGCAAGTGCCCGGCAGATATAACACCCGTCTGGTCGGAGGATCCTCAATTTTCTATAGACGATGAGTGAACTACTTCCTATTCCTCGCCAGGAATCATTTCAAAGAATATTGCTAATTCATTGCTCCATTTGTTCAAAAAATGTGTTTGCTCCACAACGTCAACAACGCAATGAATGTTGTCGAACGGTCAAAATGAAACTTATTGCTACCGATAGTGTGTTACGAAATTGAACTGCTGGAGATTCTACCAAATGCCCTTTACTTTGTAAATGTTTACAACACAGCAGATCGAGTCTGCTTCCATTTGGTAAAACATTTTTCGTTCGATTGTTAAACGGAACGAGATGAATTTTAATATCGTATAGATACGTATCGTATACTCATTCGTGTCGTTTTAAATCAACATGAACATCGGATTGTTCTACATAAACATTTTGTGTTTATTGAACAAAGTCGTGAAACTAATGGCATGACTACTATTTGGTACAGAGAGATTACCAAAATAGTGAGATGAGAATTTTATGGGTGTTGCGTGTTAACTATTGCATTAATATTTTAATTCATCGTCATCTCATTATTTGTATATTTTATCACATACACAGTAATTGATGATTGCGTTTTAAATTTGTACACATAGTAATTAAAATAATTATAGAAGTATTGGCGAAACCATGTGACTTAAATATTCTATGCAAACAACATCTTTCGCACTGTTGTAATCAATATTAAGTTGTTTTAGATTCGTCGTGTTCCAGCATAATGTCTAGTGAAGTCGTGCAAAGGACGGGCCTGAGCTGTGTTGTGATGTGTGGTGGGTACGATTCGCCAAATGTTGTTGTGTCGGAAGATTGGTCGTGGACGGTCTCTAGATCAAACCCTCTGGCGCAGTATGTTTGGTCGTGTTATTGGGTTTAACATTGCATCACCTCGGAGGAGTCTCCATTTAGGCATAGCAATGCCTATAGTTCCACTCTTCCCGTAATACATAACAAAATGCGATTATTTGTATTAGTGCGTGCTTCTGTGAGGTGTGCGTGTGTGTGTGTGAATAAATAAACGGAAAATTATTTGTTCAATTTAATGACACTCTATTAAGTCAGTCGTTACAAAAGTCCCTTTGTATCATCATAACTTACATTATGTAGCCAGATTGTTTATTCTTTTTTGCATTGCATTCATTTTTTTTCCTAGACATTATATGACTTTATTAATTTTTTTATATAAAAAGGATGAGCGTTTTTTCAATTTTCTGTTGGCAAATTTCGTTTTAGTTTTGGGAACATTTACTTTGCAGTGTTTATTTCTTTTTTCCAGTAACTTAGGATCGTATGGTGTCTCTTTGTGCATTTTGAGCATGACATGTAGAATGTATAACCTTCTCACTAATAGTAAATTACATAATTCGCAAAGCTTTTCAGTGGAAAATATTCTATTTTTTTTTTTTTTTTTTGAAGTAGGTATACATCTTTAATTATCGCTCCCTGAGCACGTTCTACCCACATTTGTTGCTCGACCCCATATAGTTATGCAATATATCAAAATAGACTGAACCACCGATATAAAGTTCATTTAATAAATTTCTTTGATTGTCACTACTTTTATTTTCATTTATTCTCCCTGGTACAACATATCTCAGCTCTTAGAATATCCAGATCAGTTTCCGTACTCTACTTATGACTTGTTCTAGTTGAGGATGCCAGGACAGATGCTGGACAATAATAATTTTTAGAAACTTTGTTTGGTTAACTTGCGCTTTACGATCAACGATTGCATCACTAATTACCATCACCAGGCGGAATTGCGGTCAACCACTAGTTTTTTAATTATAAAAAAAAACAGTAGGTATTGGAAAAATGTGCAAAAACATTGAAGGTTAATTAATTAATTTATAGCTCTTGTGAATGTCGACGCTGTCTACTCAAAAATTAATATCCTATTTACATAAATGAACTGCAGTAGAACATAATAATATATATTTTAAGTAGCAACTGTATGTAAGTAACAACTGCATAAATATTTCTACTAAAAGTTTATGATCATCTTCTAGTCTCGAGGTCAATGTGTCTGTGGTGCATTAAAACATTAAGATAAAAAGTGTGGCTGACTGCAGAAGGTCAAATGTTATCGCCATGAAAAATTAAGAAAACCATTTAGTTTTAATAATTATCATTATATCACTCGTTTAAAAATATTATTATTTTCCGGTTTCATCATAAATTAATCCGGAAGGTTCCGACTGGCTTCAACTTACTACTTTACTAGTAATGACATGATATGAGTTCCATGAAGGCTTACATTTATTATATAGGAAAGGCGAAGGGACAGCGAGATATGGGCGAGAGATGAAGGGTGGGCGTTTTGGGGGACTGTCTTACGTAATATTGACGTTGAAAAACTGATAATTCTCAGACCAATTTCAATAAATGACTTTTGATTTTAACATACCTATAAAATTTAATAACGACAGCCTCCGTGGCGTAGCGGTAGCGGACGCGGCCGCTGCGCAAGGAGGCGCGGGTTCGATCCCCGCACAGTGCAAATATTTGTATGCATGAATATGAATATTTGCACTGGTCTGTTCGTGCCTCGGAAAGCACGTTAAGCCGTTGGTCCCGGTTGCCATACGAACATCAAGTGGCAGTCGTTACGGGTTGTTGGAGCCCTCAAAAGTCCAACAATTGGTCTAACTGCAATGCTTCGATGTTGCCTTCGGGTTGTGGAGGTCAGACGGCAGTCGCTTCACGGAAAATTTCGAAGTTTAGCCATATCAGCAGTTGGACTGGTAAAGCGGACCCCAGACTCCCAAGCTGAAAAGGCTTCGGAAGCGACTGGGATTAACGCTGGGATGATGATGACATAATATGAATTCCCTGAAGGCTTACATATACTCTATAGGAAGAACGAAGGGACGGCGAGATATGGGCGAGAGATGAAGGGTGGGCGTTTTGGGGGACTATCTTATGTAGGTAATATTGACGTTGAAAAACTGCTAATTCTCAGACTAATTTGAATAAATGACTTTTGATTTTATCATATGTATAAAATATAATAACGGCGAGCCTAGTTCCACCAACCTTGCGCGAATCCTGACTCACGGCATGAAATTCTTGATTGACATATCCAATAACACTTTATCTGGGTATTGCACTCAGAAGCTTACGCTCCGTACGCTACTAGAGTTGGTCTAAGCTGAAATGACGCGCCCCACTTCCAAATGCGGACACACACAAGCAAATTTCAAATATGGAACTTCAAATATGGACATACAATTTTAATACTGGTTGTTCAGTTGCCAGTTAGAATCAAACGTAGAAACGTACATCGTTCGGATATGTTCTCCAACTACATAGTTGAAGTGTCATTATTGATATTTGCACTCACACATCTTAATAAATAATATGTAAGTAGTAGGGCGCGTCATTTTAATTTAGATAATCTTTATTTTTTGAATTGAAAGTCATCGAATGAGATGATCATATGATGTGAGTTTAAATATGCACAGGTGATTATAAGGTCATATTCAGGAGTTCGCTGAAAGTATTAGAAATCGTCAGCAGGAAAATATTTTTATTAAAATTACGATGAATATAATTATACGATCCAAATTCGTGGGAAACTTGTGGGATTATATGTTAATTGTGAAACTTTATGATGTGGTCGTACTGTATTTGCTGCTCTTTTTTTGGGAGGGAAATCATCAAATGACCTCTCTCGCTCTGGTCGGAGCGACCGGGCGTGTCAGACTTTTACTCACTAAAACCAACCCATGTTTCTTCACTCTTTGATCAACCCGCGGCAATTTAGATGATCTCTAACTGCTACTAATAGTGCTCCCAACTACTATATCAACGATGCAGATTACGACTAATATCATTAGACATATGTCACACTAATAAGGCTTAATTGCTTATTTATGCTAAAGTATATAACACTGGGATGCCGAAATAACTTGCAAAACTTAAGTTAAAACTTTATCATCTCTCTGACTGACCTAACCAAATTATAATATCATGTTGCACAGAAGTGCAACATGATATTATAATTTATATATATATTTTATTTATTTATTTAAATTTTTTTAACCGTTTAGAAAAACGGTTGAAAAATTCCCTTGTTATAAGAAACCTTTAACAGTATATTGAATGCCACTTAAAGATGGATTTTTTTTGAACCTGAGTGAATTTTACATGAAGAATAATTATAAGATTGACGTTATTATTTTTATACAAAAGCTGTCCACCAACATTTATTCCTGAAATAAAAAAAACTATATTTGTGGCCAATTTGGTAAAAAAAAAATCTAAAATCGTGGTAACCTAGTGGTTAAAACATCAGCCTCTCAAGTATGAGTGTGCGGGTTCGATTCCAGGTCAGGCGAGTACCAATGTAACTTTTCTAAGTTATAAGTACTTTCTAAGTATATCTTGGACACCAATGACTGATTACAAGGTGAAGGAATACATCTTGAGAAAACCTGGACTTAAAGTTTGAAATTGCCAACCCGCATTGAGATTTATTGAAATAAGGTTGAGAACCTAGCTCTTTTTGAACGTCAATATTACATAAGAGAGTCCCCCAAAACGCCCACCCATTGACGCTTCCTATTGCTTTCGCTGGGAAGAAGAAGCGGAGGAACAAACTCCCCAGCAGCACAGCTGTCTGTTCATTTAAAGTAAAAAATCACGTGACTTTATACAGTACTATGTAGGTACAGTAAAGAACACAAGAAAACACAACAACCACGAAATTATTTACCATGAGCCAGCTAGCCACGCCAAAATACCAGCAAAGCAAAGCTTAATACCATTGCCCGTTGGCAAATCTTGAGTTTGGTCTTTTGTTGTTCAGTAAGTGACCAACTTTAAGCACTGTACCCTAGAACGGGCAGGATACATGTCGAGGAGTTTTCTTTTTAGTTAAAAAAATATCCATTAAGTATTCATTTAATTTAATAAAAACAGTTAAAACAAATGTACATTTAGCCAATAGCAGAACTATTTCTCAAACAATTGTCTACAACAAAAATAAACAATTTATGTACAGGTTAACTGGTTTGGAATTAGAACATTAGGTATCGACCCGACCGATCTAGGTTCAGGTTATAATGTACAGTGAATAGGCTCATAATAACCTAGAGCGCTTTGTCATCAATGATTGCATCACTGGTTACCATCAGGCGGGATCGCGGTCAAGCACTAATACCTGTCAATTTATCACTTAATATTACAACTTTATTGCATAATTAGGCTTTTATATACCACAACTGGGACACAAATCTCCTCTTAGAAGGCGTGGGCTATAATTCTCCACGGGGGCCCAGTGCGGATTGGTAAATATGACATGTCTTTGAACGATTGGTTCTGACTGTTTTCCTACGATATTTTCCTTAACCGCGTTGAGAGCAGTGGTGATGAAAATAAATACGTAAATTGATGTGTTTGATCAGGTTCTAACTCACTAACTAACAACTTATAAACTGAGACGGAATAAATCCAGCACCCTAATAACGCTATCACTAGTAATTGAAATCATTTTGAAGTATATTGCTAGTACATTGTTTCATAAGTTCCAAAATTTATTTGTTCACGACGAAGAAGTCAAGTCAAACAACGCAATGAATGTTGTTGGGCAGTCAAAATGAAACCCATTGCTACTGATAATTTTGCAGAACTGCTTACCTGTTTCTTATATTGAGAATGGAAAATTTATAGCACCAGAAGTTTTCTTATCATAACGTCCCTGCTGCTTTGATACAGTCTTCCTCTCTGTGAGTAGGAATAGGTCAAATCACTAATAGCTTGACCTTATCAACTGCACAACTAGTACGACCAATAACCCAACGCACTTCGCACTTTCATTGTCTGTGTTATTACATTCACGAACTTATTATACAACTGTTTTGTATGTCAGTCGGTAGCACAATACACGATTAATCATTGGCATGTGTAATATGATCTTGTGAAATATGTTCGTTCTTGGGAAGATATGAGATTGTATCGGGCTTCATCTTCATCTGAGCATTGGTTGAATCAATGGAGCCCTTTGTTTTAATGTATCAATTGGGTTTTGGCTGTCAATTTTCCGGGTTAACGACCACAACGAGAATCATCTATCATGAAGTGTAATACAACCTTAGTGCGATTAGAGCTGTGTCTAAGCTATTGTACTGATTTGGTCGAATAAACCATTTGTAAGATGATTTTGGTGTGTTAGTGAACAATTTCCTTATATGGTTCCTATATAATCTAATCTCTAGATAACAAATGCTATAAAAATATAATATTTCTTTTTATAATTATAAACTAGACCTTGACCGAAATCCCGACTGATGGTAAGCAGTGATGCAATCGTTGTTGGTAAAGCGCGCTAGTCTATCAAGAGCTTATTCACTCAAAAAAACTGAGTGAATAGGAAGGAAGACGGCAGTTTAGCGAGGTGATGCAATGTTAAACCCAACAACACGACCAACGATGCTGTGCCAGAAGGAGATTGATCTGCTCAGACCCATCCTCCGTACAGCTTCACCAGGCATCATGCGGAAACACGATGCTTCGCTTGGCGGCAAGACTTTTCTGGTGGGCGGTAACTTCAGCCGGCAGCCGATGTTATAACCTACTACCGAGAATAAAAATATTTAATATGGATTAACAAAAAAAATAAAATAATAATAGACTATTTTCAAAATCATATGAATTAAAAAATAATAAAAAAATGAATAATTAAAAAGAAATGAACTATGAAGTGTTGGCTGACAAGGGAAGATGGAAAATGGAAGAAGAAATAGAAAAGTGATATGAAAAATGGAAGGGTAGGTGACGACGACTGGAGTTTACTCCTTAAGTACGAGTATCTAACTAAACGCAAAAAGAGTTTAATAAATTAATAATTATTATTTATATTAATAAAATAATAATAAAGATAAATAAATAATAATTAATTAATTATTTATTTTATCATTTAATAATTAATTTAAAAAATATTTTTTTAAATTTTTTTTTATTTTTTTATTTCTTTTTCTCGTACTTAAGGAGTAAACTCCAGTCGTGCGTCGGAGCTGACACACACACTTTTTTTTTCACTTCTATATCTCTCTGTATAATGCGAGAATGAGACTTAAAGAAGACTGAAATAAAGTTTTTATACAGTTAGAATCTGTCCGATCCCGCCGCCCGCTCCAGAGCGTCGGACATCAATGAAGGTATTTCACGCCCGAAAAAAAAAAATGAGGCATCAATAGTGTCAAACTCTAGCATTAGTTGGAATGACAGCATATTCCACGATTACTTCACATACGTTGTCAATTTGAGATGGTAACAGAATCACTACAGCAGGAGGGCAATTCTAGACATAATAAAATTATTTTAAAAACCTCCTAATTTGAATAACGTTCACAGTCTTATCTTAGTCTCATTCTGACAAAAACATCTAATTTTTTTTCTTTTTAAATACTTCTTCTTTAGCCTAGATAAATCCACTGTTGTACAAAGCCCTTCCGTACGGCTTTCCACAATGACTGGCCTTATGCTGCCTGCATCCATTTTCTTCCCGCGACTTTCATCGGTCCACCCTGTTGAGGGCCTCCCTACGCTGCGTCTCCGATACGTGGCTACCACTCCAGGACCTTACTGCCCCATTGGACATCCGTTCTAAGAGTAATGTACTCCGCCCACTGCCAGTTAATTTTAGACACTACTACTTTTTATTTAGCGCCGATTTGTGAGACTAAATAGGACGTGTTTCATTACGGCTGTTATCCTTAAGGTTTTCCGTGTCATATCTCTTAAAAATCTTCCGGCCCTGATTTCAAACATTTATCTATAAAATTTATTGGATTTTTGTCCAATTAACTATAATTTATTATCAGATAATTTGTTTCTTCTTCCTTCCGCATTTAAGTCCCATACGTGTTATGGTCGTGATTGCTGTGATTATACATCGATATGATCAAAACATAATATATACCTCAAAACAACTTACCAATGAACTACTCGCTTTAAGGACCCACTTCTCTGGTACTGAGTTGGGTCGAATTTGGTAATGAGCCAAAGTACCTGATTCCATACTAAACGTACTACTTACTGATTCAGAGCGTAGGCAGGCATGGTAAAGTAACCTGGAATTGGTGGTCTTTATGTGTTTTAGACTTTATACTTTCATATTTTTCTATTTTTGTTCTTAAGCAATAGGCCTACATTTCCATTTTACTTCTCCTTTCGCAGGTCTGCTGGAAGAAATTTCTTAAGAAGCAACACCTTTGCACTCAGAACTTAATTTTGTTATATCTTTATGTATTTTATTGTCTGTATATAAATAATAAAATAAATAAATGTTATTCTTTTTAGGCTTTCGTAACCAAAGGTTGCCAAAAGAACATTGTGTATTATTTGTCATCTGTCCGTCTGTTGATCAGCAAGCTTCGTCTCGTGAAATTTTCACTGAATATGGGTTTCTATTGCTTATATAATAATAAGAATAAAATAAAGTTAAAAATTAGAGTACAATAGGATAAGAAAAATGTGTGTTAAAACATGAAATTTCACTATGAGAAAGTAGAAGCCTGAAGATAGTCTGTTAAGTGGGACTTTTTTTGGTTTCAAATTACTTTAGCGGCATTATGCACTTTTTTGGCGTGGATTAAAAATGTTAAACTTGCGTCAGTACTCGTGACATGATCGAAAATAAGTAAGATGAAAGGAGAGTAGACCGCCGCCGGCGCGGAGAAAACATAAGCTCTCATTCTACTTCGTAGCGAAAAAGTATTCCCTGCTTTTGCTATAAGGTCCACTACTGGATAAAGGCCTCCCCCAAGGCTTTCATTGCTTTTGGTACCATAACCTCCACGCTTGACAGGCGGGTTGGGGATCGCAATAATTTTATATTCCATAGAAGAAGCACTGCTGCCAGCTTCCCTGGTGAGAGTTCCCTTAGTTGCATTTTACGACACCCACGGAAGGATATAGGCTGGTACTATTCTAAGCCCGCTACCACACGGCCAAGCCAAGCCAAGCCATTCAAAAATGCATAACGTTAATATTCAAGTTTTCCCTTCTGCCGGCACTCCCGGAGTGCAAACCGCTGCTGTTTTTCTGTTATTTTAATACGTATTCTGCTATTCTTGGCGGAGACAAATTCAACTATTCAATGATCATAAAAATCGGCTCAGCCGTTCTTGAGTTATAAAACGTGTAACTAATCCGACTTTATTTAATTACAGTAGATCTAAGCGCATGGTAGTGCGCAGGCCAAGTTCCAGCAAAAGGCCGCGTGCATGCCGTGTACTATTTACACGAACTATTTCGACTCACTTTTAACCCCCCTGTAACTCAGCGCCTATTGCAAGTAAAAAGATAAAATTATACTTACGTAATTATATACTAGTACTTGAGCAGTATGCCAAATTTCTTAGATATAGCTTCAGTAGATCCTGAAATATAACCCAGGGAAAAAAGCAAATTTAGGTTTTCGTGCTGTATGTAATACTTGAATAATTGAATAATAAAATTAATTATCTATATAATTAAATTAACTTGCCAAGTTCTTTAGAAGTATTATAATTTTAATTCATCTAAACTTGGCATTGTATTGGATTTCAACCCTTTTTTAGGAGAACAATTAGCCGATAAGGAATTAGGAACCTGGCCCCCGTTTTAACAGGTATATTTTTGATGGGCTATATATTGACACAGATTCATCAGTAATATTTGAAGAAACAATTGTATCCTGGTTCATGAAGACAAATTAATATAGCGTATTCATACCATTGAGTATTTATGTATACAGCTTATCAAAATATTATGATAGCTCAATACTAGCCGTGCCTAAGCAGTAGTAGTACGGTTATTTAATAAATAGGTAAAAACCTATTCTTAAGAATAACAAATGTATATACGAAATTTCATTAAAATCGGTTCAGCCATTTTGCAGGAGTTCAAGGACAAACACTGTGACAGGAGAATTTTATACAATTGATATATGCACATATATTATACAGATAACATACAGAGAAATTGATGTAGAAGTAAATATTACACATTTGAAATAAACTTTTTATACAAGGACAATGATACAGATACTTAGGAAATCAATAACAATAAATTGATTCAAAAATATGGGAGTTCGAATCATACGCACCTTAAATACTGTGCGCGGAATTTATCAATGAATTCATATCGCTATACTTTAGTTGCAAATATCCTCGTGTATGACTTTTATTCCACCTACACAACACACCATATTATTTTCGAGATGGTACAAAATTTCATCCGATATACAATATATAAAATAGTTTTTCTTGAGGAATCAGCTTAGTCAAGGTTAGCAGTTTGAATCACAGGACAAACTAAAGTGAGGGACTTTGGTTTATCCTGCGTTAAACTGCTAACTTTGGATAGGGTGGTCCCTCAAGAAAAACAACTTTAAAAACGTTCCTATGTGGCTATTTATCAAAACATATCACAATTTAAAACTTCATAATCATACTTTTTATTCTACAGCGATAAACTATTTAGTTTTTATACACGGTCGATTTGAATATCTAATT
The DNA here is from genome assembly GCA_017933935.1 of Sesamia nonagrioides. Lineage (NCBI taxonomy): Eukaryota > Metazoa > Arthropoda > Insecta > Lepidoptera > Noctuidae > Sesamia > Sesamia nonagrioides. The sequence continues at coordinate 845,055 of JADWQK010000986.1, read as the reverse complement.
TCGGGTTTAGACATCTTTAATGCGCTCTACTGAAGTCGTGTTCCGGCATGATGTCTGGTGAAGCCGTACGTAGGACGTGTCTGAGCAGTTGTGTTGCGATGTGTGCCGGGTACGATGCGAAATATTGTTGTGTTGGGAGTTTGATCGTGGAGGGCCTCCAGATCAATCTTCCTCCGCCGCAGCATCCTTGGTCGTGCTGTTGGGTTTAACATTGCACCACCTCACTCAACTGCCGTCTTCCTTCCCATTCACTAAGTTTTAAAGTAAGCACTAGTTTATAATTATTAAAAAAAAACTGAATAATTTATAAAATGTGACTTAAGGTCCTTTAGCTTTCACCTGCAGATATGTATTTTTCGTCATGCCTAAAAGGATTTGTCAAGGCTCTGTCCTTTAAAAAGCACATAGAATTATTTAAATAATTAGTTTTGATTACTTGGCAATATGTCAAAACCATAAAACAGATGGAATTTCTGATTCATGACTAAGTTTTATTAATATAAACTAACAAAACGTACACACTGGGATTCATTCTACTAACTAAATATAGCCATTATGTTGGAAACATTATTAAATTATGTAAAGTAACTGAATAGTTAACACAAAATTATTTATAGACAAACAATCGTAAAACATCCAAGTACTGAAGCTAGCATATACCCATTTTTAAACAAAGTAAGCTTATTTAACATATCGTTCATACAAAACTATGTCATTGCCGTATTGAAGCTTTTATAAGTAATTAAAAAAAACCGAAGCTTCGCCCAAAGTTCATCTCATTGTTTCGGCCGCCCATAAATCCATTGCAAGCGATGTGTGACGTCATTACATGCACGCTTGCAACTAAAAGGCTATATAAGCACTTTCACTGTGCGAGCGCGTGAGTCGCGGGATGACACCGCGGATACACGCATGCGCACTCTGACCCCAGCTAGCGCGCCTAACGGACATTAATTCTAAATTTGAATTTTGAAATATTTTTGTGTGAGTGACGTAGTGTCGTGTATTTTCTTGTGTGCAAGGTGAGTTATTTTGTTTAGATTTTTATCGATTTTACAATTTACAATGTTTTAGGAAAATACATATAGATTTGTAAAAAATCTAAATACAGATATCGTATCTAGGATTAATTACAGGTTTTTATATTAGCAAAAATATATTTTATTGGAAAAATATTTTTTCGATAAAAATGTATTATTTAATAAGGTTGCAACACCCGCTTAAAATCTCACAATACCAATTATTATATAAAATTTGAAATTAAGAGCTTAGTTCCTTAAAATTCGAAAAAAATAATCGAAGCGCAGTCGCGCATCTAAAAGACATCAACGCACAATCGACGTATTGACGTACAATTAGGATAGAATATTACCGCGCCGTCCATCTGCGTCCGCAATACTGACCGGAAAAACTATGGAAGGAAGATAAAAAAGAAATAGAAATGCTAGCAAAGTTACATTTACTATTTTTATATTTTGTGAACTGTTTTATTTGAAAAATAGCTAAATAATTTTTTCAGCTAATTTTACAATCTTTAATTTTGGTGTGAGATATTTTTATGATAAAACTTACCGTTTTGCTGAAAATCACAAAAAGTCGCAAAAAAAACATATTTTTGACCTTTGACCTTGAATACATTTTTTTCCGTACAGGGGAAAGATGGGGAACTTTGAAATTTTATTTATAATTATATTTTAAACGATCTACGACCAATTTTCAGCTTGTTGTGAATTTATGTAACTTCACCGTCAGTTTTTGGTCTAATTTGACCGGACTTTAAAGTATAACTATAATAAAGTATATACTATATATAATATATACTATATATAATATAATATACTATATATAATAAAGTATATACTAACTAATACGAAATAACGAGAAAATAATCTAAGAATAAGAAAAAAAATATTTCTATGGTTTTTCATAAGTTTCTGGTAACCCAGTTTTAAAAACTAATTGTATTATTTATTTATTATGGTTAACACGTATTTCTCGATATTAGAAGCCATTTGTCACGTGCATGGTCGTAGACGATCCATGAAACTAGGTTAAATTTACAGTTATTATATGTGCGTGAAGAAAATCGTTCCGTATTTTCATTTTGATTACTTAATGTTAGATAAAAATTGGCGTTACAAAATGTTATGCTATAATGACCTATTTGCAATTCAACGAATGTTAAACGTGTTAAACGGGTCATTTTAAGACTTAGTTTCAAAAGTATAATCACGTTTTATGTATACATCGTCATAGTTATCAAAAATACAATTATTATTAAGAACTATTAAAACTAAGTCTGAACTTTTGAAACTAATTCTCAAAATGTGCATGGTTGGTAATATTTCAATAACGGGTCATTTTTAGACTGAGATTTAGAAGTTCAGACTTAGTTTCAATCTTATTCTTCTCATTCTTTAGCCTATATAGGCCCACGACTGGACAAAGGCCTCCTCCAAGGTTCTCCATTACATTGGAGAGGATTTGCCATAATCCCCATGCTTGGCAGACGGATTGGGGATCGCAGTAATTTGATATTCCACAGGAGAAGTACTGTTGCCCGCTTCCCTGGTTTCAATAGTTCTCTAAGATATAATCAAGTTTTATGTACATGTGATCACGTAAAACGTGATTATATTTTTGGGCTCATCTCGTCAAATCTGCACTTGACACAAATCAAAAATCTAATGGTGCAATCAAGTACTAAGTAGGCCCGAAGTCTGGAATTGTGACTGGAAAAGACACGCCCCTATTACATGGGAGTTAGAAATTACTAGTGAATTCTGGATGTACTGTAGGGACTAGTTCACATTATTACTTGATCTATGTGATTCGTGCATGCTGACGCTGCACTTCTCATTATCAATTTACTGAGTTGACGGGAAAGATATTTGTTTTAGGAAGATCGTGTATCTTATAAGCCAGTTTCTTCGCATTGATAATGTACGAAAAGTTATAAGCGTATTAATTAATGATAAGTTAAAAAAACGTCAACCACGTCGCCCAGAACTCTAATTGGGTAACTCAGTATTACTATCAATCGAAACAATTTTGAAGCATATTGAAATGAAATGAAATGAAATCGTTTATTAAGCAAGTAGGATCACTGATCACTTTTACACGTCATGCTAATCCATTGCTCCATATATTCCAAAAATATATCTGCTCAACAACATAAATATCGCAATGAATGTTGCGGAAACCCATTGCTACTGATAGAATATTTCACAATTACTTTCGGGCGATTGACCCCTAGTTTACGTTTCGGGGATTAAAGGAAGACATTATATTGCGTGTTTAACGACAAAATGTACCATCAAACAAAACTCAACTAGCGGTATATAATTAACCTTAAAAATAAACATTAAAATCCGAGCTTTATCGACTTTTAACTCGTGCACGTGAATATATGCAGCCACTATTGTCTCATGCAATCTCGCATCCGACCTTTAGACATATTGATGATGTACCGTGATGAATATTAAAGGGAATTGGATACAGTCTGAAGAGACTATTGCGAAAACACTATTAAATATTTGCTCGTAAAACGTCTACGCATCAAAATTGCATTAGGCTTATTTGATTTTATTATATATGTTACTTTGGATATCATTATTGTGCTATTTATTATAACTAGGTACTACAACACATTGCGTCTCCGCCTACTAAGTATTTCAATCCAATGGGAAATGTAGGAGGTCACAGTACGAGTTAACATGTTAAATGTCAAAGCTATATAATAGAGTGTACTTAGTGGGAAAATCAACCTGAATGGTTTAGCATTTGAGTAAAGAGGTGATCTTATCTCATATGAACTACATTATGTAGCTCGTTCAACTGCAGGTCAAAAGTCTTTTAAAGAATCCAATATTGATTACCGCGGTTACTCATACATTCATAATCAGCCTAATGTACCCACTATAGGGAAACAGGCCTCCTCTTGGTGAGAGGGACTGGGCCGTAATCTACCACACGGGCTCCCTGCGTATTGGGAACAGTGGTGATGAAATAATTTACACAAAGTAAAGCGCCTGACTGGGTTCGAACTACGACCTACAATTTGTTGATCGCGGCTGATACTGGGCCACCGCTGCTCTGCCGCGCTTACTCATTGCTTGGGGATTCTAGGAATTGTAAGCTGTATCCTAGATAAGTACCAGCACGAACAAAATAAAGTTGAATCTGAAGTGGCAATACAATGAGCCGGCCGTATTAGAAATAAAATGACCTTTAATGACCATTCCATTAGACGTGTTCTTGAATCTCCTTTCAAGAACCGTGAATTTTTATTTTTTATATAAAAACCTTGCCCCATACAAGGAATTGCTCCTATATCATATTTGCATTTGCAAACATTAAAATTTTCAATCAAGAACAGCCAGACCGACCATTTGAGCCAGACAGATAATTTTTAAGATGGATATTTATGTTGGTACGGACGACAGCAGGTCAAGCTACCCCAAACTGTCACATTTTACCAATCAATCTTGAGCCTTAATGCTTTTGCGATAAAGTTGAAAATCTAATAAAGTAATCTGACAGATTGTAGTAGCTTGATGTGCTGTCATCTGTACATAATGGAAAATGGATACTTAAGTAGGTTTAATTAAGGTAGAGTCATCTCATCACCTCTCTCCCAAGGTTTAGTTTTATATATAAGTATATATTTTGGTGATAGTATGTATGTGTATATAGCTTATTTAAGTATTAGTTTAAATAGTATTAAGAGATTTTTCCTTATAATTTTTTAAACTAAAGCACCCGCAATCTAATCTCTTCACCACCCGAGGTTGACTGGTAAAGAATGCCTAAGGCATTAAGTCCGCCTCTGTACAGTTCACATGCGAAAGTGTAAATAAATAAATAGGTACTTAAATTAATTTAAAAATATAAACATAACGATTTAATGACAGTTTTTCACGTGGGATTTAGACGTATCTTTTGACAACTCCTTTATCGAAATCTATTGAGTCATCCAGATTCTACGTGAGAACCAACTGTCTGACACACTTTACTTATCTCGCGTCGTTAATGATGTAAAAACTTATGCTAACTTTGTAACTAAAGTTAATTCCCGCAAAAATTGTTGTAATTAACACGAAAACCATTAATTTCAATTATACATAACATAATTTTAATTACTACGCAGATAATTAACTTATTCCGGAATAACTGTATAATTAATCGGATTTAAATTAAATATAGTCTCATTCGTAAAACGGAAAACATTTATAGAATGTGGTACATATTCGTACGTGCATTCAGTATTCTCCCCATAGTTATAATAACTTAAGTGAGTTATGTGATCACATTATTAAGTCATCTCAACTATGTCATCTGTCATTTACCTCATATAAGAATATATTCCAACCTATATTATGTCGGTTGAAACTTAGGTTTCATCCATAATAAAAGAAAGTACGAAGGTTAGAACCACTTGTTTGACCTTTGATATGTCGGAGAGCCTGTTTGTGATGCACAAACTGGCATAGTTTCCACTTTCAGTTACTGGCATTCCATCTGGTTATCGTAATTTACTGTGGTTATATGTCGTGCATGTATATGCAGACAATGTCGTGTATTCACTCAAAATATTGGCTTAATTCAATCTTTAAAAACAAGCTAATCTATACTAATATATATAAAGCTGAAGAGTTTGTTTGTATGTTCGCGCTAATCTCGGAAACTACTGGTCCGATTTGAAAAATTCTTTTTGCGTTGGATAGCCCATTAATCCAGGAAGGGTTTAGGCTATATAACATCATGCTGCGGCCAATAGGAGCGGAGCATAATTAATTCCACGCGAACGAAGTCGCTGGCGGCTGCTAGTAATAGATAAAATCAAAGATTTTAACCGAGATCATTAACATATAATTACCTTGATTCAAATGGATAAAACATGGTAAATTTCCTCATATTAAATAGGATAGATGTTTCGATAAACACTGCTTAAAAAGTAGAATTCTACAAATAGACAAGGACATATATAGCTTAAGAAAAAAAAAAAACCTGCGGCCATTGCAGCATCTAGGTTAAAAAGCCAGAATTCTTTTTCTGAACATAATTCTAAGCAGGCCAAGATCGCATTATAAACAGCCAGAATGTCTAAATGAGATGACACTAGTGACCTGAATCTAGCTTGTTAGGTAGTCGTACGGCAGAGTTCATTAAGTGGAGATGAGAGATATGCCTGGAGCTACGCAACAATGGGTTGCGTCGGCCGCACGCCATACACTCCGCCACCGTCCGGTAGCGGTCACCGTACATCAAGCTTTATGATTACACCAGAGTTATTACTTTCCTGTTAACGAGGTCCATGATTGTTTGAATCTGTATGATCAGTAATATAGCTCAGGAAAACTTATTCGGGAGATTCATAAAACTTAATTTAGTTCCTAACAAAGTTGTTTTTGTTAATGTAGACCATATTAAGGAACGGACTAATATTTTAATGAAAAAGGTAAATTTCCACTTATTAAATAGGATATTTGTTTTGGTAAATGACTGGGATTAACGCTGAGATGATGATTTTTCTCAGTAAATACTGCTTAAAAAGTAGAATTATATACTTCTTCAGCACTGCTGGACAAAGGCCTCCCCAAGGCTTTCCACGATGACCGATCTTGTGCTGCCCGCATCCATCGGCTTCCCGCGACCTTCACCAGGTCAACGGTCCACCTTGTTGGGGGCCTCCCTACGCTGCGTCTTCGAGTACGTGGCCGCCACTCCAGAACCTTACTGCCCCACCGGCCATCGGTCCTACGAGCAATGTGTTGTGCCCACTGGCACTCAAGTTTAGCGACTCGCAAATTCTATACATAGCCAAGGAAATTATAACGTTACGCTTTTCAAACATAATTTTGCTTATAATGAAGTAATCGCCCTTTGAATATAGAAACTCAGAACATAGAAGTACTAGTTAATTTTTAGGATGCCAATCTAATAGTATAAAAAAATGCAAATAAGTACTTGAGGTTGAACTTCTAATCCTCCATCCACTTCTACTTCTAAACTCCATCTTGCCCAATGGCGTCCTACGCTACGTTTGCCGAGACACGGTCTCCACTCGAGGACTCGTTTACCCCAACGGTTGTCGGCCCTGCGGCATATGTGTCCAGCCCATTGCCACTTCAGCTCGCTAATCCTCTCAGCTATGTCAGTGATTCTGGTCCTCCGTCGGATCACCTCATTTCTGACGCAGTCATTGATGATCATATAATATTATCGAATAAATTGAAGTAGTTTCACCTGTATACCCTTAACAATAGATCAATGTACTGTGCCTTACAATCTACGCGGTACATTGCGGCTAACCGCCTGCAGCCGTTTGACATAATGATGACATTACAGTGTCTCATTTGTCTCCCAAAGGCTATTTCAATTTATTTTGATTTATTATTATCTCTTTAAGATTGTGAACTAATGAAATTACCTTTTTATTACCTATTTATGTGCTTGGTTTTATAAATAAGCGATAAATTATCTACCATAAAAAATAAAAAGAGTTATATAAACTAGTCTTCAAGAAATCGTTATCTCGTATTGTCTTTATAAATTACCATATTTACCGATATTAACCTAAATATATAAAAACAGCAAAAGCAGTGAGTTTGTAGAGGTGGCCTAGTGATATCGGTCACCACTTACAAGTTATAAGGTCGTTGGTTCGAACACCGTCAGGCGCATTACTTTGTGTAAATATTTTTATCACCACTGCTCTCAAAACGGTGAAGGAAAACAACGTGAGGAAACCGGCATGTCCTAGAGGCAAAACTTTGAAGACATAATATATGACATCCACCAACATTGGGCCCACTTTTACCTCTCACTCCCTCTCACCGAGAGAAGGCCTGTGCTCAGGAGTGCAAACATTAGAGTCTTATTATATTATATACTAACACTATATTGTCTAAAACATACCAACTGTAAGTTTTGTAACCCATTCGATGGGAAGTCTGATGAGCAAAAACACTTTTTTTAACCATTTTTATACCAAACGTGTTCGCGTTAAGCTGATGTCTTTATACAATCTCTGAACTTTAATCTAAACAGGAAATATAGTTTAAGATAGCGTGTTTAGTCTAAGTTTGTGTGAAACGATAAACACACTTGGCAAATAGGATGCTGTACCAACAAAGCAATTTGTTTATGAAGACAATTTGAAATTATAAGTAGTTATTTTTTTATTCAACAGTATAGTGGGATTAATGGAGCTTTTTATAACATACACTTTCGCTCTTTAAATCACTTGAACTTTTCATAGTATTCGTTGACGCATTGTTAAATTATTGACATACAAACCTCTTAAACCCCCAGGCGGCGGACAAACATGAGGATTTTCCACCCGAAGAAAAAAGGCTTCCAGTCTGGCTTTTATTTTTTTCCGGGTGGAAAATCCTCATAGATGTCCGCCGCCCTGGGGCGGGCGACGGGGTCTGTCAGACTCTAACTGACTAAAAATCACCCCGGTGTTCCATCTCACATCTACCGGGGGTTGCGAGAACTAATACTGTTTACACAACCCTCGATTGGTGCTGGCCTGCCACCGTGGGCCTCTTCAGTCTAGGGGGAGAGTGAGGTGTAGGACTCCCCCCGTGACGTCTAAGACAACACTTCGCGCCGCCACCTCAGGTCCTAATGTTTGGGGGGCGACAAATGTCTCCGAGTCTATCGCCCCTGGACCCAGACTGGAAGCCTACCCCAACATGTTAAGGAAAAGGCAGAGTAAAATTAGGATGACCTCATTAATTCTTGATTGGCATACGCCAATATCTTCTTCTTTTTCTCAGTCTATAGAGGTCTACCGCTGGCCAAAGGCCTCCCCCAAGGCTTCAATTTCATTGGGGGGCATTGCCATAATCAAATAACAATTAATACAAATAATATTATTACATAAACGTTTATGTAATAATAATAATATAGTTTATTTCTCTCAGAAAGGTAATTTGGTACATAATAGTAAATAGAACAAGTTACATGCAGATTCACAGACTTTGTGAGAGCTGGAGTCTGGGACCTGTATGACAGATCTCCAGGCTCTAGTATAAGATTAACAAATGACTCCTAAAGCTTTTAGTGATGTAATAAAGTTATGAGCAAATAAGGCAATCAACGGAAGTTCGTAAATTTATATTTACACTGTTATTTGATATTGGTGTATGCTAATCAAAAAGTAAAGTTTTTTTATTCAAATATGTTTTGCGTAAATATGCAGCGAAAAGGCTGTGTAATAATATTTACGATAGAAATCGTTATAGTCTAAAGGAAAGCTAAATTATTGTATTAATTGAATAAACCTAAAATTCGGAAATCTAGCGTAAATAGCGCAAAAATAATTTAAAAATTAAATACTTTATACTATGTTGACAATTAATTACTTTACCTTCTCAACAAAAGCGAACATTAATAAATGGAATGGGAACATTATAGGCTGATTACGTTACGTAATTTTATAAATATATATCTACTGCTTGAATGGACAATTTTGTTCATCTATACTAATATATAAAGCTAAAGAGTTTGTTTGTTTATTTGTTTGTTTGTTTGAACGCGCTAATCTTAGGAACTACTGGACTGATTTGAAAAGTTCTTTTTGCGTTGGATAGCCAGGAAGGCTTGCTTTAGGCCATATAACATCACGCTGCGACCATTGGGAGCGGAGCATAACTAACTCCACGCGAACGAAGTCGCGGCCGCTAGTTAGAGATAAAAGTCGTGGTGGCCTAATGGTTACAACACCAGCTTTTCAAGTATGAGTGTGCGGGTTCGATTCCAGGTCAGGCAAGTACCAATGTAACTTTTCTAACTTATATGTACCCACTTTCTAAGTATATCTTGGACACCAATGACGTGAAGGAAAACATCTTGAGGAAACCTGGACTTGTCAGTCACACAGTCTGAAATCGCCATCCCGCATTGAACAAGCGTGGTGATTACGCTCAATCCATCTCTGTATGAGAGGAGACCTATGCCCAGCAGTAGGACGATAAAAAGGTTGATGATGATGATGATGATGAGAGATAAAATTAAACAGCGGGTACTCATAATAAATAAATAAGTTATTTTCACACGTCCCAGGCTTGTCTGAAACTTGTAATAACCAAGATGACCTCTAGACTCAATTACATAACTTGAGAGGACGGACATAAAAAGATGTGACTTTATGTTCTCAAAGGACCGCGTGACCCGGACAACGCCTACGTAGCTTTTTGTTTATAGCGACATATTTTTGAACATATTCATCTTCACACATAATTAGTAGTTTCATAATATAAATCAATGTATAATAATAGATGAAAAGTAGGAAGGATTAAGGCAAGGAGTTACGCACAAGACACTTTTATTATACACATATATAAAAAAAGGTATTTAGCTGCTTTCAGTTGACTGAAAACCGACACCAACATTTTTTAATTTTTTTATAATTATAAACTAGTGCTTGACTGCAATAAAAAAATAAACATGACGTGTGAAAGTGACCGACGAACGTGACGTGTGAAGTGGCCGATGGGGCAGCAAGGTTCTGGAGTGGCGGCCACTTACTGGAAGACGCAGCGTAGGGAGACCCCCAACAAGGTGGACCGATGACCTGGTGAAGATCGCGGGAAGCCGATGGGTGCGGGCAGCACAAGACCGGTCATCGTGGAAAGCCTTGGGGGAGGCCTTTGTCCAGCAGTGGACATCTATAGGCTGAGGAAGAAAAGTGATCAGTGATCCTACTTGCTTAATAAACGATTTCATTTCATTTCGTTTCATTTTATTTCAATCCCTAATTACGCTCAGGCGGGATTGCGGGTAAAGCGGGCTAGTTTATTAAGAGCCTATTGACTCAAAAAACTGAGTGAATAGGAAGGCAGACGGCAGTTGAGTGAGGTGATGCAATGTTAAACCCAACAACACGACCAACTATACTGCGCCAGAAAGAATATGATCTGGAGACCCTCCACGGCCAAACTCCCGACACAACAATATTTGGTGCATCGTACCCGGCACACATTGAAACACAACTGCTCAGACCCGTCCTCCTTACGGCTTCACCAGACATCAGCCGGAACACGACGAATCGCTTGACGGCAATACTTTGTCTGGTGGGTGGTAACTTCTGCCGGCAGCCGATGTTATGGCCTACCACCGAGAAAACATAGTTGGAAAGAACTCGGTAGATGTTACATTTGAGATTTTTTGTAAATATTGGTATTTAACTGCATCCAAATAGATTGGAAGGCAACCCATTATAATATCCAATTTGCTAGGAAAATAATGCATTTGAGAGTTCAGTTTTATAAGCATCCCAAAAACCGGTGACGGTAACCACAAGGACCAACCTATCTATTTTGTAACAACCTCACCAAAGAAACGTGTATTTGAAGTGAGCTATCAATAATGTCAATCTCTAGTGTCATCATGTAGAACACGTTTCACTTTACTTTTGTTTTTATAATCGTGAAAACAAAAGTGAAGTGAGATGTTTTATCAGATTTAGTTGTGATTTCCACGGAATAGATTTGTTGTACACTGCATCCGAAGTCAATCAAAACATGTGTTTTTAAACAGCTCCGGAGGTAGGTGTCGACAAAATATGATGGTACGGACGGCAGCAGGTCAAGCTACCCCAAACTGACCTTGAGCCTTAATGCTTTAGGGATAAAGTTGAAAATTTAATAAGGAAATCTGACAGATTGTAGTAGCTTGATGTGCTGTCATCTGTACAACATCGTTTACATTTAATTTTAGTTATCTAACTAGATCCTCTTTTGCGGACTGAAATTTGACACACTCCGTCAGTAAAATATCTACTTAAATCAAACCGCATAGTACACAATGGCCCCGATTATCTTGTTCACCGACCAAATTTAAGTTCAGTTCATCATTTTCTTTCTATTTCAATAAAAAAGGACAAAAAATAAGTATAAGTAGGTATGACATATTTTTAGTCGTCATGTTTTCAATCCAGTCCAACCTCTTTATGGATCATTTATTCAAATTAGTCTGAGAATTAGCAGTTTTTCAACGTCAATATTACATAAGACAGTCCCCCAAAACGCCCACCCTTCATCTCTCGCCTATATCTCGCCGTCCCTTCGCCCTTCCTATAAAGTATATGTAAGCCTTCAGGGAATTCATATTATGTCATCATCATCCCAGCGTTAATCCCAGTCGCATCCGAAGCCTTTTCAGCTTTGGTGTCTGGGGTCCGTTTTACCAGTCCAACTGCTGATATGGCTAAACTTCGACGTTTTCCGTGAAGCGACTGCCGTCTGACCTCCACAACCCGAAGGCGACATCGAAGCATTGCAGTTAGACCAATTGTTGGACTTTTGAGGGCTCCAACAACCCGTAACGACTGCCACTAGATGTTCGTATGGCAACCGGGACCAACGGCTTAACGTGCTTTCCGAGGCACGACCAGACCAGTGCAAATATTTATATTCATGCATACAAATACTTGCACTGTGCTGGGACCGAACCCGCGCCACCTTGCGTAGCGGTAGCGGACGCGACCGCTACGCAAGGTGGCGTCCTTTATGGAGTAAGTATCTTAATTTAATCCTTTATCCTTGTCTTAATAAAATACAAAGAAAAAGATGCACTGAACTAAAACTAGTTTTGTTTGCGAACAAGAGCTTTTGAACCATTGACTCTTTCGACACCGTCTCACAAGAGTCTGCGCAAATTATTCAGCGCATAACCTGATGTACAGGTCTCCCAAAATGGTAACGCGTATAGAAATCTTCGTCACTGTTCGGCAACGGTCGTATTCCCCGAGCGTCGGAAAACGATATGTACATACAATGTGTAAAGAAAATCCCTGAAGAAAATAACTGATTTTACTAATGCCTACAAAGCCGTGTTATACTTAAAAAAATCCTCCCAAAAAAAATATTACTTCCCAAATAGAGGTAACTTAATACATGTGTGGTAGGCAATACATGCGCGGAAGAAGGGAGGCAGGGCACGCGGCACACGTTCGCAATCGCTATTCGCTCATAATAACACCGTGAAAAGTTGTCACTTTTTTTTAAATTACCAAGTTTTGGGGAAGTCGAAATTCATTCGCGGAAAAAAAAAGGTTATTTCAAAATTCATTACTATTGTTACTATGATGGTTATGTTAAATTTCATATTCTATATGATCATATGTTTAACTAACCTTTATTATCCTTATGAGTCGGACGGGGTTTTCTTTACATACCTATTGTATAGAGTGGTTAAGTGCATTTTCTTTATGCATTTGGGAACACTGTACACGTTTAATTGACCTGTCATCTCAATCAGATTTAGATCGACACGTCTAAAGTGCATCATAATGAAGGATGACCTTTTTTACCGTTTCTACACGAACAGAGTCATAAGCTTGAAGTATAGAATAATGGAACATTTTGCTTATTACTAGTGCAATAGGTCATGTGAAACTCATTTAGACTCGTCTTGTTGAATATTCATTAAAACTACATAAAATGCAATTCAATACATCACTAGCAATGTTAGTTTGTGTTAGCATTGAAATTGAAACGGTGTCTGGTGAAGCTGTACGGAGGACGGGTCTGAGTAATTTTGTGTGTACCAAGTACGATGCACTAAATATTTTTGTGTCGGGAGACTGGTTGTGGAGGGTCCCCAGATCAATCTCCGTCTGGCGGAGCATAGTTTCCTCTAAGTTCCTCCCAGTTTGTTCAAGGAAATAACTAGGTATACCTTATAATCAGCACGTGCAGTTTTTGTTTTTAAAACTCAGTAAAAATTAATTCAAATGTTACTTAGTTATATATGTACAGTTTTCGTTTTTAAGATCCAGTACAAAGCAAATTTCAAGGAACATAACAATAGGCTAGACTGTAAAATGGAAAAAAAATATTTTCAATAAAAATCTTTGTCATGGTTTTTATCCAAACGTTAGTAGCCAGGTGTTGAACGACCTGGTTATTATAAAATACTATACAATGTCTATTAATTAAAATTCATACATAGGTACTTAAAGAACATCGCATACTTTACACTTGACCCAACAGATGCATAATCTATTGGTCATTAAAGTGCAAATGATTCAATCGACACCTACCTAGTTCATTTATGTTTGTAGAGCTTAAATTGCTTGCCATCTAGAATAACTTGTAAATACATCCACTGACATTTTAGCTAGTCCAAATAAAGCAATTTAAACAGAATCAAGTTTTTTTTGCCATATTCCATCGATCACTTATACATTAGTTTCACAATCAGCGTAAAAAATGCTTGAACTGAACAAGCGCACAACGCAGCACTTGGGTGCTTCTTTCATTTAGTACTTACTTTATAATTCTGAATTTAATGCATGCGTGTAAGGTTGAATTTGGTTTGATGTCAGGCTCGGTCGTAAAAAATAATGGCTTTTTGTACTGCTTTGTGATAAGAACTTTATACACTGCACTTAAGGCTGATTTTAAATGAATGTACATATATTTATTTTGACTACTTCAGACTGCTTAATACTTGTCGCCATTTTTGTTAAGAGTTTTGTGTATCTAGTGTATAAGTGATCGATGGCATATTCCTATATATTATCACCAAATGGATCTTTAGCCGTATCTGTCTGTCTGGATGCAATAACTCAAAAACTACCGAAGGGATCTTTATATAGTTTTTACCAGCGGTGACTCATGAGGAAGGTTTAGGCATATACATATTAATTAAAGTTTTATGTTAATTGAATTGTAGAGTTATCTACAAACGCCTCATGCGAACTATGCGGCATACTAAAGTTACACAGATCCTACATCTCACAAGCAAAGTTTATCGTGCAACTAGCGTATATACAACATCCCAACATCAGTCGTTGCAATAACACTATTGACTGAAGTATCGCAATGATTGTTGAAGAGGTCGGAAAAATAGCGATGTATTAAAGGTATGAAAATCAAAAAATAATTAGTCCGCCCAAAGATAATAAAAAAAATCAAGGCCCTTATTTTTTATTTTGCCGAAATTACCACAAACTACTGAGATATAGCGTATTAAAGTTACGAAGTGGGGGCTAATTACGTCACGTCGTGGTATACTTTGTACCACGGCGTGACGCATACGACATTTGAAATCAATATATCTTCCTAAGTATTTAAATTAAAGAAAAAAATACGTGTTCGATATTTTTTATAAATCTATCTGATGGACATTAAATTATTTTTTAGGATACAACCCAATACTAGTATAATACTGACTAGGAGCTTCATTGGCGTATGCTGCCTAAGCAACACAATGAAATTTTAGGAAAACAATGTATCACAGAATTTTTCGTTTACTATGATACTCTTAATCCCAATACTAAGTTCCCGTAAGATATGTACAGACACCAGTGCAGACGAAGCCGCGGTTATAGGCCGGTTTTTTATAAAGTACCTGCCTGGTATATCAACGTCATCATGACTTCTCAATGTTATAAAGAATGAAACCTGTTCAATAAACTGCATTCTCATTTAATTCTTATTACTTAATTCTGTATGATGCTGATAATAAATGTAATGGGATTTTAAACACTTATGGAATACATTTATACGCATGTTCAATTCTGCACAGTATCAAGATCTTCAATTCAGATTATTCAAGTTTATTGGCCTTGATTTTGGTACTTGTTTAATTCTAAATACGTACGCATCTTGCTGCGACAATTATTATGCCAAATATATGTATGACTTCGCGAACTGAATATTTTGCTAGAGTATTTAACATCGCAGTAGTATTTTTCTATACATTATTATAACTAGAAAACAAAACGTATTCTCTTCACCATTTATCTACATAACTCTAAAATTAATTACTTCCTATGATATTGAATTCATAAAAACCTCATATCATTAAATGTTAATATTATGCGCGTATTTTTTTGTATTCAATACTACTTCCTATTTGCCGCTGATGAACGTAGATCCCTAACTTTGCTTATAAGATAAGATGCCCCAAGGCGGTCTTGCAACATACAGTTTTGGAATCACGATCTAGAATCTAAAATTTTTGAAACGTTAAAATATAATGTAGTGTGACTTGTTGGATTAGGCGTTGAACATTTATACGAGAAATTTCTTCATTTTAACTGTTTTATAATATTTATTATTGCTAACGTTACATAATTATAATTAGTATTTTCTGAGCTTTAAATTTTGTATATTATTTCATCACCTACAATGAAAACGGAGAGAAACACAATCATCGTTATCATCAACCTTTTTATCGTCCCACTGCTGGGCATAGGGCTCCTCTTATACAGAGAAGGATTGAGCGTAATTACCACGCTTGCTCAATGCGGGTTGGCGATTTCAGACTTATAAAGTTCAGGTTTCCTCAAGATGTTTTCCTTCACCTTCAGTCACTGGTGTCCAAGACACACTTAGAAAGTACATATAACGTTAGAAAAGTTACACTGGTACTTGCCTGACCTGGAATCGAACCCGCGCACTCATACTTGACAGGCTGGTGTTTTAACCACTAGGCCACCCCGACATTGAACACAATGAGGAAAACGATCTATTAAAAAGAAAAATTTGAGAAGGCTAAATCTCACTGAGACTGTTTCTTATTAGAAACAGTCTCAGTGAATATTAATAATGGGTATATTGTAGGCTTAGGTATTATCCAACAAACATATGGTTTGCTTCTCATTTATAACAGTTGTTACATAAATAAAAAAGATAACCAAATAAAATAATCAAAATCGTAATTCAATTTGTTACACAACGTTATTTGTAAACATTGACTTCTCCAAACCAATGCCACACACAGTTAAACGAAGGCCTTAATTAATTATGAAATTTATTCATTTTAACTTCTCACCAAGAATTATATTCAAGAAATTGACAAATTAACCTCAGCATGTAGCCGACTCTTTAAGTTAAGAAATGATTGTTGCAGTAAGACCGCAATCACAATCATTTCTTAAATTGACAACAGACAGAAACAAGTTCTCAAATAATCAATCTATAAAAACATACTCAACCCTATCATAGTCTAGTCAAAATTTCATTGACCCAATTCAATCGCACCATATGTGATTTATGGTGCGACAGAAAAAGAATGTTCTAAGCGGTCCACTCATCGGATAATGTCAGAGGTCGAGTCGTAGCGAAAGCGAAGATGTTACGTCTTGGTTATATAACCTTATCGCACGCAGACATGCCGCTACATTGATTACTAAGAGATAGGCGGGTTACTGGGGAACGTGCTAACACCATGCTAATATACGTTTACCCCACCGAGCCAAAGTCAAACAATGACATCGTAATTGCATTTGTTTGGTGAATGGAATGCATGATTGGCGTTAATTACCTAATAAGTCATGAGTATTTGTTTCCACAATGGATGATTGTGATTTTACCAGAATTTAAGTATTAAGATGTTTTGTGTTTAATAGTGGCATAGGTACTTCTTAGGAATATCTTGCCATTTGACTAATTATAATTAGGATTCTAATTGTTTATTTTCCAAACTCTAACTTAGGATTACATGTATATCTTAGTATGTAGGACTGACAGAGATTAGTATATATGTATAAGCTACTGTAATAAGTAATAAGGCGTATAAGCAATAAACGTTTAAGAATCCAATCGTAGTTTATACCTAAGAAGAAACGCCCTCTTCTATTGTAGATTTTGCAAATAACATAATCCAAGTGCACTAAAATTTAACTACATTTCCTACGTAACTACACAATGTAGGTAAGTGTGACGGGAGAAGAACGCACCTTCCGTGAGAACCGCCCGCTAACAACAATGACAGATAAATTCGACCAACCCGACATATTGTAAGTAAATTAGTTGATTGTGAACCTATTTATTAAGTTACTAAATATAATACCCACAATTCGCCTTATTTAGCATAAAACAGTGTTTAGTTGCACATTTTAGTGTAAATATTTTGCACATTTAAGTCAAAATCATTTAAGTCAAAATGCTGCACATTTAGAACTGTCTCATCTGTCTCTGTGTCAGCTGCTTTTAATTGAACATAGTTTGTATAATTACTTGCTTCCGTTGTTAGTTTGATCCCTTATTGGCATGTATAAAGCATACATATTCAACGATGAATGTAAAGATAATTATCTTGATTGGTAGTTACATAAAAATGTAATGCTATTCATACTTTTATGTCTATGAGGAAGATTTTAATGAATATGACCACAAGTAGGCAGCCATACTGTAATACGTAACATTGCTTCATCGTTACATAGAACTCTGACCTGTATGTTACGCTGATTCAGAAAAACACTTGTCGTATATCGTCCTCGTAAGTAATAAAAACTTATGGTCACCATATTAGGGGTAGGTCCTATAACGTTTTAAATTATTCACATTTTATATGAAAAGATAAGTACTCTTATAAATGAGGAGCTAAAATAATATTCACACTTGATCATTTTATCACAGGAAGTTATCGCTGACATGACATACCAAAGTAAAATAAAAAAGCTGTTCAATGTAAAATTATACAAGGTTACACTCATTTGTGATTTTAACTAAACACTCGATTTTTCAAGAACAGTTCCGTAAACTATTATTTTATTGATAGAAGCATTTATTTAATACTCGACATTTAAAAACGAGTAAAAAAGTATTAAAGAAAATTGAAATTGACTATAAGAATCGTAATTAAAAATCGAACATTAACCCCTGGCATAAGAGTATATTACTCGTAAACTGAAACATGATGGCTTTTTAATAATGTTAATGCTATCAATATGTTTCATTAAAAATATTAAATATATTTGTGAATAATAGTTAACATCTCTTCTTAATAATCAGTAGATAATTCCAAGATGAATTTACGATTTAATTTACCCTTTACAGTCAAATATCACACATTATTATTTACTCCATTTAAGCCGGGCTGGCTTATAAAAATAACTATAAACTTGATCATAAAATAATAATCTATTAAGCATATTGTGAGAATCTACATTATTTTTAGATGGCAACATGCATTCATAAATTTACAAGCAATATAAATCATCATCATCATCTCAGCGTTAATCCCAGTTGCATCCGCAGCTTTTTCAGCTTTGGAGTCTGGGGTCCGCTTTGCCAGTTTAACTGCTGATTTTGGCTAAACTTCGATATTTTTCGTGAAGCGACTGCCGCCTTACCTCCACAACTCGAAGGTGATATCGAAGCATTGCAGTTAGACGAAGTGTTGAGGGAACTTTTGAGGGTTCCAACAACCCGTAACGACTGCCACTAGATGTTCGTATGGCAACCGGGACGAACGGCTTAACGTGCTTTCTGAGGCACGACCTGCACCACCCCATTGCAAATATTCATATTCGTGCATATAAATATTTGCACTGCGCGGGGATTCAACTCGCGCCTCCTTGCGCAACGGCCGCGTGTGAGACCACTGTCCGGAGTATTGCTGCTGTACCGGAGGCTGACTGTCAAGCAATATAAATATAAATGCTAAGCCATGAAGTACCTATTGAAGATATCTAATTATACATAAACTAAGTTGCCATTTGTTAAGAAACGTTATTTTTCACTACTAATAACAATATAGATGGAGTAACGGCTATTATTAAAGAATTAACGTTATAATCCCACGCTTTGGACTAAATTACCTTGATTGGACTTGTTACAAATACTTACCTAGACAAAGAATTGCAATCTATTTTGAAAACATATGAAAATGTTTGTTTAAATTGTCAGATGTTTTGCATTTAAGTAGACATTATGATAAATTAAAAAAAAAATAGTTTTAAAATTCATCGTTTTTTTATATTTTTTTTTGTATTACATTATTTCGTAATTAATTCAGTTGTTAACACCTTTTAATAAAATCAAGAAGAATATAATATGTACATAGTATTGGGATTCGCCATAATGATGTCACAGATGAACAAAAAAAGAATACAAGAATGTTTTTTTTGGACTAATCCGCAAATAAAAGACAATATTACTCTTATTATAATCATCATAAATATTCAAATCTGTAATAACGGAACGTTATTAACCATAATTTGTAATCCTTGAAATAGAATCTGCGTCATCTAATCAGATTGATCTTAGATCACGGAATTCATAATTTAAATTAAAATCACTACTGTCCTTGACAAAAACATTGACATTTAAAGGTAGGTAGGTTTAAATGTTTAAAATAACTTTAAATTGTAGGCATTTATCTAGTGATTGTAAGGTGCGGTGTTGATGGTAAATAAAACTAGTGAAGGCCCGAATGAGACTGCAATATATTTCGTACAACAATGCATACAAATGACTACAATGGTGCATATATTACAATAATATAGATTTTAAAGTAGGTAATTAATAAAACTCTCACATCATAAAAAATTTAAATACGTGGTTTGGTTTTGTCTCGTTCTTTAAAATGATTGAATGGTAACTTCAGTCACATGATTAAGTGGTAATTATGGTAGTTGACATGGGCATATGGTATAAAATTGTATTCAGTTGTGTAAAATTCTTACGAAAGGTTTAGAAGTTGTGAAGCATAAATGTTTGTCTAGTATAACAAAGTATATTTATAAGGTTAAATACATAAACTATGCAAGGTTCTTTATTTAAAAATATAATGAGTAACAACAATTAACCATAGCTCATACACGTTCATTTAAATCTAAATTCACATTATTATGGCTTTAATTGTCTATTAGCCATTTCGAAAAGAGAAAAATTCAAATGAAGAGAAAGAAGTTATTCACATAATCCGTCCATAAAGACTTAGAAAGCATACAGTTATTTAAAAAAAAATCCGTACAAGGTTCTGTATTTAATTCGGAAATTAACGTATCTAAATTTTATGTCACGCTGAATTATTTTTACAAGTTTAAAGAAACAGATGTTTATAATATTAACATATTCTTAACTTTTGTTAGAGCTGTTGACTTTCGGGAACGAGAGGAGGAATAAGGACTTAGAATTCTCCCGCTCCTAAAATTTCCTTCATTGTTCTCTTTTGTTAGCCTATTATGCAGGTCATTATATTACCAACTTCTGCCCGTGAGTTTGTCTGTCTGAAATTCACAACCCCTACCCATCGCTTCGCCATCACCAGCCCGTGCTATTATTTTGCTTTCACTAAGCGATTTCGTTCAGATTTATTTATTTTTATCTAGCACTTAAGAGTTGTTACTTATACGAGCGGGGTTTTCATCATCATTATCATCACAGGAAGGACCCGAAAATTGAGACTCAATGGCCCTATACAAGTCCGAGGTCACGTATTTTCATGGTCCTTGGGAGACGCCACCGTCGCATTCCCTAGTTCACATCGGCGTCGAGTGGATATAGTCCGGGAGGCAGCGGCTTTTTAAACAAGTCATTTTATGCCGGCTGATGTTAATATAGAAAACAGAATGCATGTGGCTTGTGACGAAATCGATCGTCAGCTGGTCCAGTTGCGGTGGATGCGAGATTGGGAAGCTGCGCAATACATTAAAAAATAAAAATCTGAAAAATATTTTATACCACATAATTTTTTTTTGATGTGTTTGTGGAGGCATGAGGAACAGGGAGTAAAGTTCACTCATCCTCCATGGAAAAGGGAGGATCCTCCGACCAGACGGGTGTTATGTCTGGCGGGCACTTGCCCAATGCTTGAAATTGGGAAGTTGTATATATGCTAGTTGCTCGGTAAATTCTGATTGCGAGATGTAGAATTCTTGTGACGTCAGTATGACGCGTTGTTGATTTTGTGGCGTTTGTGGGTAGGTGTAGTACCGCTACATCACTCCCCTCCGGAGACCGGAGGTCGATATTAGGCTGAGTCTTGTATCTTGCGATGCTTGCCAGGCCAGCTGAGGTTCCAGTGAGTCGGAACCGGATGCCGCGTAGTTCACGTCGGGGTCACCAGTGTGGAGGTAGGTAAGGTACGTTACCGGATTCCTAATCCTTCCTCCAACGTAGCAGCATCCACGGTGGCAAAGATGATAAGCAGCAGCGGATAGCGAAGTCAAGCAGAAGAGGTGAAATGGTGAAGAGTAAGAATGATAGGATAAGGTAGGTAGTGGTTGTAGAAATAGCAGTTTATTTAGCAACACTGTTTATTAGGGATCACTATCGTAACAGAGTTATTAGTTCTCACAGTTTATTAAGTCTACTAGACGAACACACAAGAAACAGTTTTTATTAAGCCGAAATTATAGCTAGGTAGCCGGAGGAAAGCAACGAGCGCGCGCGGCATAGACTATTCGTAAGGAAGATATTTATCGACTGCCGGGGCGCTGCGGTAGGCGATCGCGCGGAGCCAGCGCGCACGCAGACATTGCGTCACACCGATGAGGCACGGTGCTACCGCCATAAGCGGAGCGGATGAAAGTGGCGGGCGACGATGGACAAGATATCCGCCACATCACTCCCCCGGCCAGACCGTAACTACGGTCGATAAAAGTCCGGTAGTCTGACTCTTCTGCCGCTCCGAGTTCTTTTTTCTTCTCCGCGCTCTTTCGTCTCAATTGAAGTACTCGTCGTAGAATGTATGGGAACTTCTCTAGACAGGTAAGCTGGTTTCAGCCTGTCTACAGAGACATTAGTAGTTCTGCCTCGTACTTCAATTTTGAAAAATTTTGGTTTTCTTCTTAAAACCTTGAAGGGGCCTGCATAAGGTGGTTCGAGTGCACCACGCACATGATCTTGACGGAGGAAGACATGAGAAGTATTGTTAAGATCACGTGGTATATAAAATGGCACTTGGGCGTGCCACGAAGTAGGTTTTGGGGACAATTTTGCCATGTGTGCTCGAAGATGTGTCACGTACTCAGTTATGTCCGCTGTGGTGTAGTCGTCTACCGGAGCAATAAACTGGCCAGGCAACAGGAGAGGTTCGCCATACACGAGCTCGGCTGGGCTCGCCTGCAGATCTTCTTTCCAAGAATTTCGAATGCCTAGAAGTACCAACGGAAGTGATTCTGTCCATTTTGACGAGTCGTGGCACATTATAGCTGCCTTCAGCTGTCGGTGGAGGCGTTCGACGATGCCGTTCGCGCATGGATGGTATGAAGTTGTGCGGAGATGTCGCGCGCCGATCATTGTAGTGAGCGCTTTGAAAAGATGGCTCTCGAATTGGCGACCTCTGTCGGTGGTCACTCGCGCGGGACAACCGAACCTGGCTATCCAACAAGATACGAGAGCGGCTGCGCAGGTCTCCGCTGTGATGTCTTGTAGTGGAACAGCCTCAGGCCATCTGGTGAACCTATCAATGATTGTGAGGCAGTATTTGTAACCGCACGACAACGGTAACGGTCCTACGAGGTCGATATGGATATGGGAGAACCTCGCAGAAGGGGTAAGGAATGAGGAGGGGGGAGAACGTGTGTGACGGGTAGTTTTACTTATTTGGCAATTTAAGCATTGCCTAGACCACTCTCTGCAATCCTTACGTATCCCTGGCCACACAAATTTTTGTGCGACCAGCCGTGCAGTAGCTGAACTTCCAGGGTGATTCCAGCCATGAATCATGTCGAAAACTTGCCTTCTGAGCTTCGGTGTGATGTACGGCCGTGGCGGATGGGTAGCAGTGTCGCAGAAAATCGGTAAGCCGCAATGTATCGTTGACAACTTCGTTAATTTCAGGGCCGAGCCGCGGAGGAGAAGTTCTTGCAGTTCTGGATCGTTTTCCTGAGATCTTGCAAGCTCTTCGTAGTCGAGTGGTACGGTAATTTCACTCACACGTGAGAGAGTGTCAGCGACGACGTTTTCTGGCCCAGGTATGTATCTTATATCAGTCGTAAATTGCGATATAAAATCTAAATATCGGAACTGCCTAGGTGAACAATTCTGTTTATTAGTTGAAAAGGCGAAAGTCAAGGGCTTGTGATCGGTATACACAGTGAAGGTTGCGGTTTCTACCATGTGTCGGAAATATTTTATAGCTTCGTATACGGCTAACAGTTCTCTATCGTACGGACTATATTTCTTTTGACTTTCCGACAGCTTGTGGGAATAGAACGCCAGAGGTAACCATACGTTGTTCTTACGCTGTTGTAGTACTGCTCCAATCGCAGAGTCTGAAGCGTCTGTAACTATCGCGAGTTCTGCCGAATAGTCTGGGTGAGCAAGAAGTGTAGCTTCAGACAATGATGTCTTACAGTCCTCAAATGCCTTAAGCAACTCTGGAGTGAAGGTCACTGGGTGAGAACCTTTGATTTTAGGTCCCTGTAGAAGTGAGTTTAGCGGCGCCTGTAGTCTTGCAGCGTTAGGGACGAATCTGCGGTAGAAATTCTGCATCCCTAAGAATCGTCGTAGTTCTTTCACCGTCTTTGGGACAGGGAACTCATTTACAGCTTGGACTTTCTCGTCGAGGGGTCTGGAACCAGCGGCAGATACTTCATAGCCCAAGAATTTTACGACCTCTTGGCCAAATACGCATTTCGATGTGTTGATGAGTACACCGTATTGCTTGAGACGTTCGAAAAGGTGCCGCAGATGCTCTTCATGTTGTTTTCTGTCAGAGGAAAACACGATTATGTCGTCGAGGTACCCGTAACAGAAATCCAAGCCAGACAGTACTTCATCGATGAATCGCTGGAATGTTTGAGCCGCATTTCGAAGTCCGAATGTCATAAAAGGAAATTCAAACATTCCAAAAGGTGTAGTAATCGCTGTTTTCGGTATATCGTCGGGATTTACACCGATTTGATTGTAAGCTTTCACGAGATCTACTGTAGAGAAGATTGAGCAACCTGAAAGCTGATGACCAAAGTCCTGTATATGGCGGATCGGGTATCGGTCAGGTATAGTCCTAGCATTAAGAGCTCTATAGTCACCACAGGGTCTCCAGCTGTCATCTTTCTTCTTAACCAGGTGAAGAGCGGAAGACCAGGGACTCTCTGAGCGTCGGGCCGTGCCAGCCGCCAGCATTTCCTCGAACTCCTTTTTGGCAGCTTGAGCGCGAACTGGATCGAGGCGTCGTGGCTTACATGAGACTGGCTGTCCTGGCGTGGTTCTAATATGGTGCAGCGTAGAATGTTTCGCTACACATCTCATACCTGCTGGTCTGGTAATCTCTGGGAACTCGCGTAGTATTTCGTGGAACTTTGTTTCGCCAGTCACTGCTTTAACTGAAGCGATGTCGTCTGAAGATCCCAAATGCTCCGAGATTGCAGCTACATGTAGGGTAGTGGTACCGTCGACCAACCGTCGCTTCCTACAATCAACCAGTAGATTATAGTGTCTCAGAAGATCTACGCCTATAATGGGTTTCGATACGTCGGCCACGGTGAAACTCCAAGAAAAATCCCGTCTAAGTCCAAGATTGAGATGTAGTTGTATTGGTCCGTAAGTATGAATGATGCTACCATTTGCCGCGATGAGATCGAATTTTGATTGCGTAGAGGGCGTCTTTACGGCTGATCGTGGGAAAACGCACAAGTCTGAGCCAGTGTCCACTAGGAACTGCATTTTCGAGACACGGTCGGTGACGAAGAGACGGCCTGTAGAGGGAGGGCAGTCGTTGGCCGCTATTTCCGACCGCCCTGAGCGTTTTCCGTCGGGAATGTGCAAGGTTGCCTACACTTATTTGCCTTTGATCCGTATGTGTAGTGGTAATAACAATGTGGGTGGTCCTGCGGTGGCTGTCGTGGTCTCGAGCGGCTGCGTGAGCGGTAACGCTTGTTATAACGGGGCTTAGTATATGCACGGGCCCTATTATTCGTATTGCTGCTTAGGGCAGCTACTTGCTTAGTAAGTTCACTGACCTGCCTTGCTAGCTCGTCCAAGTTGTTGCCGGTGGAAGTGCTCGCCTCGGAGACTTGTGGCGTAGTAGGGGCGATCTCGTGCACCTTGTCCGCCAACTCGCCCAGTTTATCTATTGAAAGATCCGTTTGTGAAGCAATAACTGTCTGTATATTTTGTGGTAACCGACTGGTCCAAATGGTGGTAAGGAAGTCCATGGGAACCGAAGGGCCAGCCAGACTCTCTAAATGGCGCAGTAATTGCGAGGGCTTCCGGTCACCGAGCTCCTCGTGCATCAAAAGTTGCTTAGTGCGTTTCTCTTTTGACGCGGACAGCCTTTTGATCAGTTCAGTTTTTAATTTCGTATACTTGTCCTTCTCCGGGGGTCTAGTTATGACGTCCTTAACCTCTATGGCATACTGATGATCTAGCTGTGCGACCAGATAACTAAATTTAGTATCTTCAGTGGTCACTCTCGAAAGCTCAAATTGGCACTCTAATTGAGCGAACCATAACGCCGGTTCTTCAGGCCAAAATGGCGGAACACGTACACCTACGCGCCATACTTCCGAATCAGTCATATTGAGAAAAAATAAAAATCGCTGACCGCTTGTAGTCAGTGGGGCCTCACCCTTTTTTTTTATATTTTGTTCGTCGAAGGTAGGTGCAAAAATTTTGCTCTTAAGTCGAAATACATGCACTCTTTGTACAATTTCTAGGACGTGGAAGCTGAAGAAGAATACAGAAGATGAAAAGATGGAAGTTTTCTTCTATGTTCAAAGCGGGGTCACCAGTGTGGAGGCATGAGGAACAGGGAGTAAAGTTCACTCATCCTCCATGGAAAAGGGAGGATCCTCCGACCAGACGGGTGTTATGTCTGGCGGGCACTTGCCCAATGCTTGAAATTGGGAAGTTGTATATATGCTAGTTGCTCGGTAAATTCTGATTGCGAGATGTAGAATTCTTGTGACGTCAGTATGACGCGTTGTTGATTTTTGTGGCGTTTGTGGGTAGGTGTAGTACCGCTACATGTTATTGGCATTGATTACAATTAAAAGAAAGTAGTCAGCTGCACGACTGAGGGTGGATTATGCGTCAGCTGAGCATACGAACTAGCCAAAAAAAATAAAAAATATTTTATGCTGATTGAAATTTTTTGACATGATTTTAGACATTTACAGAAACTCGATATTGATAATCAGCTGCATATACAGTGGGGGAAAACACGTCAGCTAGAGCAGGAATGTATGACTGCGCGCTATACTATTACTACTATACACTATATATCTTTGTGACCCGCGGAATTTTCAATGCTCCGACTGACGCCGCAGTCATACATTCCTGCTCTAGCTGACGTGTTTTCCCCCACTGTATATGCAGCTGATTATCAATATCGAGTTTCTGTAAATTTCTAAAATCATGTCAAAAAATTTCAATCGGCATAAAATATTTTTTATTTTTTTTGGTTAGTTCGTACGCTCAGCTGACGCATAATCCACCCTCAGTCGTGCAGCTGATTACTTTCTTTTAATTGTAATCAATGTCAATAACACGTGAAAAAATTTTCATGTGGTATAAAATATTTTTCAGATTATTTTTTTTTACGTGTTCTATGGGTTTTCATAGCAAGCGGCCCCGCAGGTGCGTCAGCTGACCTTCACTTTCGTTATTAGGAACAGCTTCTTCACTAGTATTGTGAAGTAAAGATCGGCATAAAAACACTAATCAAAATAGCCGCTGCCTCCCGGACTAATAATAAAGTACCTGAGACTCGTCCTTAACAGCCGGTGGAACTTGGTGAAGTATTTCCTATGTTTGACTCCCAGACGAGCGGAACGCGGCAACCTTGAAGTGGCCTGTATCAGGACCTATATAAGGCAGGAGCCACTTCACGGTTGCCGTTACCTTAAAGTGGCTCCTGCCTAATATAGGTCCAAGCGCAAAAAAGGGTCGTAGCGCGACGTCAAATTTACTAAACTTAATTTTTGGGTTATCAAACGTAAAAATAATTATTCAAAACCTACCGTTACAAGAAACAAACTGTTCTGCTTTTATATGTTTTTTTTTTTTTGTCATTGTAGGCTTTGTTCAGTCTTATTAATATTTTGACATACTCCACGATCTCCACGTAAATATTACAGAGTATGGTACATAAATTTGATAGATTTTTGAAGAATGTAGACACATATTCAATCAAGTCGTTAACAAAACAGAATTACAAAATGTGAAGCTAATACATTGGTAAACTGTTCATGTGAGATTAACACCTGTGATTACAGATAATGACGAAGTTTTAACGAACGTACCTAGAGCCTTTAATTTGTTAATCGTTCGTTTTAGAATATGTTATAAAATTGTGAAATAAACCGTATGGGCCGCGAGATGACCCGTGAGAAAGATTTCAATTTAATTTGCTTGCATGTTGGTCCTTGACTTTATATCTATTGTAATTAATTCTGAATCTCGAGCAGCTAATTAATGTGATATTTGAAAATTTATGTATGTGAAACGGTTGCATTTTATATAGATAAATAAAATATTATTTAAAAACAAAAAACCCGCCTGCATAAAACTCTAACGAACTGAAAAGGTAGAACGGGCTCCTTTTTGGGGTGAAAAGACACGCCTGTGTTTTGGCGGTATTGAATGCTACAAATTTGGCATTGCCCCATTCGGAGACTGCCACCTGCCTCTCGTCCAGCTGATTTCTTTAAGAATCAATAAACTGCCACTGTGTTGGCAAAAATACATTGATTGCATGGGTAATTACTTCAATTAATACAAAAGATTTTTTTTTCCTATTAAACGGTAATTTTATATTTAAAGACTTTTTTTATATAAAATGTATTTATAGTCAATATATTTATTTTAATCAGTGATTAAAATCCTTAATTTTGTTATCCAACTCCATATGCTTGGCAGAAAAAGATATGTAATTCTTTTTTTTTGATCCATTTAATATTAAGTTATATACATAATTATTGAGAATCAGTGTTTAAAATCCTTCATTTTGATATCCCACTCGATATGCTTGGTAGAAATTTTTTTCTTTATATCTCACAATATGGCGTCATACATCCGCCATTTTGGTTTTTTTTAAATGTCACCTACCTAGTAGCAGTTGGGCAATTAAGGCAAATCTAACGATACCTCAAATGTGAACATCCGTTCAGCGGTTCTGGAGATACTAGGTAATAAAGAATAATACATACAAGATAGGCGCTAAAAACATAACCCTCCTGGCAGTCGGGTAAAAAAATGTTGCAGTGGGAGTGACCGACGAAGTTAAAACAGATATCATTAAAAAACACAGAATTCACAAAAAGTAAAAACAAAACACGATCACGGTGTCGGGTTGGTCACGCTCATGCGAATTCAATGGTATTTTCCCATTCAACAAAAATGATCAACGTCGAAGATTTCGCTTCGAAAATCCAATTTATTCTATACATATCTATAATTTAGTAGTGAGTTACTTACCAATATCTACTTGAATGAGTTCTTTGCAAATACTTCCAAATTTAATAGAGTCCCAACTACTTTCAAAGTAGTACTTTGTATGAGAACCTACCTTACATACATTGTATCCTTCTCTCTATGAGAGGAGACCTGCACCACAGTAGAGACAGAACAGTAGATTGTCTAAGGCCGCCCGCAGAGTTATTTGCCTACTCTTGCGTTGAACCACAGCCCGTACTGCCCCTATGTTATTCCAAGCTATATTATGCCAGCGTGTGCGTGAAATCGCATACCGACACGGCGCACGGCGCGCACGCAATCATTCAAACTGAGAGCGCCTCGTTTCTATGAAGATGTTTTACTGTCTGTCTACTGTGCCTGCGCCCACCAGTGAGACGATAAAAAGGTTGATGTTTTTTTTTTTTTAATAATTATAAACTGGTGCTTCACTGCAATCCCGCATGATGGTAAGCAGTGATGCAATCGTTGATGGTAAAGCGCACTAGTTTATTAAGCCTATTCACTTAAAACACTAAGGAATAGGAAGGATGCCGGCAGTTGAGCGAGGTGATGCAATTATGATGATGATGACTTTGGCATTAAATAGATTTAGATTTTGTTTTTTGGTTTTGTAGTCTGTAATTAAGTTTTTTTTATGAAAAGTAAAATTACATAAGGTTATCCAAGAAAAAAAAAACCTAATTTTGGATTCTAATACATAGGTACTAATATCATAAATGCGAAAGTAACTCTGTCTGTCTGTCTGTCTGTCCGGCTTTCACGACAAAACTACTGAACCGATTGTAATGAAATTTGGTGCACAGATAGTTTAGAGCCTAAAGGACATGGGCTATATAAAATCCCGCTATGACCAATAGGCGCAGAACAATAACAAAAAATGTTGCGAAAACGGGGGCAAACTCGGACGTACATATTGCTCCCATCATTTTAACAGGCGCTTATTTTATATCAACACGCGGACGGAGTCGTGGGCAGCAGCTAGTTTTTTATAATTTAAAACATTATCGAGTTTTTTATATGAAGTTTTTGTAGCTAGGTATTTTTGACACAGTTATAATAATGTTACGTATGTAAGAGTGAACAATTTAAAAACATCAGTTTCTTCCGTCAGTAGCATATACATAACGAGTCGTTAACGCGGGCAGACACCTCGGCGAGTGTTTGTCCAATGTTATAACACTATCTTGACCACCTTACTCTTCAAAACTTACATTTCGTAATAGGAAAAAACTTGTGCAATAACTACTCGTAAATCTCTGCTGTTCTCTTCGAAATAATTCCCTTAGTATTGTGACATCCATTGAAGAAGACGGCTAAACTATGGTCTGTTTCAACAGATGAAAGTGTAAACAAATCATAATAATGTCACCTCAGCCGTTCCATTCCATCTTGTAATTTTATTTGGCACGCGGGTCTGTTTTTCTTAACAATGCGAGAGAATCTGTGTTGAAGCTTATAAGACTGTGGATAAACCACTTAATCTGTAGTTATGGTCAATCATATTGCAGCAGTATATATATATATATATACTTTAATCTCTGCTTACCATCAGGCGGGATTGCGGTCAAGCGCTAGTTTATAACTTAAAAAAAAATATATCATTATGATGATATCCTTCTCTATATGAGAGGAGACCTTTGCCCAGAAGTGGGACGATAAAAAAAGGTTGATAATTATGATGATGATGATATTGCAGTATCCATACTAATATGATAAATACGAAAGTAACTCTGTCTGTCTGTCTGTCTGTCGGTCTGTCTGTCTGTCTGTCTGTCTGTCTGTCTGTCTGTCAGTCTGTCTGTCTGTTACGCTTTCCCGCTTAAACCTCTCAAACGATTTTGATGAAATTTGGCACAGGCATTCTTTGGACCCTGAGAAAGAACATAGGCTACCTTTTATCCCGGAAAAATATGATGTTCCCGAGGGAAATCTAAAAAGGGCGATATAACCGAACTCCATGCGGGCGAAGCCGCGGGCGGAAAGCTAGTGATTATATATATTCTCTAAAGTAACACATTATGCTATACTCGCGGCCAGGGATCGTAACAAATGGCGAACTATTGTGAGGAAGAGGATAATTCCACAGGGACATCACGACCCTCAGTAATGAGGAGAACGACTTGAGGAGGAGGAAAGTAACAGAAATATCAGGTATAGCGAAAAGTTTTTACCGGTTATTCTGGCAGATGCAAAACTACTTTTTTACATTCGGACTAAATAATAGCATCTTAGTGTTATCTTAGTGTTGTAGCTCTGTTAATATGTCGAATTTCATACCTGACAAAGAGCATTTTTGGGGCATGCTTTTCTTATTTCATCAAAAGAAAAGGCCATTGAAAGTCATCGTTTACTGGTAGAAACTTACGTAGAGCATGCTCTACGTGTAAAAACGTGTTGAGACGTAGTTTCGAAAATTTAAAAGTGAGGTTTTTGATTTAACAGACAGTAGACGTTCGGGTAAACCACAAAAAATTCTGAACACGGAATTGCAGGACTTATTGGACGAAAACCCAAACTCAAAAACAATTGGCAGAATGGTTAAATGAGACACATTTAAAAATCCAGTAAAACTTTCCGGTACATCTATGTATACAGAGTGGTGCTGACAATACGACAATAAATGAAAACACAGACCATGCCGGTTCATAGAAATAATCCTGAACCATAGAAAAAACCTAGCATCAAAAATAAAAAAAATAAAATTTCAAACTAAATCGCATAAAATTGCAAACGGAATAGAACATCCTTTAAAATATTGGTTCATGGACCTCCGATCAGCGGGCGACAGCGCGTTCCTGTATCGAATTGCGTTTTCGCGCCATTATTATTAAAGTTTAGTACCGCTGAATGCGGCGGTCATCAACCTCTAAGCGCTTCCTTATCAACATGTACATCATGTAGAAAATGTGAAAAATGAAAACTAATTTACAGTGACTAAACTAATGCATATTTTTTTTTTTTGTGGGTAGACTGAGAATGTGTTGAGGTACACGATGTTTAATTTATTATCGTATTGGCAGCACTAGTCTGTATACGAGCTGTCAAAGCATTCGATATACTATATTTATTTACGTCTATATACACAAACATTTATCGTTAAGCAATTTGTTCATATTATAGCCGTAGGCTTCATAGATAAGTACTCAATTATACGCGAGGCTTCTTCGATTGATCGCACATGTAGTTTTAACTAATAACATGCATGCATTATCCTAGGCACTACAGTCGTAAAACCTTTTGCGATGCATCATAAAGGTATTCAATATCTATAAATTATTTAGCAAACCGTCACTCGTCGTTATTTAGCTTTATACAAATAAAAATGTTTATGTTTTGCCAGGATTTCAGAAGTAAATCATCAAAAGGCCTTGACCGCTCTACCAAGAATATTCAACTCGAAAGATAATTACAAACCACTATATAACAACTAATTTAAACATTTTGTAAATATTGCACCATTAAACTTAATATGTGAACAGAGCTTCTTCTTCTTCTAAGCTTATAGAGAGGACAAACGCCTCCCCCAAGGCTTTCATTCCATTGGAGGAGTTTGCCATAACCCCCACGCTTGACAGGCGGGTTGGGGATCGCAGTTATTTAATTTTCTACAAGAGAAGCGCTGCTGCCCGCCTCCCTGGTGAGAATTCCCTTAGTCGCCTCTGAAGAGAGCTTAGGTATTTGGTAATACGTGCTGGTATCCCCAACTCCACGAGAACGCTCGTATTTTGCCATGCGACCCCAGCTCCTTAAGGAAGGCCAGCAAAGTTTTGATTTTACTAACTATCTCACTCAGGGTACCTGAGTTACTAATATACACACATCAAAAGTGTCTAGGGATCAAGCATTTTTATGCGGATTTCTTGAGATTGAGATGTGGCTTTGTAATAAATTTATGATTTTATAAATTTATATGGATCCTTTTTGGTGCATTTCATAATTTGAATCAGGAACTGTGAATCAAATTCGAGTAAAAGATGAAAATCAGCTGTCAATATTTTCCCTATAAAAACATACAACGCATTGAAGACATTATTAGTGCTACTGTTTCCCTACTACTGATTAAAACCAACGTTATTATGGAGCGGCGACGTCATTTAAGCAGGGAAGAAATGCTCAGAGCCGTGGGAATGATAGAAGCTGG
The DNA here is from genome assembly GCA_017933935.1 of Sesamia nonagrioides. Classification (NCBI taxonomy): domain Eukaryota; kingdom Metazoa; phylum Arthropoda; class Insecta; order Lepidoptera; family Noctuidae; genus Sesamia; species Sesamia nonagrioides. The sequence continues at coordinate 811,791 of JADWQK010000986.1, read as the reverse complement.
TTCCCGGCAACGTACTGTGGCTTTAGCTCTGAATACAAGTCAGAGTGTTATCAGTCGACTTTGGACACGTTACCGAAGCACTGGTACCGTGGCTGAGCGCCATGGAGGACGGTATCGCTGCACCACACGGAGACAAGACCGATACATTCAAATCTTAACTCGAAGAGCTCCAACAATAACCGCCATGATGTTAGCCGTGAGGCTTCATCACTCTTCAGGGAACTTAATTAGCGACCAAACAGTCAGAAACCGCTTGCATGAAGTGAACCTTCATTCCCGAAGACCGCTACGGGTACCACCTATAGCAATGCACAATCGTAGGATTCGATATCAATGGGCTCTTGAACACAGAAATTGGGCAGAAGAACAATGGCGTTTCGTGTGCTTTTCTGATGAGTCTCGTTTTGGTATGAGACCGGATACAAGACGTATACGACACTGGAGAACCCCTGGACGCCAACAGCGATTAAAATCCTGCCAGGAAGTCCATCCTTATAGTGGTGGAACCATCATGGTATGGGCGGGTATTTGGATCGGCGGAAGAACTGAGTTGATTTGGATCAGAGGCAACCTCAACGCTCAAATTTATGCTGAAACGATTGTATCAGACGTCATCGTTCCTCTACAAGTGCAAATCGGTCCCTTATTTCAGTTAATGCATGATAATGCACGACCGCACACCGCAAGAGTTGTAAGACAGACTCTCGCCGCAGCTAACATCAATGTCCTGCCCTGGCCTGCTCAGTCGCCAGACTTGAACCCGATTGAGCATGCATGGGATATGCTACAGAGAAGAGCTCTGCCGAATATGGAGGGTATCCAGTCGCAAGAAGACCTTTTTTTGTTGTTGCAACGAACATGGGCGGCCATTCCACAGCGTGATTTGGATGAACTCATTTTGAGTATGCCAAACCGATGTTCTTGTGTTGTTAGTGTTCGCGGTAGAAACACGGATTATTAATTGTTTAAGTTACCCAATAAAATTTTAGAGAAAACTGTTATTTCAGTCTTTTTTTCGAACTTTTGTGTTAGTGGTTCAAATGTCAAATATCCCTTTATTAGGAAAATGGCAAATTTCTTTATTAATGCAAAGGTGACTTGGTTTATCGTTACTGTGACAAACGAAAACACTTTATTTGATGAATTCTTAAAGAAAATTTTAATTAATATCAATCAGGAGAAAAGTTATTGCAAAAATATATGTTGATCCCTAGACACTTTTGATGTGTGTATTTTGCACTGTGTGTGGTGATCACCGGCCAGTTTAGCAGCACAAGCGCCACTGTCCAGTCATCCTCCATGAAGGCCCATCACAGTGGACGGTCTGTAGGTCCTATGACAAATAAGAGCTTATTAAATGACCCGTGGCCAGTTAAAACTACAGTAACTGTGAGCAGCTTTAATTTAATATTTAATTTAGATAGGCTATATCTAAATATAGTGTGATGTGTCCTGTTAGACCAGCTTTATTTGCATAATAAAACCCAACCCGTATACATGGCCACAGACAGCTGTTAGCTAACCTGTGGTGTATAGAAGGTTCAACGTTAATCATTATCTAAGTACATGAGAATGTTATTGATTAATACTTAATCATTTATGGAGTTAGCTTAAGAATAATTTCTAATCTGGGGACATTAAATTATGATACTTTTCACATACATAATGCCGACACTGTAATTTAGCAGAAGATTTGTGTATAAGTCATATGTAATAATGATGAGTGAGTGAGTTTGGTTAAGTGTAGGTCTAATGGTTATAGGTAAGCATTACTACTAAGCACGAGATTCTGGGTTCGTGTCTTTGGTTGCGCAAAGTGTTTATGGGTTTTTGGACTCGCTCGCTTCGCTTCGCTTCGCGCTCTTCACAGTTCCCATGTTATATGAATTAAAAATTAAAATCTGTTTGAAAAAAAATCACACGGAATCATATTCACTTCCAAGATCAAAATCTAGCTTAATAGTTACATCAAACTCTCCACACATTCAAATAAATTTACATATCAGTATAGTAATTTATTTACCGGTCTAGGTCAACGAAAGTGCAATTAAGTTTGCACTGCACGACGCGAAGTGTGCGCGCGCTATCAAAACAAACGCCATCTGTCAATGTATTCGTCACACTTGGAAAGCGAAAGTGTTATATTGTCTATGTTTGCGTGTGTGGTATTTACTCAAGCTAGGATGTCGTGATTTGGCACACGTATGTTTTAAGCGTTTCGTGCTAAAATTGACACAAAAAATGTGTTTGTTCTTCATGGGAGCTGCTTGATAGTTTGTGTTAAGAAATCGATGAGTCAAATACTTTATACGATCAAAAAGCTTAGATATTCGGACAATTTATTACAATATCAAAAATTAACAAGCAAGCATTTAACTATAAGTGTATTTTTTATATCTATTCTCACAGTTTAACTCGCGTGTTGCATGAAATTCTAAATCTGCCAATTGCCTAATACATGTGTCTCAAGATGCTGATTCGCCCACAAATAAATTAACTTCACACGGATTGCTCAAAGATACCTAAGCTGCTCATTTGGCGAGTTTTCGTGTAAATCGACAACTAAGTGAAAATTTTATCTTAAACTTATACAATCAAAACAGACTAAGAGAAAGAAAAGATCTTCCTCTACCAATTCAGCAAGCCTAAAATGGTAGTTAAAAGCTGTGGATTACAGCTTGACACTACTTTATACTAATATATAAAGCTGAAGAGTTTGTTTATTTGTTTGAACGCGCTAATCTCAGGAAGTACGAGTTCGATTTGAAAAATTCTTTTTGCATTGGATAGCCTGTTAATCCAGGAAGGCTTTAGGTTATATAACATCACTCTGCGACCAATAGGAGCGGAGCATAACTAAACCACGCGAACGAAGTCGCTGGCAGCCGCTTGTAGTCAATAAAAGTGTGATTCAGTTCTAAACCACGGAAGCTGCAGACTCGGGGTGGGACGCTCAATTAAACAGCACTTTCCTATCAGGAAAGTGGTCCCCAGATCAAAAGCACTGGCACTCAAACAGAAAAGAGATGTAAGAATGCCGTATTTGCAGCCTACAATAGTCAACGGATGACTCTGAAAGGTGAACACATTCATGTTCAGTCGGACAACAATACCCTGGTTGCATACCTCAAAAATGAGGAGGGGACACGCTCTCTAGAACTGCTAGGTTAGACGTGTTCTTTGTAAACATCTGAATTACTGATCAGAATTATTATTAGATCCTATGTTTATTTTCAGCTATGAAACAAAATGGTAGGTACCTATGACGTAACATTAATGATTTAATTAAGGACGTAGGAATTGTGTTCAATTAGTCAGTATTACAGTGGCTCTCACACAACCTAATCAAGATCTGTGACGAAAAGTATAGCTCATATTTATGAAATATCCCAGTTACAGTTTCTCAGACAAAACCACATATTAAGAAAGATGACTGAAAAACAACTTAAACTACTTCTCTCTATAATCTAAATCTTCTAAATTCGTAATGCATTTAAATCTCAATATTAAAAACCACAATACCTTGATTGTAGAGCACTTGCACTTGGCCTTATTTATTATGAATTCCGGTGTGAAAAAAACTAAAATTTTCACACAAAAATTATGCCTTTATTAAGCACTTTTATCAGATTGGTACACATTATTTTGTAACGAGCGGCGAGCTACAACAGTTTTGCGATACTTGAGCGTACAAATGCTTCTGTTACAGGCATGAGAATCTTTGAAACATAATTACAATCCCTTGTGTTAAACAAATTTAAACTCAAATTTTTAATTTGAGTTTAAATTTGTTAAAATTTTTTTTGTGTGCATTTGCATTGACGTCGAGCGATTCGTCGTGTTCCGGCATGATGTCTGGTGAAGCCGTACGGAGGACGGGTCTGAGCAGTTGTGTTGCAATGTGTGCCGGGTACGATGCGCCAAAAGTTATTGTGTCGATAGTTTGATCGTGGAGGGTCATCATCATCATCTCAGCGTTTATCCCAGTTGCATCCGCGGCTTTCGCGTTGGAGCCCGGGGTCCGCTTACGATAGTTTGATCGTGGAGGGTCTCCAGATTAATCTCCCTCTGGTGCAGCAGCGTTGGTCATATTGTTGGGTTTAACATTGCATCACCTCGCTCAACAGCCGTCTTCCTTCCTACTCACTAAGATTTTTAAGTGAATAGGCTTAATAAACTTGTGCGCTTTACCATCAACGATTGCATCACTGCTTACGATCAGGCGGGATTGTAGTCAAGCACTAGTTTATAATTATTAAAAAAAAAAAATTGGCGTTTAGTAAAAGATGAAGCTATATAGAAATTTACTAGGTAAAATCGTTTTAAATTGGGCAACTATTACGAAATACAATAGCGTAGTAGACTTCTGTATAAAAGAACAACAAACAAACAACTCAATACACTTTTTTCAAATCAAAACATTGTTGCAAAAAGTATTGTTTAGAATAAGAAACAAGAAAGAAAATAATTTAACAGACTTAACTCAGAACGGTCTCCAAAGCCTGGACTACAGGCGTAGAGTAGGCAGCCTTTCGGTGTTCTATAGGATGCAGTTTGGTGAGTGTGCACGGGAATTGCATGATTTAATTCCGTTTCACCATCGGACGACACGTCGTACGCCGAGTTGATAACAACACTGCGATCCGGGCGAAGCATTTTACCTCTTCTTTTATACCGCCTACATCGGGGGACTGGAACAATTTGCCAGCGACGGTGTTCCCGTCGGACTACAATTTGAGTGTCTTCAAGGCTACAGTGAATAGGTTCTTAATAAACTAGCGCGCTTTACCATTAACGATTGCATCACTGCTTATCATCAGGCGGGATTGTGGTGAAGCAGTAGTTTATAACCTTTAAAGAAATATATGTATAGTAAATAAGATGTAGGAAAAAACACAAATACAAAACAGAATATGTAAGTCGAGGAAACAATATTTCACAGAACATGCCAGCTGCATCTAGAGGAATAGAACCAAGGATTCCAAAAGACATAAGTTATCAACCAACAAAACGATTGTGACAAAACAATGATTGATAAGCATCATTCAATACTTCACTGAAAACGTCAAGCAGTAAAATCCGCACAATACTATTATTAGATGGATTGTCGGTGGCCAATGCACCATGGTTTGTACTAAAAACAGTTATTTCAAGCATTGCAAATTTCATTGCTGCGCGGCTGTGGCATGCAGCCACAATGTTCATTGTTAATAACAATAACTTGACGAACATAGGAAGTTTACGCAATTGTACGTGCCTAGAGTTTGGGATCATATGGATCAAGTTTTGATAGCTAATTTTCAACGGTTTACTTACCTAGTTGTCTATTGCCTGGGCGATTGTGAAATTTCGGAGGAACCTGGAGATTCTTCAGCTTTAAAGACAACTGAATTGCCTGACAAATACATACATGGCATATATGACTTTACATGCTAGCTATAGCAGAAGTCATCAGCATCAACGTTTTTATCGTCACACTGCTGCGTTCAGGCCCCTTTTCATACAGAGAAGGATTGAGCGTAATCACCACGCTTGCTCAATGCAGGTTGGCGATTTCAGACTCAAAGTCCAGGTTTCGTCAAGATGTTTTCCTTCACCTTCAGTCATTGGTGTCCAAGATATACTTAAAAAGTGCATATAACTTTAGAAAAGTTACATTGGTACTTTCCTGACCTGGAATTGAACCCGCGCACTCATACTTGAGAGGTTGGTGTTTTAACAACTAGGCCACCACGACATATAACACATATCTGAAGTAATCCATACTAATATTATAAATGCGCAAGTAATTCTGTCTGTCTGTCTGTCTGTTACGCTTTCCCGCCTAAACCTGTCAACCGATTTCGATGAAATTTGGCACAGACAATCTTTAGACCCTGAGAAAGAACATAGGCTACCTTTTATCCCGGAAAAATTTGATATTCCCGAGGGAAATCTAAAAAGCGCGATATAACCGAACTCCACGCGGGCGAAGCTCCCAATGCTATGACTCAGTTCTCCTCCGTGAGAAGAAATAGGCTGTAATCTACCACGTGAGCCCATATCAGATGCGCTATCAGAAAATTGAAGAATATATTCAAGAAATTGGTATTTCCAGACCGTAGACCGTATAGGGTTCTTCATCTGGTATTTCTCTGTACCTGCTAAGGATCTGGGCTTGTGCTTGTTAAATGGCAATATTACTCGGCCTCTGTTGCTTAAAAATGGAGGTGCACCTTTGTCTATCCCGGAATATAGGCATAATGTTATGTAAATATATTATATTCAAATTCATTTAATCTTCTCAGACAGATTGATCTGTTCTGTCTGTTTTGTCTGGTGTGTTATCTGTTTCAATTTGTTGATATCTTAGTATCAACACATTGAAATCATTATCGGCTTTTCGACCAACACTAATTAGTTACTTAACTTATGTTAAACTTAGCTCAAGTCGGGGTGCGACACCTACTTAAGCAAGTTTTAGGAGGATCTTCCTTTCCTGCATGATTAAGAATCGATTATAATATCCCCATTTGCATACATAATGTGGTACTAACATTGTTGATTAACTCATTGCTTATTAATAAATTGCTAATACAAAGAGTATTCATGAATAAACTCAATGTTTAGTTAAACGGAGCATGCTCCATTAATTTCAATTATTTCTCCGTCTACAATAGAAAATCTAGGTTTCTAGGTACGCGATCGCTTGCAGTCTTTGCAAGATTTAGTAGTTTGCGATGATCCGGAGAGTTAGCTGTAGTAAAGTTGTAGTACAGTTGGTGCGCGGACGCTGCGCGAGGAGGCGCGTGTTTGGTCCCCGCGTAGTGCAAATATGTATTTGTATGCATGAATATGAATATTTGCAATGGTCTGGTTGTGCTTCAGAAAGCACGTTAAGCCATTGGTCCCGTTAACCATACGAACATCTAATGGCAGTCGTTTCGGGTTGTGTTGGAGCCCTAAAAAGTCGAACAATTGGTCGAACTGCAATGCTTAGTTATCGCCTTCGGATTGTGGAGGTCAGACGGCAGTCGCTTCACGGAAAATATCGAATTTTAGCCAAAATCAGCAGTTGGACTGGTAAAGCGAACCCCAGACTCCAAAGCTGAAAAAGCTTCGGATGCGACTGGGATTAACGCCGAGATGATGATGATGGAGTAGTAGTACCTATAGTTGGTGGTGTAGTATGATGAGAAGGTAGACTATTTTATAGTAATTGGTTCTTTTCGGAACGAATTTATAAGTTTCTATACAACCTTCATCAAAATATTTGACTGATATAAGTACCTCAGTAATTGATGAGTTCTGGAGGTCAATTAGGCATCCACTTTATGAAAAATTCTAGGACTCAGCTGCATCTACTTAGACTTGAAATGCAGCATAGTTGGAAAAGGCTAGGCAGAATGATTGTATAAAAGAATTCTTAAAACATAATTTCTGTAAGCTTGTACAATTAACACATTAATAATACCTTAATTTAAACTAAAAATTAAGTTGATTAGAAGCTGTATGTCGTAAATACTATATATACTTAATACATGACAGTATATCTAATATTTTTATACAAAAACTACATACAACCAGTCCCATTTACGGTTCAGGAGAATCTCCTGAAAGAGAATCCTGGAAGAGATTGCATCAGTGATAAGGTCGCCCATTGTATATTTTGCTGTGTTGAATGTATTTTAATCCATGTATGTATTTGGTGCACAATAAAGTATAAATAAAAAAATATATATAATAATATATAAATAAATATAATTAACACTTTTAACATTATAAGTCATCTGTCGACAGCTCATTTGCAAACAGTCTAAAAAAAACCTAGAACTACTATACAGTATGTTAAATAACAGAGGGCGTTCCCTTAAACTCGTTAATATATATCATTAATAGATTAAAATAAAAATATCAGCATAGAAAAATAAGCATAAAAAAATCCGAATAAAAAAAAATTCTAATTGGAAATAAATTTGAATCCTCCTGTTTTAAATCAAAATAGTAGTCGTCATGTATAAATAAATTGCGACGTTGCCGTCTTTCATGTTCGCGTGTACAGTGTGTTTCTTTTACATGTCAATTTAAAATTTTTATTGAATATTTTCATATTGGAAAAAATTTTAAAACATTTTGTTTTCGAATGGAAATATTTTTTTTAGCATGTATGTATGCTATACTATTTCGGGTTAACGGGAACGCCCTCTGTTAGTTAACATACTGTATATTAATACTAATATGCAAGCAACTTTTTATAAAAGGTCGTTTATAAGTATTTTTAACAACGCGATAATCTTTGAAGCTGCCAGTCTGATTTTAATCTCACTCTTGAGCAAAGGTAAAGACTATGTTTAATATCACGCTAGAACTCTTAAGAGATCAAGAAAACGAATAGTTGTGTTATATTCACTACGAGTATAATAAGCATCATTAATCATAGAAGTAACACTATTGCTCGAGTTCATCTGCTCAAGATGATGGTAAAGACGTACGGAGGACGTGTCTGAGCAGTTGTGTTGCGATGTGTGCCAGGTACGATGCGCCAAATGTTGTGTAGGAGTTTGATCGAGGAGGGTCTCCAGATCAATCTCCCTCTGGCGCAGCATCAGCACCGTTGGTCGTCTTGTTGGGTTTAATATTGCATCACCTCACTCAACTGCCGTCTTCTTTCCTATTCACTAAGTTTTTTTGAGTAAATAGGCTCTTAATAAACTAGTGCGCTTTACCATCAACGATTGCATCACTGCTTACCATAAGGCGGGTTTGCAGTCTCAGCACTAGTCTATAATTATAAAAATAAAATGATGATGCAACACCTTTACTCATTAAACTGGTATTTAAAAAAATGGCTAAAATAGATGACATTAATTGGTATTCTACAAAACTAATTGGTATTCTACTTTGAAACTGTCTAAAACCACAAGATGTTCGCAAGTACAGACAATATAATACAGGAGAATGATGTTAAATTATACATTACAAGAGTTCACAATCAAAGTGGAAACCACAGATTTTAACATCTCATAAAAAACCACTTGAATTAATGAATGAATGATACCTCCATTGTGAAAGAGCTCTCAACTTGTGGTAAACAATGTTTTGATTTACTAATAATAGCAAGGCATCAACTGTGACCTTTTGAGTCACAAGTGTGGTCTTTGAACTAAAGAGGGATGCGCCTAGCTGTTGTAAGTTACAACTAGTGCATGTTATAATGTAACGTAATTATATGTATTTACAGAAAAGTGTCGCCATAAAATAAAGATATACAAAAAACTAATGCATTTAGAAATAATTCAGGCTCAGCTTCTAATGTACATAATTAAAAACAACTGTATACCAATATTTCACATACAGTCACTAGCAATCTGACCTCCACAAGGTAAGCTATCAATTGCAGTGTTTGCAAGATAATAATTCGGAACGAATCAATAAGTTTCTGTAAAACCTTCATCTAAATATTTGACTTATATGGGTACCTCAGTAATTGATGAGTTCTGGAGATTATATAAAAAAAAAATAATAAAATGATTTTTATTTCGGACCAGATAATCCATAAAGTGTAACCATCACAAAGAAGAACAACTTATTATCTAGTGTTAGTACCCACCACCCTCTGTATAAATTGCTTTATAAATGGAGAGCCGAAACTCTCCGATACAGTTCTTAGGATGCTGTTGGGACTGTCTCTCAATCTCCGCAGAAGCGACACTGTTTTTTTGCGCAGTCACTTTTTATAATTATAAACTGGTGCTTGACTGCAATCCCGCCCCATGGTAAGCGGTGATGGTAAAGCACGCTAGTTTATAAAGAGCATATTCGCTCAAAAAAAACTGACTGAATAGGAAGTAAGACGGCAGTTGAGCGTGGTCATGCAATTTCAAACCCAACAACATGACCAACGATGCTGCGCCAGAGGTAGATTGATCTGGAGACCCTCCATGACCAAACTCCTAACACAATCGTCGCCTCGTACTCGGCAGATATCGCAACGCAACTGCTCAGACCCGGCTTCACCAGACTTCATGCCAGAACACGATGAGTCGCTTGGCGGCAAGACTTTGTCTGGTAGGTAACTTCTACTGGCAGCCGATGTTATAGCCTACCACCGAGAAAGAGAAAGAAATTCATGAAAAATACTTTTATTCAGCTGCATTCAATTGTACTTGAAGTCTAAGATAGCTGGAAAAGGCAAGGTGGATTTATCGAACAACACAGATATTAGGTACGATACGCTTTGGCAAGATTAGTGATTAAACTTTTGGGATTCTGATAACAACTTATTCTGATGGACAGGATCCACGGCTTAATCCCCTTTTCGAGGCACGCAACTCTTTTCCTCTTTGTTATTTTTTTTTTTTTTTTTTGTTAACACAAATGACTAATAATAATTTATTTTTGTTTCAGGTAAATCATCATTTTCGTCTTTAAAGGTAGTAAATTCATCCATGGATCTACCGCGGGAAACGTAGCTTACCCAGATCCATCGACTCGTGCGGCTATTATTAGTTAGATGTAATAACTCAAGAAAGTCAAATGTTAGATTTGCATGTCAGGTTGTAAGTTGGCTGGAATTGTAAACAGATTTGTGTTGGCATTGATAATTTTTATGATTATAATTCAGTGAAGACACGCTTGTCAACCGCGAATCATATACATATGTATATATATATTTTTAGTTATAAACTAGTGCTTGACCGCAATCCCGCCTGGTGGTAAGCAGTGATGCAATCGTTGATGGTAAAGCGCGCTAGTTTATTAAGAGGCAACTCAAAAAAAACTGAGTGAAAAGGAAGGAAGACAGCAGTTGAGCGAGGTGATGCAATGTAACCCAACAACACCGACGATTCTGCGCCAGAAAGAGATTGATCTGGAGCCCTCCACGACCAATCACCCGTAAAAACAACCTTTAGCGCATCGTATCCGGCATACATCTCAACACAAACGCTCAGACCCGTCCTCGATACACAACCTGTTACGTCAAATTGCTTTCAAGCTGAAAAAACGTAAATTTTATTTTGATGGCTTATTGTGGCGTGTCTCCCTTATTGTTGTTATGCAATGTGTAGGTATATATCTATTAACATACATACAAAACTATTTGTCGATGTAGTGATAACATCTTACGCCAAAATTACTAAAGAAATGCAATAGTCGCGTTTGCCAATGTCTGTCTGTAATATTATAAGCCGTTTCATTGTAAATATACCTATGTTTACTTTTATGCTACAGCTTGAGTTCAGTCAATTAGATCCTTGAAAAGTCTAACATTTGCGTATTACAAATCAAGAAGTGTCCTAAGTATTTCAAATCACATCATAAAAAAGCATGATCCTAATAATATTATACCTAAATGCGAAATTTTGTGGGTTTGGATGAATATTTGAACTTTTTCTGCTTTGGAGTCTAGGATCCGCTTTACCAGTCTAACTGCTGATTTTGGCTAAACTTCGATATTTTCCGTGAAGCGACTTCCGTCTGACCTACACAAGCTGAAGGCGTTATCGTTACAGTTAGACCAATTGATGGACTTTTGAGGGCTCCAACAACCCGTAACTAATGCCATTAGATGTTCGTATGGCAACCAGGACCAACGGCTTAACGTGCTTTCCGAGGCAATGTGAATGTTTGTTACTCTATCACGCAAAAACTGCTCAACGGATTTGGATGAAATATGGCACACAGATAGGTTAGAACTAGAAATAACACATAGAATACTTTTCATACCGAAGTTCTTACAAGATCAAAAGTTATGCGGGTGAAACCGCGAGGTACAGTTAGTAACCCATAATTCATACTTTAAATTGATTTATAAACACATTTGACCTTTTGGGTACCTTAATACTAGCAGTGTTTGTAAAATTCAATTCATCTCCATCATAATCAACCTTTTTATCGTCCTACTGCTGGGCACAGGTCTCCTCTCATACAGATAAGGATTGAGATTTAAATGTAATTTAATTAAAATTAAATTATGATGCTTTAATTATTTAATTAATGTCTGCGTAGGTATCACGTACATCAAATATGTACATAATGAAACACGTGTAGAATGATCTATGTCTACTATTGTCGGTTTACGCAATATTTACATAAATTAATTTGTTTAACGCATCAGCAGTGGGTCATCTTGCAAGACCGCACTAGACACTCTTACAAAATTCATCCGTATTGCTTCTGAGCGATAGCAAACAGCACATGTAAACACTTGATGCTCACAGCAATCTGCTACCGAGGACGATTGTCATTGGATTACGCAGAACGTTGACATAAGATATTAATGAATACTTATATCATAGAGATGTTTTGTTTATATGTTCTTTTTTTATGGGAAATGTGTCAAGTGGAAGGGTGTGTCAGACTTTAAAGACTAAAATCCACCCGTGTTCTTCACTTGCCTGTGCGCCAGGGCCACAGTTTCATTGTTAACCAACCTGCTACCCGGAGGAGGCATCGGTCTTCGTGCACCCCCTCACGATGTGCTGACATCTCTTTGAAGCGCGCGTGAAACACACCGCACCGTCGACCCGGGCCTGGTCTTTACCGGGCGGCGAGCTGCCCACTGCTCTCCGCTTTATATGCTCACTTGAGCTGTTTACGTAAGTTCTATTGTCCGTTTTAATCTGTAATTCTACAATAGGTATTCCAATTTCCTCATCATTATATAATTTGGCAAATGAACTTTATTTGATCAGTGATGAACTTTAATTAACATAAAAGATATGAGTTAAATGATTGCCAGAAAAAACCTTTCTCTATTACCTAAGCAGTTTTTAGTACAATCCAATATTTTTTGGCAATGAGTTAAGATGAAATACTACTGTTAATTTGGTTCCCACACCAAGCTACAGTCTACAACTATAATTTTAAAGAAAGGTCACTCAATAAATAAAACAGCAGTGCAAAAAATTAACCAAAACTGTTTGGTGAACACATATCCCGTCTAACACGAATACATATATTTCTACTTATTTTTAAACTCAAGGTCATTATGTGAACTTTATAAATTAGTGACTACATTATGGTATTTCGCGGTTGCAGATATTAATCTAGCATGCACCATCTCGTATCTTCAACGTGTTTTATAGCTGACTGCGTTTTAATGAATATTCATGTCCATTCAAATCTACAACAGATACATAATGTGTATATTATTTTCGTACATTCGTCACCACGACCGGGTCACGTTAACGTATGATTAATTACTAAACATGTCATGTCAACCTTTAGTTATTCGACCTTTTGTATATCCATAAACAAGTCTATATCCGTCAGTTTTGTCAGTTGGGTCGTAAAAAAGTAACCCTGGCTTAGAGACGAGTCGATTGGCGTCTTCAAAATATACTTAAATATTATGTGCTAAGTGCACTAAAATAATAAGTGATCAGGGTCGAGAAGTTCCGTAAACCAAGGTCATTTGATGTGACAGTCAAAATGACTACTGCCCAAACTGTTTGAATAATACAGGCAGATTTTCAGAAAATAATGTGATTTTTATTTAAAAAAAAATATTTACATCATAACGTTTTTTTTTTTAAGAATAGCTTGGATGGACCTGTTTCCACGCCCAACTCCGCGATCAAATAAACTCACTACTCTATAGTTCTCAAAATTAATGTGTATCACATATTTAAGCAGACAGGTTGGTTTTCTTACACCACCGCGTTTTTTTTTTAATAATATTCAGTAGGACCTGTTTCCACGCCCAAATCTTGGAAAATCACGTGAATGTTGCTATAAACGAACTTAGGTAGGTACTATTAATTGTGTGCTAATTGATAGTATTATTTTTTTTTATAAATTATAAACCAGCGCTTGACCGCAATCCCGCCTGATGGTAAGCAGTGATGCGATCGTTGATGGTAAAGCACGCTAGTTTATTAAGACCCTATTCACTCTAGCCTTGAAGACACTCAAATTGTTTAGTGACGGAAACACCACCGCCGGCAAATCGTTCCAGACCCTCGACGTACGCGGTACTATTGTATAATATATTATTATAATAGATACATAATATATTATAAATACTATAGAATATTAGTTAATACATTATTTATTTACATAAGAATTTTGAAATATTTTTGATGAAAAAGCCATTCTAAAGAGCAGATAGTTGAACAAAGTTAAGGCAATTAATTAATACTCAATGTTGACAGCTAAACCTCAATTACCAACAATAAATATAATGTTCATTAGTATGCTAACCCACGCTTAAATGGATTGTGTTAAATCATAAACTCTCTTTCATAATTGATAATAATATTTTGATGCAATCACAATCACTAAGCTAAATATGATTATAGTTTAATACATGTGTTGAAAACTATATTTAAAAAATAATCACGTTAGGCAGAAGCCTTGACATGTGATTTTTAAAGGTTATTTTTGTAATAAAAACATCGACCTGTGGATAATTTATTGTAGCTGTGAAATATCGTACTACAATAGATAATGATTGACATTAATGAAGATGAGTTCCGAAATTTTGTTTATCGAAGAATATGAGGTTTACAATTTTCGACACCGTATTTTTTACGGCCCGCTCCCTCCCGAGAGGAAGCCTGTATCCCAACAGTGGAAACATTATAGGCTGATTTTGTTATGTTATTTTTTTTAATAATAATAAACTAGTGCTTGACTGCAATCCCGCCTGATGGTAAGCAGTGATGCAATCTTTGATGGTAAAGCGCGCAAGTTTATTAAGCCTATTCACTGAAAAATCTTAGTGAGTAGGAAGGAAGACGGCAGTTGAGCGAAAGATGATGCAATGTTAAACCCTACAACGCGACCAACGATGCTGCGCCAGAGGGAGATTAATCTGGAGACCCTCCACGATCAAACTCCCGACACAATAACATTTGGCGCGTCGTACCTGGCACACATTGCAACAAAACTGCTCAGACCCGTCCTCCGTACGGCCATGTTCTGTTCATTCAACTTTGATATTGTATCGATTGACCTATCGATTCATCTCTGATTTGTCCATCCGATGCGGTAACTCTGAATTTTTGGAGTTGACATCACAGAATTTACATAAATGTGTTATAACAGTGTTATAATACTACGCCACACCTACTAACACCGTGTCATTACGTTTTCTAAGAAATACATTGACAAATATTCATTCATCCACTTTTTTCAATCAAAAATTTGAACATGAATATACCTAAGGATGTTTGACTTATGTATGAATCTAACTGTATTTTATTACACGATTACCTTTTAGCGGAATTACTTAAAGCATAAGTTTATTGGTGACTAGCTTTAGTCTGCCACTACCCGCTTGAAAACCGAGATAATTTCAAGAAGTTATTGTAATGAAATGTAATGTGAAGCTCTCAACGATGTTTCGAGAGGTTTCTATTCCGTATAAGGCGCGAGGAAACGCCAGGGTGTCACCACTGTGTGGATCACCCTGAGGACACGGTGGAGCATACGGTGGAGGTCTGCCCGGCTTGGGTAGAGCACCGCCGTGTCCTCGTGGCAGCGATCTGCGACGATCTCTCGCGTTCGACCCTGGTCCAGGCCATGGTCCGGAGCGAGAGTGCGTGGCAGACCGTCTCCTCCTTCTGCGAAGTAGTGATGCTAGCAAAAGAGGAGGCGGAGCGCGTGAGAGAGCGGGAATCCCCGCGCCCTCAGGCCTCTAGCCGCCGCAGGAGATGCCCTGGTCGGGAGACAACATCGAACTCTGAGCCACCGTAGGCTCGGGCTTGCGGGCGGTGAGCAGTGGGCAGCTCGCTGACACGGTCTTTCGCTCCGCCCAGAGCGAAAGAGGTCATTTAATGGTTTAAAAAAAGCTTTCGAGGTTCAGAGTACCGTGAGGTATAAATTAAGCGACGAATTTAAGCGTATGTTCATTATTCTTAGAAATCATTTTACGTATTTTATATGATGTTCCATTTGGCTTGTCAGCGAAATCTGATGTCTAACCTCTACTTATCTTAAACTAACTTCATGTTTGTCTCATATTTCATGACTTACGAATGTTGCATGTAAGCGCAAAATAGGTTACAGTGTAGGGAAAAAAATCATCTCCCACTCCATAATCAGTAGGTACCTTGCATTAAAATCTGCTCGACAAACATATGTGCAGACTTTATAAAATACGCTAGGCCGATATATACGATTTGACAAAACATGGAAATCCCTTATTGTATGTAGGTAAATTTAAACAAAATCTATACTAATATATAAAACTGAAGAGTTTGTTTGTTTGTGCGCGCTAATCTCGGGAACTACTGGTCCGATTTGAAAAAATATTTTTGCCTTGGATAGCCCATTAATCCAGGAAGGCTTTAGGCTATATAACATCACACTGCGACCAATAACCAACTCCACGCGAACGAAGTCACTGGCGACCGCTAGTTTATTATACATATAATAAACCTTAAATAATAAAATCTTTGAGTGATAGTAAAATCCGGTAATGTACGGTCTTTGACACGACAAGCATCAGGGATAAAAGGCAAAATGCGAAATCACAACGGAAATGAGACACGAATTGATCAGACGCATCCATCGGTAAAAGCTGCCGGAGATGAGCGCGCGCGCAACTCTGAAACGATCGATCACGACAGAGAAAGTGCGCTGGAGGATAGACACGATGTCCCATTGTCTGTAGGTTACATATTATTGTGAAATATTTATTTGTTTTGTATTGTTAAACTATTTTGTAACAGTTGATTATCTTCTTTAAATAATACCGTTTATAAATTAGTGTAATTTCGAGTTCATGCGACCTAATACTAATCCTGAACTTCGTAACGAATGTTTTGTGACTATCAACATCATTTACAAACTTTAGAATCATATAAAATAATTTATTCTTTAAGTTTTGTCAATAGGGATGTTTCCTGGGTAAACAAAAAAAATATATTCTATTTAGTCCGTCATTCAGGTTATAAATAAATATTTGATACGTATATTTTGTTTTATCAAATCAATAAAAATTGACAAATATAAAAGGCATCAGAGATTAGGAGTGGTGGCTGGTGACATCACTGGTCGCTCAAAAGTGTAGCGTACAGTGACGTCACACGAGTTTTCAACGAGCTGTGTCGTCTTCATTTTTTGTTTATATGAAAAAATAAAAAATACGTGTCTAGTATTTTGGAAATCTGACTGACGGACTAAGTGTTTTTTTTAGTCAAAAGCCCTATTCGTAAACCATAGCAACGACCGGTCTATCTCATCAATGTCATAAAAGCAATTATCCAATAACCAACTTGCTCGTTTTGTCTTGAACATGGTAATGGTTAGTTTTTTAAATGAGTTCGGTAACTTTTTGGCACTAATATATACATTCCTCCTAAATAATTGTACATTGTCTATGTTGGGGACACATCTAATTATTGTTTGTTCTTATTTTGTACTTGAAGCATTTTTGTTGTTCATTTATTAGACTGTGGACGTTCTTAAAATTACCACTATGTTATTCTCTTGTCCCCATAAAGTCGCAGTAACTCATAAATAATGTTTGTAACTCATATCGAGTTCACACATCGTCTAATTTACGAACATTCCCACAAGCTGTCAGCTCATGTTCACTGCAATGTTCATTTGCATGCAGAATATTTATGGAGAGTTACTTTTGTGAGAAATACGTGTGGAAATCGATTGATGTTTGGTGTAATACCTAAGTTATAATAGCGATGTTACCTGGGTAAAAAAAATATTCTATTTAGTCCGTCATTCAGATTATAGAAAAATATTGGATACGTATATTTTGTTTTATTTTAGCGGACCCCGGGCTCCAACTCGAAAGCCGCGGATGCAACCGGGATAAACGCTGAGATGATGATGATGACGTATATTTTGTTTTATCAAATCAATAAAAATTGACAAATATAAAAGGCATCAAAGATCAGGAGTTGTGGCTGGCCGCTAAAAAGTGTAGCCTGCAGGGACGTCACACGAGTTTTCAAAGAGCTATGTCGTCTTCATTTTTTGTTTACATGAAAAAATAAAAAATACTTGTCTTGTATTTTTTGGAAATCTGACTGACGGACTAATTAGTTTTTTTTTAGTCAAATACCCTATTGTTTGTTGTTATTAATGGCTCTTCACGGATCTAAAAACTAAAGAAAGGACCGTGGTTATGGCGGACTTAAAATCGAGAAATATTTTACTAATCTCTTATAAAGTTATTCAGATTCTAACGATTTATACGCATACTCATTTACAAATTAATGAACCTGCTTTTGAAGGTATATGCGCTTTTAATGAAACCCACTTTTTTAAATTTGCACTTTTTAAATTACTCATAGTTAATCACAATAACTAAGTTTGGGTACCATGACCGATCGAGTACGGTTAGGTTAGATAAGCCGCCGGATATCCGTTCCAGGCTCCTTAAAAGAGCCCAGACACGTATGGTTCTTTAACGTTACTTGGGAATTAAAAACCACATTCCGATATCCAAGGATCTGGACTGGCACCAATCGGGGGTTGCAGAAAAACTGCACAATCCTGCGACAACTAGCGTAGATGTCAGATGGAACATCGGGGTTGTCTTTAGACGGTAAGAGCATGACAGGTCTCTCCGCCTGCTAGGATGGAAGACATCCATGTGAATTTTTCACCAAAAAAAATATAAAAGAATGGTTGTTTATTAAAACCAATTCCGCCTTGGCCTAGTTGGTTTTAATTAACCTATCTAGCCTGGGGGTGCCCTAATAAACACGTCAAACAAATAGGTTACGTTTGAATTGTGACTGACCGAGCACATGAAGGAACAAAAGCGGGTTTTAGTCAGTAAAGGTCTGACACGTCCTTCCTCTTCGCCAAGAGAAAGGATGGTTTCCCAAACAAAAAATAACATACATTTAAGTTGTTTTGAATCTATAGCTAAACATTATTTTGCGGAAGACTAAATTCAAGATGGATGACCATGTATGGTCTATTTGCTCACATAATTATTACCTAGTAAGGTACATAAATTTACATAATTACTAAATAACCCCTTGTATGGCATACCGAATTAAAACCGGAATGTTTTCTTCTATCTACAAAAGTTTCTTTCTATAATTAATATAATTGCCAAAGTATTTCACATGGAACCGGTTACGTTTTGAATATTTTACACCCAGATTTTGGAATGAGAAGCAATTTGGAGAAAAGACGAAACCAGGTACAAATTAAATGTGAAGTACTTCTAAGTATGGTGAATTTCAATCCATACTAATATTATAAATGCGAAAGTAACTCTGTCTGTCTGTCTGTCTGTTACGCTTTCCCGCCTAAACCTCTCAACCGATTTTGATGAAATTTGGCACAGACATTCTTTAGACCCTGAGAAAGAACATAGGCTACCTTTTATCCCGGAAAAATTTGATGTTCCCAAGGGAAATTTAAAAAGCGCGATATAACCGGAGTTCGGTTATATCGCGCTTTTTAGATTTCCCTCGGGAACATCAAATTTTTCCGGGATAAAAGGTAGCCTATGTTCTTTCTCAGGGTCTAAAGATTGTCTGTGCCAAATTTCATCAAAATCGGTTGAGAGGTTTAAGCTGGAAAGCGTAACAGACAGACAGACAGACAGACAGACAGACAGACAGAGTTACTTTCGCATTTATAATATTAGTATGGATTATTCAATATATAATATATATCCTTATATTATTTATGATATATAGATCACTTTTTTTCCCTTATAATATACGGAACCAAAGACAAACCGATTGACACATAATTTATCGGAAATTCTGCCTAGCGTAGTTTTCTTTCATGAAAATCATATATTTTTCCAAAAAGATACTTTATAAAATGCCCCGCTCTGAGATGCTCTCTCTCATAAAATATAAAATGAAAATACCACAGACTAGCTCCTATCCACAACTTCGTCCGCGTAAAATTACAATAATATTATTAACCCACGATGCAATGCGATGGGGTGAGTACTCCCCATCGCATCGCTCGCCTGGCTGCGCTATTACATCGTTTCTGCTTATTGTTCTTTCTGACCTTTCTCTTTTTACTCGACTCCTAAGGGGCTAAAGGTCATAGCGTGGTGTTGAACAGCTTTTCTCAAGAATTAGGCTATCAAGGAAGATTTTATTTTAAAAAAAAAGCATGTTTTCCTCAAATTAGGACAGGCACATCAGCACCTTTTGAACGTGAATATTACATAACCCTTCGCCCTTCGCCACTTCTTAGGGCTTCCGCTGGGATGAAGAAGTGGCGGTACAAATTCTCCAGCAGCCAATTCTCTACCTGGTCAAAATGCGACTAACAGTTTCAAAGATTACTCAATACATACCTACAAACAAATCCCTCTTTAAAATATTAGTATATACATAGATTTACGTACTTTTTGTTGTATCAAACTTATTTGTCTGGTGGATGCCAGTGACCGGTAGACGTCGCATATCTTCGATTTTTTTAATTCTAGAATGCGACAGTTTCCTTACAGTGTTTTGCTTCACCGCTTTAGGAGAGGTAGTGACGTAATTACAAAACAAACCGACATTCTGGGTTCGAACCTACAACATGTAAGTCGTGGTCATTGCTACTGAGTCACCACTGTTCATCGTTATTATATAATAATAATTATCATACTTAATTTATTACTATAATCAACTGTTTTTGTAAGGTTTTTAAATGCCATGGGCTCACTCTCAACACGATTATAAAACATAAAGATATATAGGTATTTATTTACGATGAATTCAATGAAAAAGCTGCCATAGGCTATTCTACAACGTGTAACAAAAAGGGTATATACATACCAAGGGCATGGCATCTTTAGATGATATCAAACGATATCGGAAGGGTTTCAACTCAAAATAAAATACTCAAAAAATTGGTACCAAATTTTCGGTTTCGTGTGTTTCTTAAAATTAAATCATAACAAACGTGGCAGTACACTACATACGTTAAAAACTACTCGTTACACGTGACGGTACTTGCCAAAATCCGATAAAGGTCTTCAATATCTCTGTGCGACTATTATGATAGTAGCCTATCACAGGCGGTGTTTTTCCTCATAACTTCCTAACATAAAAAGATAGGATTAAAAAACCTTTCCAATATCGTTTGGTATCATGTAAAGATGCCATGCCTTTGTTATGTATATACCCTTTATGTTACACGTTGTATAAATATAAACCAGGTATGACAATAGTTTTCAAAGATTACGCAATGGATATTACAAAATTATCGTCGGATGGCATACTATTATTTCCAACGATTTAATAGACTGATAATGTACCTGCCAATGTGATAATTAATAAAAGTAAATATCTACCTACGTTACGTTTCTAAGAAGCTTCTAACTTTGTTACAAAACATTGGGTTTGAGTGTGCGAGGGAATTACATGATTATATTCCCCCATCTCCGTTCCACCATCGGACGACCCATCGTACGGCAAGTTTCCACCCATAAATTGTTAACACCATCACCCAGTACCCATGGGTACTGGTGGGCAGACTTTCAGACTGTTAGCGATCCGTAACGACTGTTAAAGATCTACTAATTACAGCCGGGACCAACTGCTTAATGTGTTTTCCAAGACACGAAGGGGTCTCATCAACATCATCATCATCAGTCTCTACTCGTCCACTGCTGGACATAGGCCTCTTCCATGGCACGCCAACAAGCTCGATCTTGAGCAGTTCTCCGCCAGCCACTACTAGCTACTTTTTTGATGTGGTCGCTTCATATCGCCCAAGGGTACGTAAAGATCAATAAAAAAAAACAATGAAAAAGAATAAAAATACCCATCCACACACCAACCGCGGCAATCCTAGCTTAACCTGTTCGATCGACCTGTGCGGCTGTTTTTATTTAGGAACAAGTTTCCCATTGATTCATTACAATAAAAACAAACGTTGAAAATGTATATTGTGCCTAAAGTTAATTTTATTGCCAATAAATTTTTATTTTAAAATAATGTTGTGTCACACCAAAAAAAAAATAGTAATTTTAATGTATAATTAGTTGTAAACTATAAATAAGTTGCCTCTATAACATAATAAAGTTCAACATTTCAATTCAAGTAATAAGTTACAACATTGTGCCAATCCCTATACTTAGCATCAACATCTGTTGATAAAGTACAGCCAGCGACATAACTTGCAACACAATATTGTAACTATACAACAAATTACTTGCTGAGACCACTTCCATGATAATCATGTTTTTTTTATGTTTAGATATCAAATTCAATCACTAATCAGCAATGTTTAATAATCCTTTAAAGGTCACCAGCACATTGTAAGTTTTAAGAGTTCAGTAAATTTTACTACTGATCATTCCTACGTAATGTAGGGTCAACGACCTTATCGTATATTAAATAGAAGTGTCCCACCCGTGGTACGACTAATCATTTGTAATTAAATAATAGGTAAGGTATACAGAATTAAGTTTGCAAATAATTTTTTCTTGCATAACAGTGTGTTGAGTGAGATTGACAATGGGAAATGAGTACCTACATCATTTCCCAGTCTCTCTTTCTCTACTATAGACTCAATAGGATAATCTTACCATTTAAATAAGTCAGCTTTCTATTCTGACATTTTGATCAAATACGCAATAAACCCACGTCAAATAGTCTTTTTGATACATGATAGATGAACAAGTCAAAAGTTGCATTCATCTATTGTTTTATAATATGCCATATACGTAACTGGGTATCCACATATTTCTTCATTAAAAAGTAATTTTTTTTAAAAGAAGCTTCATCATTGGTTTCATTGTATGCCAACAGCCACACCCCAAAAGATATTTCTTACATTTGGTGTTATCTAAGGAATACCTACTTACAATACTAATACATAATGTTTTTTACAATTCATTTAGACCCTAATCTGTAAGGCAAACTTTTAAGATATTAATATTATTTTATTTGCATAGATAATATCAAGTTCGTATACAATGAAGATGTTCAGCTATACCTACAAAGATCCTTTACCAACTACATTAAATGAAGGATGCAAGACAGTTTACATTTTAATTGTAAATGATCATCGATAGGTTCCGATGGTGACGGTCGCGAAAAGCCGATGTATGCGGGCAGCACAAGACTGGTCATTGTGGAAAGCCTTTGTCCAGCAGCGGACCTCTATAGGCTGAAGAAAAAGTCGATAGATTACAAAAATAATGATAATATAAGAAACAAAATAAAATGTCATAAATGAAATATATGGCAAATGAAGTATAATTATTAAGTTCGATAACAAGAAAAAGGTATCCTTATTGACAGTTGAGCTCACTTGTCATTAAAATTTTACAGGCATTATTAGGGCTGGCAACACAGACATAACTCAGTATGAAAGCACCTAATCGCTAGATTACTCAATAGATCATTCATCAAGTTGAATGGTGAAAGATTGTATATTTAAACAGTAAACGCTTTTGCGGGTATAAAGGATCTTTAAATTATATTCAGATAATGAAATGATGTAATACACTTGCTCTACCACATTGTTGAAACCGTCTAAAAAATAGGCTGTTGTTTTCATCAATCGAGTAGTTTTTTTTATAGTTATAAGATATGCAATTTTTTTTTGGTGTGACACAACATTATTTTAAAATAAAAATTAATTGGCTATAAATTTAACTTTAGGCGCAATGAAAAAATTTAACGTTTATTTTTTTTTATTCTAATGGATTAATGGAAAGCTTGTGGTCAAACAATAACGACTACACTGGTCGATCAAAGATTAAGATACGCGTGCTGAGGTCGGTCTGTGGATGGATGACCACTCTATCAATTACATACCGAAACCCCTCCGTGTCTCGGAGGGCACGTTTAGCCGTTGCTCCCGGCTGACTTTTGTAGATCTTTGTCAGTCCTTACGGGTTACCCAGATCATCATCATCTTAACGTTTATCCCGGTTGCATCCACGGCTTTCGCGTTGGAGCTCGGGGACCGCTTTCTTGATCAATTTCCCCCATTTCGCGCGATCTTTAGCATCCTGTGGTGTGAGATTGTTGGCACGCATATCATCTCTTACAACGTCATGCCAGCACTTTTTTGGTCTACCCGCTTATTCCGGCCCGGAAGAGGCGCCATGGCAAGACATTTGTGACCCATATAACATCCGGGTTTCGTAAGACGTGACCGTACCAACGTAGGCGACCCTCCTGCAGTTTGTCCGCTATGTCACGGACATGAAGACTGCCACGGATGAAGAAGTTCCTGATGCGGTCCTTCCGCGTAACTTCACACATCCACCGCATATTCATCTCCGTGACACGCAGCTCCTGCTTGACACTGACCTGCTTACGGATTACCCAGATACGGATTATAAATTCAGAAAAGCTGTCCTAAAAAGGGGCTCATAATATTACCTACTCGGTAACTGGGTTATGGAGGCCAAATATTCGTATTCAGTAGTATCTAGTTAGACAGAAAGCTTAAGCCTAATATTCAACCTACAATAATCCCGTTCCTGGGACACAGGCCTCATCTCGGTGAGAGGGAGTGGGCAGTACCCTATCACACGGACCCAGTTGGTAGATGTCACATTTCTTCGAAGATTTTTTATTGGCTCTAGGGCATGCCGGTTTCCTTACGATATTTTCTGTCATCGTTTTGAGAGCAGTGATGATTAAATTTACACAAAGTAAATTGCCTGATAGGGTTCGAACCTACGTCTTGTAAATCGGGGCCGCTACTACTAGGCCACCGTAGCTCTCTTGATAGGAAGCTTCTACTTCAGCCTATAGAGGTCCACTGCTGGACAACTCCCCCAAGGCATTGGTGGCGTTTGCCATAATCCCCACGCTTGGCGGGCGGGTTGGGGATCGCAGTAGTTTGATATTCCAGAGAAGAAGCCCCGCTGCCCCTACAAAAGAAGCGCTGCTGCCTTGATAGGAAGCTTACTCCAACAAAGGTGTAAAAACCATAAACAGATGATAATGATTGGTCAATAATAAACACATCCAATAGCAGCCTAATCGTGCAGAAGCGAAAACAAAGGCATTATTACCCGGAAACATGAATAACACCGGAACAGTAACATCGAGAGGTTACGAAACAAATTTAAATCCATGTTAATGAAATCGTGAACCAACTTTAATACTTTAATGGCGGCTCATCTGCATTGCATCGTGAGTCAGTTCGAGAGCTTGAGATGCGACCTCTGGTGTCAGATATGGCATTTAAGATTTTTTACTATCGAACTGAATAACCTAACATTTGATTGGTGATGTTCCTTATGTGGTAATAATTTGTAGCTGGTATAAATGGTATGTGTGGGAATTTTATTTTATACTGTTATTACTGCAATGACTCGATTAACGACACCAATGACTATTATGCCAATTTTTAAACTAACGACATGATTAAAAAAAAAAAGAAGATTAAATAATCTTTTTTTTAAAACAGGTAAAATGTTCTATGACGTAAGTTTCGTAAATAATAAATGTGTCTCTATTTTTAAGAATTTAATTTTAGGACTGGATTTAACGAACTTTTGTTTTCTAGAAGTTCGTTAAAATGAATCTTAAAATTATAGATGATATAAAAAGCTGTTAAACACAATATAATCTGGCTACTAATCAAAACCCAGATATAAAAATATATAGGTAACTCCTGCTAATTCAACGTAAATAAGCAAAAGGTATATTATTTTTTCAAATTTTTCTTAGACATGATTATCATAAAAGATATATTAAAGTTAAAAAAACTGAATAAATTAAAAGAAGATTTATAAAAACTGGCTCTAAAAGATATATATACTTAATTATGGAAAATTTCCCCTTTTATTGCCTCTTTTCAGACGTATCTATCATAATTAGTCATTGTCAATGCAAAATAATCTTTAGCCGTGACTACTGATGAAAGGCAAAACCAGAATAAAAATAAAACTAATAAGTCTAAAAACTAGACAGACGTGTTTATCATTTATATTTTAATTGCGAAAAAGCCACCATTTTTTTTTTTGCCGTTGCCGATCTGCCACAGTTCTGGCATCACCTTTATTATCTGAACTCCAATAAAATTACTAATTTGAAATGATTATGTATTAGTGGTTAGTGAAATGTCAAGGCCAACCTAGTCACTGTCGACAATAACAATAATATCTCACATTCCTTTTTATTAATTAACAAAGAAGAGAATTCACACTATCAATAAAAAAGTTAAAGACAATAGTGATGTTTAAAGGAATAAAATCAAATATAACAAGGACATTCTAACGGTTTGAACCCCGCTTTCATCATCATCATCATCATCAACCTTTTATCGTCCCACTGCTGGGCACAGGTCTCCTCTCATACAGAGAAGGATTGAGCGTAATCACCACGCTTGCTCAATGCTGGTTGGCGATTTCAGACTTATAAAGTCCAGGTTTCCTCAAGTTTCCTTCAGTCATTGGTGTCCAAGATATACCTACTTAGAACGTACATATAACGTTAGAAAAGTTACATATTACAGTTACCCCGCTTTGCTTTGTGTAAATTATTGCTCTCCACACTGCTTTCAAAACTGTGAAGGAAATAATCGTGAAGAAATTCTAGAGCAAAAAACCTTCGAAGACATGTGACATCTACCAACCCGCACAGGCTATTTTTTTTTTTTTTCTTGTAATGGGAAATCATCAAATGACCTCTCCCGCTCTGAGCGGAGCGGAAGGGCGTGTTAATTAGACTTTTACGGACTAAAACCCACCCGTGTTCTTGGCCAGGGCCACGGTTTCAACTCGCACTGGGTCTGCGTGTTAGGTACACCTACTCCTTCTCACCGACAGGAGAACTGTGTCTCAGGATTGGGAACATTATCATGCTGATTAATGTATGTATGAGGACATTGTAATTATATCTATTTTAATAATAGGTAAAGAATCATAGGTTGGAGTCCTTGTTTGTGGGCATCAGTGTTATGGTCAGCTATACACGTCATAGCAATATACATTGCTGACCATAACACTGGTAGCCCAGTGTTATGGTCAGCAATGCTAAAATAAACTTTAGGTTATCAAAGATACATGAATGATTGCCGGAACCATTGGTGGTTTTCAAGACATGGTAGAGAATTGCGTATCAGGACCACGGGATTGCCGATTGTAACATTTTTTACCCATGGTTCATCCGCCTAGTTCACCTAAGTGCACTATAGGATTTTTTTAATATTCACCAGAAAGTCCGTAGGTATTATAATTTTACTAGCTTTCCGCCACGGCTTCGCCCGCTGTAATATTCAGTTATATCGCGCTTTTAGATTTCCTCAGGAACGTAAATTTTTCAGGGATAAAAGGTAGCTATGTCCTTTCTCGGGGTCTAAGATTGTGTGCTTTCCGCCCGTGGAGTTCGGTTATATCGCGTTTTAGATTTCCTCAGGAATATCAAATTTTTCCGGGATAAAGGTAGCCTATGTTTTTCTCCAGGGATTAAAAAGATTGGCTGTGCCAAATTTCATCAAAAATCGGTTGAGAGGTTTAGGCGGAAAGCGTAACAGACAGACAGACAGACCGAACAGAGTTACGCATTTATAATATTAGTATGGATTGTAGTACTAGCGGCCGCCAGCGACTTCGTTCGCGTGGTTTGAGTTGCTGCACTCCTATTGGTCACAGCGTGATGTTATATAGCCTAAAGCCTTACTGGATTAATGGGCTATCAACGCAAAATATTTTTCGTCGGACAGTAGTTCCTGAGATTAGCGGGTTCAAACAAAACAAACTCTTCAGCTTCATATATCAGTATAGAGTATGGCTTCTAAAACGTCTAATGCTAATTAATTGTTACAAATTTAATAGAAGTTTCAGCAAGCTGAATCGTACCTATATCGAAACCTATTATTTACCTAGAATTAGACTAGCCTTCCATAAACCGTTTCAATATAATGTTACATTCCTCTAACAGTCCACATTAAAAGCGAAGCCAGAGCGTAATCTCAATTTATCGATAAATTGCCTGAACTATAAACTTTAGCCTTTTAGTCCATGCTAAGGTATACAATACAGGAAGGCATATTATGAAAACTAAATAAGGAAATTGCCAGATTTGGATTTAAAACTTAATTTGTCAATAGTTATGATACCTACTCCATTATAAATAGATTTACAAAGTCTATTTTAATTTTTATTGTACCAAATAGAAATAAATTTGTTAAACAAGTTTGATAGAACGGATATTGTGTTTAATAGCGTAAAAACACAAATACAGCGTAAAGGTCATACATCTAGTCTCACCTTAACATTTCCTCTGCTTGAAGGCAGAGATTCCATAAACAAGGATTGAAGATGTTACTAACGAGACTAAATAGTTTTTTTTTAATTAATTATAAACTAGTGCTTGACTGCAATCCCACCTGATGGTAAGCAGTGATGCAATCGTTGATGGTAAAGCGCACTAGTTTATTTGGCCTATTCACTTAAAAAACTTAGGAATAGGAAGGAATGACGGCAGTTGAGCGAGGTGATGCAATGTTAAACCCAAGACCAACACGACCACCGATGCTGCACCAGAGGGAGATTGAACTGAAGACTCTTCACGACCAAACTCCCGACACAACAACATTTGGCGCATCGCACCCGGTACACATCGCAACACAACTGCTCAGACCCGTACTCCGTATGGCTTCACCAGACATCATGCCGTAACACGACGAATCGCTTGACGGCAAGACCTTGTCTGGTGGGTGGTAACTTCTGCCGGCAGCCGATGTTATGGCCTACCACAGAGTAAATATATGTAGATGAATGAAATACAATGATGGATAGAAGATATGTAGATGTTACTCGAACAGACCTCCCGTACTGTATTAAACATTAATGTATTCATTGAAAGACTTACTCCAAATCATGTCAATGTTTTGTCATTAGAAACGATACAATAACATATAGAATACGGACATAATAATTTTAATCATTCAACTGAATTCAGTTAATTCAGGTTCAAAAATAATATTTTTAATCTTGCAACTGAATTTAGTTAAAACCATATAAATTGCAATAACTTTGTTTGCAAATAGGATTTAAAATGTCCTCCAAAATCTAACCGCAGAAAATTTAAAGCAGTTAAATGTTGTTTAATGATCATCTTGTGACACGATTAGGCAATATTTTGACCTTTTTATTGTGGTTTGACTAATGACAATAAACCACTTATGTTTCTCATTAAAACACTGGGATTTTTTTATTTTACTCATTTCTTAACTGAAGTAATAACTCAGATATCTGTCGTCGATCATATATTATGCTCGCCACAAATCCATTCGAGAGAAATAAATTGGAATAAGGGAAGAATTATCATGAAGATATTTTTCTTAGAATGGGACTCTATTGGAATAAACTTCCTTTTCTAAGTCATCATCATCATCTCAGCGTTAATCCCATTCGCATCCGAAGCTATTTCAGCTTTGGAGTCTGGGGTCCGCTTTGCCAGTGTAACTGCTGATTTTGGCTAAACTTCGATATTTTCCGCGAAGCGACTGCCGTCTGACCTCCACAACCCGAAGGCGACTTGGCTTGGCTGGACTTTTGAGGGCTCCAACAACCCGTAACGGCTGCCACTAGATGTTCGTATGACAACCGGGACCTGGCAATGGGATTATGTAACCATACCAAAGTTCCCTCTTCAAATCTGGGCACGTTAGCTTTGCGGACGTATCGGATCTTCATTTTCTCATTGGTTTTCAGACCATTCTTTTTTTCTAAGGTACCTACTCCATTCAAGAGGTGTACATTAATGGACAGCGATCAATGACAACCAAACATGGCAAACTGTACTGTACACGTAGGTAAATACGTATAGTTACAAATATATTAACCGCATCCGTTTGACCATGTTTCGTAATTTAGATTTGCGTTTTTACTTTTTAGCGAGTCTGTGAGAAAACAGTGGCACCTTCCATTGTCCAAGGCTTTATGAAATGACACCCACCAGATTGCCCAACTGCCTCCACCATTGTTTTAACTTTACACGGCAATAAACAGACACGCCCTTGAATACATCTAAATACATTGTAATAAAAATCGAGCGATATTTTGGTATGAACATCATTACTGTGGGAATTGCTGTTATCCGTGTTGATATGAAACCTTGTACGTTTATCTTCAACATACTGCTGATGGTGTAAATCTTCCACATATGGCTGTTTAATACATATACAAAATTTAACCTTTACTTAATGGACGACCGACTTCGTGAAGCTTTATTGCTCACCTAAGTTACGATGTATCATCTTTATTTACAAAGGGTAACGTTGTGGGTAATTAGATTGCTTAATGTTTTGACGGTTCAGACATTAAGTGACACGTCTATGATAATTTTATTCCTAATAATGATTACACTTTATTATAGTTCTAAGTTTCCAATGCAGATGTAATATGAAAATGCTTTCATTATCAAGGAAACTTCATTGGAGAAATAAGGAAACCTAATTATAAAATTTACGTAGCAAATAAACTTATTACATCACCAACTAGCTGCGCCGCGCGGTTTGACCCGCGTAGCGATTTGTTTTTTTTTTATATGCTCCGCTCCTATTGGTCACAGCGTGATGTTATATAGCCTAAAGCCTTCTTCTATTCATGGGCTATCCAACGCAAAAATAATGTTTGAAATCCGAGCAGTAGTTCCTGAGATTAACGCGTTCAAACAAACAAACAAACAAACAAACTCTTCAGCTTTTTATATTAGTACAGATATAGATAAAAACTAATATTGAAATTGGTTTTAAAGTAAATGATTGCAAAGACCATGATTTTGTTAATAATATCAGCCAATACGAGGCGGCTAATGTACATATAGCAAAAGATAAAGCTAATGAACATAATCGTGAGAACGGTACCCTACTTGAGTAAATCACATCGCTTGTGAGCATCGCAGAAAATAACACCGTAAACTTACGTGTTGCGACAAAAGGTCTCCAATATTTTAAAGCAGTACCGATCCTATTAGAGAGGAATTGGAAACAGATTAAAGATAAATTTGGGATACACCATATTTGTCGAAATCCTGAAATGCCTAGTTCTTTAAAAGCTCATTAGCATGATTTTATTAAGGATCTATTTTCTAAGAATAATATTCATTCTCACTAAACAAAGTTTTAAAATGTTCTATTATATGTATGTATAAATTCAGTAGTCAGCTTAGATATCGTCTCATTTAAATCAATATTCAATCGTGTAAAATAAATGTTTCATGTAACTACCCAATGGTGAACATTAGTACATTCACACAGGTGAGCGGATGCCCGGATTCATTGAATGATCTTTACCAGCGACCGTTCGATTATATGGCCGCGCCGTCATGTCTGACCTGACATGCCGCTGCAAAAGGTTACAGAGACCGTTCTAAACTAATGACGATGCATGTCTGTATAGCATATCCAATGTTTTAACTTCCATTTGGTCGATATTATAAGTATTTGTCGGAGATCGTCGAAATTATTTGAAGAAAAGTTGCTCATTTGATTTACGTAGTACAGGAGCAAACGCTTGTGACGTCTTTTTGTGATGGCGGCACTTGGACGGAGTCGCTTTGGAAAGTGGGGTTCGTCGAACGGTCACTTTGCATCGAGACGCGGACCAAGGCACTTCTCCGAACCGAAACTGTCGGTTTGCCTATTTAAATTGTGATTGTCAAGATTGGAGGGTATAACTACACGTCGTGTTTTAATTCAAAACTCACCTAAGAAAAAGGAACCCGTACCACCACACCAAGATTCTGTCGACCCTACCGCTCTGCCGTCGCTGTCGACATACGAGGTGTGTTCAAAAAGTAAGGTGACTTTGTATTTTTAAGAAAAAATATTTATTTATTCATCAATATTTAAGTTGTCCCCTTCAAAGTAATCCCCCTCAGATACAATACACTTATGCCAACGCTTTTTCCAATCCTCAAAGCACTTCTCATAAGCACTTTTCGGTATAGCCTTGAGCTCTTCCTGCGATGCAGTCTTTATCTCTTCAATCGTTGCAAATCTCCGTCCTTTCATAGGTCTCTTTAGTTTTGGGAACAAGAAAAAGTCACATGGGGCCAAATCCGGTGAATATGGTGCCTGAGGCATGATTGTGGTGTTGTTTTTAGCTAAAAACTCTCTCACAAGCAACGATGAATGAGCAGGTGCTTTTGGTCAAAATTTAGCAATTTCGGAACAAACTTCGCTGACACACGTCTCATGCCCAAAACATTAGAAAAAATTTCATGGCACGAGCCAAGCGATATACCGACATCTTCAGCAACTTCTCTGATAGTGATTCGACGATTTTTCAAAACCATTTTCTTCACTGCTTCAACGTTTTCATCAGTTGTTGACGTGCTTGGGCGTCCAGAGCGAGGCTCGTCATTGGCATCTTCCCGGCCATCTTGGAAGAGTTTGTACCACTTGTAAATATTTTTTTACTGAGAACACTTTCACCGTATGCCACTCTCAACATTTCAAGCGTTTCGGAGCACTTAATTTTATTTTTTACACAAAATTTGATACAAATCCTTTGATCCATATTTTTCGATAGCAAAAAATCGCCGAGCACGCAAAACACTAATAACCTTTACGCTTCTCACAACCAAACAAAAAATGGTATGCACTTGAAACTTGGTACAGATGTTCAAGAAGAGTGTACCAACATAACAAAACAAAAAAATCGATAATCGAAAATACGTTTCCCACGAAATTTGAAAAGTCACCTTACTTTTTGAACACACCTCGTATTATGCGACATATTATTTATGTTTAAAGATTTTGTGGTGGTCCCAATTATACCTACTCGTCCTTTAAAATCTATTCTAAATCCAAAAACTCAACCAAACGTATAATTTATTGCAGCAATTTGTAAAGGCTTGTGTAAATTATGTATTGATGTAGCAAATCGCAAATAATCAATTGACCTAATAGGTAAAGTTCCATGCGTTCTCATTGTTTCGCACCAATTTTCAACACGTTAAGATTCCAATTATAAATCTATATAATTATAATCGGGCATGGCAAAAATTACAAAGTGCATTATTATAATATGCTAATTCAAAGTGGGCGTTTTGCTATGATGGCATGGGCACGGTCTTGCGTACCGTTATTCATAGAGTCGTAAAATATTGCACATTAAACATTGCTGCAATGATTGAGTTTGTCTTCCAATGACATATTATTAGGAATATCGTGATGATCAGTAACTACCGACGTGACTCTTATGTGCCTTCTATAACCTTTGAGTATTTTACCATTATTATATATATTGATATTATGATGCAACTCTTAGCATATTAAAAAAAAAGAACTTTTAATTCAATGTGCCGACTCTTATCCCAACTACATATGTCGGTATCGGCTTCCAGCTTAGCCAGACGCTGCTGTATATCTCTTTTATACGTTTAATCATTGCTTATTTGATCTCGACAACCCAGTTACTGGGTAACATAGCATAGGTACTCTCTGAGTCATGATTTTCTTCTCATTCTGTTAAAATAAAAAGTCTTTCGAATGTCTACTAATAAAGATTTGTTTGTTGTTTCAGGTAATTCATGGTGATTCATTAGTTTCGTCACTGGGAACATCAGATGAGGCATTTTGTAAGAAGTTGTAAAGGTTTACCGTAATTGGAATACAATTAAGTCGTTTTATGTTCAGTGTTTAAATAGTCATTCCATTTTAAATGTTTACTTAATAATGATGTTTACGTTAAAAGTATTATGTGTAATATTCCAAACACGCAATAATATTGCTTAAATCATATTATAAGTAGTTACTGGTCAAAAGTTCAAGAACTGGTTACTATGTGTTAATTTATTTTGCCATGATGTGTAATTTTCGAACAATGAAATAAGGCGTTTTTGACTAACGGTGAAGGATTTAACTTAAATGATATTGTATGTAAGGAGGATTACACTATGCTTAACGCGTTTTAACGCGCCCCGCATGAGATTTTTATATGCAAATTCAATAAAAATTCGCTTCGGTAAGAGGATTTTGGCACTGTCCATCTCGCCCCATCGCGTGATGCGTTGTAATGTGTAATCTTATGATTTCAACAACATTTTTGAATAAAACGTCGACTTTAATCAGCATCTTGATAAACAAGGTATTATAGCTGAACCACACCATAAAATAATCGATAATAATTCTCGTTAACTGCCTCTCAATATAAAATATCCACAAGCTAAGTGATTTCACAGTTCAACTCAAAATTATAAGAATCTTCATCATGGCCCGCAAAGTGTTGTAACATGGGTACCTACACAAATTGCCGACCACGAATTAAGGTTCAGAGTCATGAGGTGTAATTAAGGGGTAAGGCATACTGAAGATTCATTGCTTGACCGCCTTGGAATATTGTGTAACAGCATTATGACATTATAGTGTTAAGGAAAATTGTTCCACGATTCTCATAAATGTTTTAAATGGTCAAACTTCGTGTTGTTTGCCTTGGAAACGATTGATATAGGACTTTATGATGTAAAGCGTGATTATTTACACGGAAAGAAGGTACTTTATTTAAAAATTATTTAGTCACACTTGAAGAATATGCCAAGATCAGTTAATTTTATTATCAATTTATCGTGGAATTTTATATGTTTATATTGTGAATGAAAAATATAAATAAATAAAAACGTGAGAGTTTGTACACGGACCCTCGTAGTGCACATTCTCAAGCCTCCCTCCAGATGACAGAAAGCTTGTGTCCCACTTGTGGGAACATTTACAAATTACCTGAGTGACACAGATTATAAAAATATACTAAGTTCCTATAAACAATTAAGGGTACGTCTCGTACAGATTGAATGAACTATTAATACCTATTATTTAATTTTCTCGGTATTTATACATACAGGTATGTTTAAGCGTTGCTCTGATTGCACGTTACATCACGCCAGGCCCTGTCAGAATACCTGGGCTTTAGTTTTAAACGTCGAAGCATTATGCTGAATTATGAGAATTTTTACCTCTTCAGTAGAGTACCCATATGTCCGTAATTTTCCGGATATGTCCGGTAATATAGTGCTTTGTCCGGAATACGAGGGAATCCTGAGACGCTAGGAATTTCTACAATTTAATTAAAATTAAAATTAAATTGTAGAAATTCCTAGCGGACTTAACAAATCATAAATCAAACAAATTTATGAATCAAGGTTGGCGCGCCCGAGTACGCGCACGGTTTATTGCGAACAAATCCGGAAATTTCATCCGATTTCTGGAATTTGCTCCGGAATTTCGATTTTTTGATCTGGGAACGCTACTCGTAAGGGACTTTTTACAACACTTTTTTCTATAGAACTTGTTTTTAGTTTTAATTCTGTTTAAGTTAGCTTAGTTTTATATTCTTATCTTCCTATAGGGGTCCCAATAAATACATCTTCTTTCTTTCTTTCTATAGGCTGATTATGCTATAGATTAAAAAACTGTTGCAGTGGAAACTCATTTACCCTATTTAATCGACAATGTACGATAAAAAGCATTTACGTAACGTCCAATACCTATGCAAAGTAACGTGTTACTTGCTGCTCGGGCTAAGGTACCGACATTTGCATTGAGTAATCTGAAGGATATTTAATATTATTTAAATTGGAGTAATCTGAATTAAATGAATTATTATTATTAATTATTATTATTTCTTTTAAATGGTTTTTAACAGTCACATAGTCAGTGGTACTGAGGTGGTTACTGAGGTTGATAACTGACTTTAATTAAAAAGAAAAGGTTTCATGAAATGAAATTAATAAATATTCAAATGAAACGAAATTAATATATTGAAATTATTAATTAATTAAAATGAAAACTTTTTTAGCGTCCGTCGTTGCGATTTCTAAGTCGAAAAAGCGACGGTAAAATGTTAAAATTCGTCTCATTCTCTTAAAACTCAATTTTTTTAAGGTTTCATTTCTACGTTCGTCGTGTCATCGTTGATGATAAAACGCACCTAGTTTATTATTATGAGCCTATTCACTCTAGCCCTGAAGACACTTAAATTATTGTCTGACGGGAAGACCGCCGCAAAATTGCTCCAGTACTTCAATGTACGCGGTATATAAGACATGTACGCTTCTTCTGAATCGTAGCAGTATCAACTAAATAACTTGCGGATGACAAGCTTTTGGCTACTTATTAAAGTGTCCCTGGCATAACTTAAGACAGCCATTGGTCCCGAATGCCAATTGTAAATCTTTTATAATTGTTACGGGTCGCCAGAAGCCCAAAATTCTGACAACAGGCCTTATCAAGAGTACTTATTGCGTAGATTTAGGATTTTATTGCTACTATATCAATGATTTATTACATAGTAACTTTAGGTTGTGAAGGTCAGATAGGGTGTCGATTCATGTAAAAAACTGGTATTCAGCTTTATGCAGTTAAACTACCGGCTGACCCCAGCAACGTTTGACAACATCTCTAGACAGGTAATGACGTTAAGGCGTGAAAAGGTTAAAGGCAGGCTTATAGAGAACCGCCGCGCGGTTTTATTCCCTTCGTTATGTTTTTTTTTATATGCTCCGCTCCTATTGGTCGCAGTGTGATGTTATATAGCCTTCCTGGATTAATCGGCTATTCAACGCAAAATGAATTTTTAATTTTTTTCAAATCGAACTAGTAGTTCCTGAGATTAGCGCGTTGAAACAAACAAAAAAACTCTTCAGCTTTATATTATATTAGTATAGATTTTTATTTTATATTCAGTAAGTTTGTGAACAGGTCGTAAACTTAAATTAAAATAATTTATAAATAAATTTATGTTTAGAAATAAAATAAATTCAAATAATTTATATGGGAAAACGAGTTATTATGTGTTGGGAGTATTAATTTAGATTAAGGAAGGACAAAGGCCCGCGAGCGGCAGCTAGCTACCCTGGACCGCGACCCGTGGGGGCGTCCTTATCGCGCAGTACGGGACAAGCTGCGCCCTTGGGCGCCTCCGCTCACCCAGGGTATGCGGCCCGAGCTGCTGCGAGAGGTGGTGAGTGCCCTCTTCCCAGTCAGGGCGGAGCACATCTCGCCGCCCATGGTTCCGCCTCGATCCGCTGACGCCAACGCCAACGCGGAAGACGACGACGACGACGTGCCCGACGTGACCCGGGCAGAGCTGAGAGCGGCGGTGTCCCGGCTTCAAGCCAAAAACACCGCCCCAGGGCCCGACGGCATTCCTGGCCGAGCCTGGGTCCTGGCCGCGGAGGCTCTCGGGCCTCGACTGATGGGCCTTTTCAACGCGTGCCTAGAGCGGGGCCAGTTTCCCCGTCCATGGAGGACGGGCCAACTGGTCCTGCTCAAAAAGGCGGGGCGCCCGGCAGATTCGCCGTCTGCGTACCGGCCCATAGTGTTGCTGGATGAGGTGGGCAAGCTCTTTGAAAGAGTAGTTGCAGACCGCTTCTTCCGCCACCTAAACACGACAGGGCCGGACCTAGCGGATGGCCAGTTCGGCTTCCGCCAAGGGCGCTCCACAATTGACGCGATAATGCACGTAAAGGCCACGGCGGAGAGTGCCGTCTCTCGGGGCGAGGTGGTCTTTGGACATCGCCAACGCGTTCAACACCCTGCCCTGGAGCTGCATTAGGGAGGCGCTCCGATTCCACGGGGTACCGCCCTACCTCCGCCAAACAGTCGGGGCCTACCTTGCAGAGAGGCAGGTTATTTACCCGGGTCACGATGGTGGCTGGTATCGGCGAGAGACAACGTGCGGTGTTCCACAGGGGTCGGTTCTAGGCCCACTCCTGTGGGACATTGGTTACGATTGGGTGCTGCGTGGCGCGCTCCTCCACGGCGTCGTCGTCACGTGCTACGCTGACGACACTCTCGTCACTGCGCGAGGGAGGACGTATCGCGACGCAGCCATCCTAGCGACGACAGGGGTTGCGCAAGTGGTCCACAGGATCCGGCGTCTGGGCCTGGAGGTGGCCCTCAACAAATCCGAGGCCCTGTGCTTCCACGGGGCTCGGCGGGGTCCACCTGCGGGCTCACACATCGAGGTAGGAGGCGTTCGCATTGCCGTCGGGGCGACGATGAGATATCTCGGTCTCGTCCTCGACGGCAGGTGGAATTTCGGGCCGCACTTCCGGCAACTGGCCCCCAAACTGAGGACGGCCGCAGCCGCCCTATCGCGACTGCTGCCGAACTTGGGGGGGCCCGACTCATCGTGCCGGAGGTTGTACCTAGGAGTCGTGCGGTCAATGGCCCTTTACGGGGCCCCAGTGTGGGCGGATCACCTGACGCCTCGCAACTTTGCGGTCATTCACGGGCCGCAGCGAGCGACGGCAGTCAGGGTGATAAGAGGATACCGCACGATCTCCTACGAGGCGGCCTGCCTCCTAGCCGGATCGGCGCCCTGGGATCTCGAGGCCAGAGCCCTCGCGTCGCTTTACAGGTGGCGCGTGGAGGCTCGAGAGCGGGGCGAAAGATCGTTTCTGCCGAGAGTTATCGAGGCGAAGCGATCTGAGCTCCGCCAAGTCCTGGTGGCGGAGTGGTGTGCGAGACTTGCGCAACCCAGTGCGGGGCACGCCGTCATAGCGGCGGTAAGACCCTGCATGGGGAAGTGGATCGACCCGAAGAGGCATGGGACGCTCACCTTCCGTGCGACGCAGGTGCTGACCGGACACGGGTGTTTCGGCAGTTACCTGTGTCGTATCGGCTGTCACCGGCGTGCCATCACTGCGGTGGCGGGGCAGAGGACACGGCGCGGCACACCCTCGAGGAGTGTCCCGCATGGGACGAGCAGCGCCGTGCGCTCACCGCAGCGATCGGCGGGCGCAACCTCTCGCTGCCGGCCGTGGTCAGAACCATGGTCGACAGCGGGGAGTCGTGGAACGCGGTCGTCTCCTTCTGCGAGGAGGTAATCTCCGCGAAGGAGACGGCCGAACGGGAGAGGGAAGCACTGAGCACTCTCCCGTCCCGCCGACGGCGCGCTGGCCGGAGGAGGAGGGAAGCCGAGGTCGATCCGCTTCCTCCATAACGAGAGGCCGACGGGCCGAGGACCGGGGGAGTCCGACGTCCGTCGCTAGGGCCGGAGTAGGCGTGTAGTGGCTGTTCCTACACGCCTACCTGATGGAAGGAGAGGAGGAAGAGGGACCCGCCGATCTCGCGCGCGGCGGGTCAAGGCCTGCCGGGGACGCGGTGAATGCAAACTAGGCCCCGTACCCCCGGCAATAGGCAAGAAGAGGAACGCTCCAGTGGGTTTAGCCGGTGAGAGCCCGGCACACCCTCCGTCGACCCTCAGACGGAGGACGGTCTGGTAGAGATTCCCACTGGGTGAACAAAAAAAAAGGACTGACCATCGTGGTATGGAGACGATTAGTAGGTTGTTTAGGAAAAGAACACTACCGTAAAGAGTTCTATTCGTTGTTTAGCCTAAACACGTTCTTACACAAAATTATTACATGGACTTTGACGTAACTCGGAGATTCGATACACATTGAACAAGTCGAAGAAACACTGTCAAATCGAGGAAACACTGGTTGGAAATAAGCCGGCACACAAGCAGTATTTAATTCCAACTGATATTATCGCATCCCGTATAAAGACATTTACTCTAACCGACTTCACTGATCCCATCTTCAAGAGTTAAAAGGAACCTATTAGCCCATGATAGGGTCATGTCAAAGTACCTCTTGCTAGTCTTATGCAGGTAATTAACAATCATAAACGCAAACCTATTCTGACTCACAATATTCCCACGTTAGATTTAGAATAAATTTAATTACTCTTGTAAAACTCCGTCAGTAATTAATATGTAATTGTTAAACCACGGACATGATCATTTACGCAACTTTGTGCGTTTAAACAACTAAAGCTACTCGTAAACAATAAGAATTTATTGGCAACATTGTAACTGGCCAATCGTTTGGGATTCTCCACATATACCTACTTACCAGTGGCGAAGAGTCCATACAAGCCGATTCCCACCGGGTTACCTTTCAAACATCAGTTCCATATTCATACAAAAGTATTTACATTCTATTTCATTAACAAAGTATTATTAATTAAATGCCTGCGCGATTTACAATAGCAATAGTAATTCTTAGCAATACCCTAAGTATCACATTTCATTTTATAGTCGTAAATTAATCAGCGCTTAAATTTTTCGTACCTAAATTACATTAAAGGTAACTCGACGAATTACAGCTTATCTCGGCCAACGTTTTACTATGAGGCGAAAAGAGACAGAGCGTCAAACCATCTCTT
This sequence comes from Sesamia nonagrioides, assembly GCA_017933935.1. Lineage (NCBI taxonomy): Eukaryota > Metazoa > Arthropoda > Insecta > Lepidoptera > Noctuidae > Sesamia > Sesamia nonagrioides. The sequence goes on along the minus strand of JADWQK010000986.1, from coordinate 771,759 downwards.
TCTAATGCTCGCTAACCGTACGTAAAATTTACAGAAAGATAGGCTGATGGCGACCGGGTTGCAGTTCTCTCCTCTCCTCTATTAGAAAGAGACAAAGAAACCACTCGAACACGGAACTCGGCACGGGAGAAAGAAAACACGACAAAATTAAAAAGAATTAGCGTTATAATGAAATCCTTCGCAAGTCATATTCTTTTTATTTTGGCATATTTTCGTGTTCCATTTCGTTTGGTTGAAAATAAATTATTGTTAGTATGTGACATGTTGCTATACCACTGGTGCGTGATAATTTCGTTTGTTATATTTTAATATTTGTGTTATTTAAACTGTGACTGATTCTGTAAGGTAATTTAATCGCAGATTTGGTTAAATACTGTGGATTTTGTTTGTTATTATGGCTTATATTATTCTACCGGCAATATTATTCTTATCTGAAGACCTCCTCCAAGATATCCTGCAGTAGGTAAGTGTTTAAGTGTTTATTTTTTTGGACCGGCTTCCCTTTGTCAAAATTTCACCCTTCGCCACTGCTACTTACTCTATTCGGGTCTTTGAAAAGTTCTGTTGACTTGTGAGTAACGCACGCTTCAAATTCTTGGTCATTTAGGTGCGTATTACAAAACGTCACTCAAAACTCAAACTCCACTTAAGTCTCGTTTCAAGCCATTTGATTGGTTGAAACTAGTTTTAAGTAATGCTTAAGCAGAGATCAATGCTTGAGTTTCTTTCTGGAATACGGACCTTAGAGTTTCCTTTTTAATGAATAAATCGTTCAGTTTTAAACTTAAAGCTAAATTATTTACCGTTGTCATATTTCCTGCATTTAATTTACCAAATCAGTAAAAGATTTCTTATCTGATAGAATTTTGTATAAGCATGAAATAAAACGACACCATTTGATACAGGAATGCCAAATATCAGGCCCTTCACAAGCTGCTGGCATTCAAGTCCCTACCTACCTCGTGACGATAGGAATTTAGAATACAAATCTGCATGAGGCATCTTTGCATCCTTTACAAAATACTTTAGTGAAGAATCATTCATTTCATTATCAACCTTTTTATCGTCCCACTGCCGGGCACAGGTCTCCTCTCATACAGAAAAGGATTGAGCGTAAACACCACGCTTGCTCAATGTGGGTTGGCGATTTCAAGTCCAGGTTTCCTCAAGATGTTTTCCTTCAGTCATTGGTGTCCAAGATATACTTTGAAAGTACATATAACTTAAGAAAAGTTACATTGGTACTTGCCTGACCTGGAAACGAACCCGCGCACTCATACTTGAGAGGCTGGTGTTTTATCCACTAGGCCACCACGACTTCGACTAGTGAAGAAGGCTTAGCCTAAAAATTCGTATTCGTGGACCAGTAGCTTCAAATTCATATATTATTACAGTAAGCATCAAATTCAAAAGCAAGATACTTATTTTCATCAGATCAAGAATGTAAAGGTGTTACCCTACATTATTGATTTGAATTGTCAAGGAACATTTGAATTGTATAGGAGTTTTTTTTTTTTTTCAATTATTATAAACCAGTGCTTGACTGCGATCCCATGTGATGGCAATCAGTGATGCAATCATTGATGATAGAGCAAGAATAATAGCCTATTCACTCTAGCCTTGAATACACTTAAATTGTAGACAGACGGAAAGACCGCAGAGAAATGGTTCCAGTCCTTCGATGTACGCGGTTTAAGACGAGGCGAAACTCTTTGTCCGGATCGTAGTGGTGTTAATTAACATAAGGGTACTCAGATTTTTTTAGTCAGCAAGGTAAAGCTAGTTAATAATTCCTAATCGTAGTAAGTTCCAATGGGGAAGAACGGAATAGGAACACCATAGACACTCTTTAGACTTTTTTTAAAGTAAGGTTTGCGTCTCGCATAATCCTTACTTCCTTAATAATATTATAAATGGGAAAGTGAGTTTGTTTATTTGTTCCGCTTTCACGTCGTAACTACTGAACCGATTGCTTTGAAATTTTGCAGACTTAAAGTTAGAAGTCCCGATTAAATAATAGGGTACTTTTTATCGCGGAATAATTTGATATTCCCGAGGGAAATCTAAAAAGCGCGATATAACCGTACTCCACGCGGGCGAAGCCGCGGTCGGAAAGCTAGTCATATTATAAGCACGTAACAGTGCCATTAAAGCACGTTTCGAACTTCACTTGTATGGGATATGTCGATAACAATCAAACAAGCCAGGGTCCATATTGGAAAGATATACGATTGCTGTGTCGCGAAACTGGGAGGATCACCGATATATCGCGATGCGCGTCAACCAGTCGAACCGGTCTAGTGCAAAGGGTTTACGATACGGTGAAGTCACAGCGGCCATGACACACTAAACATTGAAATAATTCGATGTCAACGATTCTGAAGATCATTAAACATCTAATTTTATTGATCTTGCGACTTACGTAAGTAGAATCTATCATATTTGACCAGAGTGAAAATAATAAAGGTATTGAAAGCTTTCCGAATTATGGAGAAACGAGGAAAATGTCGTACCGGGCATAGAATAGTAGCATCCCATATCCTCCCGTGGGTGTCGTAAGAGGCGACTAAGGGAACTCTTACCTGGTAAGCGGGCAGCAGCGATTCTCTTGTGGAATAACAAATTACTGCGATCCCGGATTATGGCAATGCCCGCCAATGGAATGAAAGCCTTGGGGGAGGCCTCTGCCTTCCTGGACCTCTATAGGCTAAGAAGAAGAAGAAGAGGAAAATATTGTGAGAGGAGTTTTGAGTATAGAATGTTAATGGCTATAAGAGTAGTGGAAGACCAAAGAAAAGATGGACTGTGAATGATGATATGGTTATGAAAAGGATGACTGCGGAGATGACGTTTAATAGAGAGGTATGGAAGAAAAGGCATTATGCGCCGACTCCGAAAAAATTGGGATTAGAGCAAAAGAACCGTGAGAGCTCTGCGAATATGGACACTGTTAGACTGCATATATTTTAATTTCTAAACCTCATTTTGCTTAGGTACCATAATATGTCGCGAATCTAAAACAATTATTTTACATCTCTCATATTCGGTAAGTAGGTCCTTATTGTCCCTATGGGGCTTGTCGGTGACCAATTAGCGCTCTAGGATAATAATGTAGCTAGAAAAGCCCTAGGGCGGTAATCAATTTAAAAAAAACTTTTCTCTTAAAAAGTTCGCGTATATCACAAAATTTTTACTTTAAATATTGTTTGTTTATGGTTTATTTATTTACGTGCTAATTAGGAATAAACATGAGTTCTGCAAGTGATGAAGATAGTATAAGCTGCATTCCCGACTCAAGGAAAATGGAAGCTGAACTAGAAATTAACAGTATTTAATTCTTATAATACCAGTCTTGTTCTACTTACGTCACAATCGAGATGTAAAGCAGAGTAGTTAGCTCGGGTGTAAGCAGCAATTTCATCCTCGAACTATAGGTGCCTGCCTAAATATCTCGGGCTATAATCGATGCCTTACCGCCCTTGGTAAGTAATCTACTATAAACGCATATTTTATAGTCGTAAGATAAATAATATAATTTTGTCTGGCTCTTCTACTGCCTCCTTGAAAGTGTCAAACATCCATGAGGGCGCTATCGTCCATGTTGAAAACCTAAGTTTAAGCTAAGATAGAATCATAGAAATTACTTACCTTATAAAGTTAAGAAGCAAAAACACAATTAGCCCAGGCGCCAGAGTATTAAAATAATTGCTGGAAAAACATGGATTACTTAAATACTTTGACCTAGTAACCTATACCATAGATGTAATTGATGTAAAGGCGTTTTAATAAAATTTTGTCCCTGGTACATTGGTGGGTTATTAGAGTGATCATGTAATTACCTTAATTCGTCTTCATTATATCAGTGTCTGTATTTACACACCTATTGACTATTAATTGCTTCAAAAATTTGGAGCTCATAAGTATAAGATACATACATCAGCCATTTTCACATCTCTGGGAGACGGCCTTCCTGATTTTGAAAGGCATTGGGCTGTAATCCACCATTCACCAGGCTTAGCTTCGAATTTTTGATTCTAGAACATTCTGGTTTCTTCAAAACGTTTTCTCTCGCCATTGTTTAGAGAGCAGCGTGATAAAATAATTTAAAAAGAGTAAAACTGATGTCTCGATTCGAATGGCTCGACAGCTCAAGTTCGGTAAACGCCTTAAAATCATTTTTAACTTTTTGTAACTACCGCTAAAGGCTTTCCTCGTAAGCTTCGAAGGTCGTCCATATGAAATATGTTATTTAATCATTAAAATAATATATTTGTAAAAATATATCACTAAATAACTGCTTGACCTTTATGGCATAATAATAAAGCAAATTAATAACTTGTTTTTGACATCATCTTATGAATACATTTTAATGGCCTAAGCCTCAATATGACCATAAAAAAAATATAAAGTTTATTGCATTCTCATACATTAAATTTTATATGAACGAAACTGATGACTACGATAAGTTAATAAAAACGGGTAATTAATTCACACTACGAACGATTTACCATAAATCAAAAGAAAGGTTACCAAAGAATTGAATGTCGTGTAATCGATCACCGACGCGTGGGGAACAATACAAATTAGCGTTTCTTCAAAGCGGACGAAAAAACTTGGGAAACACTATGAGCCACTATTGTTAAGGCAGATTAATATTAATTACTGAGATAAAACCTATAGGCATTTAGGACGCAACCAAGTTATAGTGAGCAGCAAAATGTGAAGAATCTTATTTGTTGTAACATTCAGAAAACAACATCTGTCTAATATACAATACTAGCGGCCGCCAGCGACTTCGATCGCGTGGAGTGAGTTATGCTCCGCTCCTATTGGTCGCAGCGTGATGTTATATAGCCTAAAGCCTTCCTGGATTAATAGGCTATCCAACGCAAAAAGAATTTATAAAATCGGACCAGTAGTTCCGCAGATTAGCACGCACCAACAAACAAACAAACAAACTCTTCAGCTTTATATATTAGTATAGATGTAAAGAAAACCCTGTCCGATCCGTGAAGGTATTTTTAGGTATCGATAACTGATTCTACTTATACCTACAAAACCGTGCTTAACTTTAAAAAAAGTCCTCCTAAAAAAATAAATATTATTTCTAAAAAGCGAAGTAACTTAATACATGTGTAGGCAACACGATAGGCATACATGCGCAGGCGAAGGGGGGCAGGGCACGCGGCACGTGCTCGCATCTCTCATAATAATACAGTCTAAAATGGTGTTGTCGCTTTTTTAAAAATTACCAAATTTTGGGGAAGTTGGAATTGATTCGCGGATAAAAAGATTATTTCAAAATTCATTAGTCTTGTTACTATGTTGATTATGTAAAATTTCATATTTTATTTGGTCAAGTGTATACCTAACCTTTATTATCCTTTTGGGTCGGTCGGGGTTTTCTTTACATATTGTATAATATACGATTGACCAATCGTACTTAGTTTCAATCGATTTCGAATTGCTTCACATAGACACGCAATCGATATTGTCCAATATCTTCGAATGCCTTGAAAACAAATTAACGAACGGAGAAGACATCGCTAACATTATATTTCATTCTCACGTTAGTGCGAAACCGTCCTAGAGGACAATTATTTGACTGCAGTTGAAAATTTTAAAACGTAATTATGCCATGGCACCTCCGCCGGGCCGGAACAAGCGGGGTAGACCAAAGAGGTACTGGCTTGGCGTTGTTTTGGTAAGACATGACATGCGTGCCAAAAATCTCACACCACAGGATGCTAAAGATCGCGCGAAATGGAGGAAATTAAGCAAGAAAGCGGACCCCGGGCTTCAACGCGAAAGCCGCGGATGCAACCGGGATAAACACTGAGATGATGATGATGATGATGATGATGATTGTAGCTTTAGTGAGCAGTGAGCCTACTTACCTTAGTGAACAGTGGATCGGCAGCAACTTACAAATTGTAGGTCGTCAAGCGTTTCACTTTGTGTAAATATTTTCATCACCACTGCTCTCAAAACGGTGTAAGAAAACATCGTGAGGAAGATAAAACCTAGAGGCAAAACTTCGAAGACATGTGACATTTACCAACCCCCACTGAGCACGCGTGGTTGATTACGGCCCACTCCCTCTCACCGAGAGGAGGCTTGTATCCTAGGAGTGGAAACATTACAGGCTGATTATGTTATGTATTGTACCTTTTGCCCACGGCTTCGCTCGCATTAAATTCGGGGTAACACTACTGTGTTACCCCAAATTTAAAAAACTTACCCCTGTTCAGCCCCCTAATCGGCGAACACATTTTTGTCAAATCATTGCGACTAGTTGGGATTAGTTGGGATCGTTCAAACCGCCCATTGGTCCGTTCGGTCCAAACGATCCCAACTAGTCGCAATCATTTGACAAAAATGTGTTCGCCGATTAGGGGGCTGACTTAGATTACATAAGAGAACTCGGAACAGGTTAGTTACACGTTATTTAAGTACGCTACTGGAGACGATATTATTAAGAAGCTGAAGCGGATTTCCAAAAACAAAATGGTGCACATTTTTTTGTGACTCACAAATAGACCGAATACCTAGCAATTTTTAGCTTTCTACCTTGAAAATTACGGAATGTTGCATACAAACTTCCACCTCCCTATTTTAGGGAAGTGGGGGGTCAGGAAGTGACCAAAAGTAGCCTACGTCAGTCTCCATCTCTTTAACTATCGCTATCTGACAAATCACGTGATTCCGACGTTACATTTCACCGTAAAAAACGGACAAACAAACAGACATACACACGTTACCATTAATTATTATTATTAATTTCTATGAATATATACGATCATAGTTCATATGTAGATAAAATCGTCAATGAATAGTTCTTAGGTAACCTAAAATAACTTGAAGAGGGACATGTTGAAACCGTTCAGGAAGGTTTAATTGAAGAACCTATGACGAAATAGCACGCGGAAACACTTCAGGCTTAGGCCACGGTTCACGAGAGTGACCTCACGAATCTAAGATGCAACCTTACAATTAAATTCTCCTCGTGAGCTGCCACTTATACTATTAACAATATTATTATAATAGACTTAATGAATGCTTCGAATTCAGATTTAATAATAGGAAGCTTTTGATCGATTAAAGCAAAAAAAACCGTTATCGCAAATGGCTTTATAATTTGATGTCCATTAAATATACCTGATTGCCTCGTTGATATTGTGATAGCAAGCGCTGCGCATGAGCATGGGATTCTGGCTTCTGGATTCGATGCTCATACTTTGCTCAGAGTGGTATTGGTTCCTTCACTAAATTCTCTGTAGCGGCACGAAGTCTGGATATATGACAAGTTAATGGTGATAGGCTCTCGCTATAATACAAGAGACTTTAACGTAACAAGAAAATGCGAGTGTTGTGTATGCAATTGTAAATATGTATACAATTGTCTGTTTTTATAATTATAAACCAGTGCTTGACTGCAATGCCGCCTAATGGTAAGCAGTGATGCAATCGTTGATGGTCAAGGGCACTAGTTTATTATGAGCCTATTCCGTAAAAATACTGAGTGAATAGGAATGAAGACGGCAGTTTAGCGAGGTGATGCAATGATAAACCAAACAACACTACCAACGATGCTGCGCTAGAGGTAGATTGATCTGGAGACCCTCCACGACCAAACTCCCGCAACAACAACATTTGGCGCATCGTACCCTGCACATATCGCAACACAACTGCCCAGACCCGTCCGCCGTATGGCTTCACCAGGCATCATGCATGAACACGGCGAATCACTTGGCGGCAATACTTTGTCTGGTGGGTTGTAACTTCTACCGGCAGCCGATATTATGGCCTAAAATCGCTTTATTCAAAAGCGAATTACTACCTGTATTTTTTAAGTAAAATACATGTGGCTACAAACAAAATATTTTCGAAACCATACGTTTCTGCAATGTGTCGTACATCTTCGTTGTTTTCATTATTTGACTCAAAAATCGATTTTGAAATTTTCAGTGTTATAATGATTAGAGTGTTAATAAACGAGGTACTGGAGCAATTTGCCAACGGCAGTTTTCGACTACAATTTAAGTGTCTTCAAGGCTAGATTGAATAGGCTCTTAATAAACTAGCGCGCTTTACCATCAATGATTTCAATTGTCAGATGTCAATTGTGAATATTAAATCGCTATGTAATTTGATACTGATCAAATAAGCATTTGATCAGTATCAACATTTCTATTTAATATTTTGCCTATTAATCATAGTTTTTACGTATTTCTACAAATAAGTTTTATTTTATGAATACGAAGTAGCTACACTAATTTGATTACTTACTGCATCATAATGAGTTGCTTTATATAAGTGTGTATAAAATTCTAACGTTTCTTCATGGCATTTGATTAACTTTCTTGGATTGTAACTTATTTATTAATATGCTTAGTAATTTACATGATGGTAGACCCTGCTGCTATTACTTATGTAACTATTCTCTTTATTAGGAACATGACATGTATTCTAAAATTTACCAAACGTAAAGCGGTGCCAACTTATTTTCATGTCTGATAGTAGGTAAAAAAGTTATTGCGTTTTTATGCCTTTCTATAAGATAAAGGATTCAAGTGCCCCACTAATTTCGTCTCACTGTCCTGGTCTACTGCGATTGTAAACCAATCCTTAAAGGAGGTATGCAACCCATTCCGTCATCGTTTTCTGGGCTTGCCTGCAATCGTTACCAGAAATTTGAAATCCACAAAGTGTATTTCTGCTCTAAGCCCGTCTTATAGATAATAAAAAATTAAGACCCGTATTTTTTATTTTTCGAAATTACCAAAAACTACTGAGATATAGCGTATTAAAGTTACGGAGTGGGGGCTAATTACGTCACGCCGTGTATATTTTGTACCACGGCGTGACGTCATGCGACATTTCAAATCAATATAAATAAAATAAAAAATAAAAAAAATACGTGTTCAATATTTTTTATAAATCTATCTGATGGACATTAAGTTATTTTTTAGGATGCAACCCACCGCCCAGTTCTTTTTTATTCAGTTAAAGGCCACATTTAAGACTTTCCAGTAATAAATATTGTACATAAAACAGAAAATAAATTTACACGATGGGCTAATACAGACGTAAATCTTTCTCATTTAGACGCAAACAATTACTTTTCCGTAAAACAGCTTTTCACCAATAAATGTTTGAAAAATATTGGCTTTACAGAATGTCTATATTTGTGTAGGTCTCGTAATGTTTATATTTGTAATGATGTATTTTTATAACTGTCATTTCTGGATCTTTGACAGTCGTTACATACCTGTAAACTGGTTATCAGATTTTCGGGCACTGGACTACCTACTAGTTTTACCAAAGGGTTTGGATATTACCCAGTAACTGGGTTGTTGAGGTCAGTCAATCATTATCATCTCAGCGTTAATCCCAGTCGCAACCGAAGCTTTTTCAGCTTTGGAGCCTGGGGTCCGCTTTTACCAGTTTAACCGCTGATTTTGGCTAAACTTCGATATGTTCCGTGAAGCGACTACCATCTGACCTCCACAACACGAAGGCGATATAGAAGCATTGCAGTTAGACCAATTGTTGGACTTATGAACGCTCCAACAACCCGTAATGACTGTCATTAGATGATCGTATGGCAATCGGAACCAACGGCTAATGTGCTTTCCGAGGCACGACCAGACCAGTATAAATATTTATATTCATGCATACAAATATTGAGAGTAATAATAATACGATCAATCCTTCTCTGTATGAGAAGAGACCTGTGCCCAACAGTGGGACGATAAAAAGGTTGTTGATAATGATGATGGTGATACAAATATTTGTACTGCGCGGGGATCGAACACGCGCCTCCTTACGCAGGCCGGTTGAGGTCAGTCAATCTCAGTCTCACTCTGTCAAACAAATTCAAAACCTAATTTCTATTTTGACATGCTTTCATCATTTTTTGTCGCTGATGAAATCGTAGATTTAGGATTTCATTGGATGAAACTGCAACTAGATTTTGAAAGTTTCATATTACGAGAATTGAGCTTCAGGTATGCAGTTGATCTATAAAATACTGTTATTCAGGTGCATTTGGTTGGACTAGAAGCCGACCTCAATATAGTTGAGAAAACAGCTAAGTAGACAATTAGCTAATGAAGTATTATTGCAACAGCAATTGATGTTACTCAATAATCCACGTTTTCACTGGTCTGGTCGCGCGCCTCCCGGAAAGCATGTTAAGCCGTTGGTTCCGGTTGCCATACGAACATCTAATGGCAGTCGTTACCGGTTGTTGAAGCCCTTGAAAAGTTCGGAAAGGTCCTCAAAGTCTAACTGCAATACTTCGATATCTCCTTCGGGTTGTGGAGGTCAGACGGCAGTCGCTACGAAAAATATCGAAGTTTAACCAAAATCAGCAGTTAGACTGGTGAAACGGACCCCAGACTCCAAAGCTGAAAAAGCTTCGGATGCGATTGGGATTAACGCTGAGATGATGATGACTGTCAATAATCAACGTATGCAAAAATATTTTAAAATAATAATTCTCATCCATTTCAATATAGTACAAAATAGCTAGTTTATAATTTCGCAAATGCTAGTATGTCTAAGCAACAAAAATAGATTCTTATTGGACAAAGCTTTTCCTTAAACACGATCTTTCAAAACTGTTTAAAAGCTCATTTATTCTGCCTATATGTTAGACGCTGTAATTGAGAAACATATCGCATTTAGTATCTACAAATTGTAGTAAATTATCGTTTTGCATAAAATTTATTTCGTTATCTACTTAACATTTTAAAGTGCTTACTTTTGTGTGTATTTGAGCTTAAGGCTAAAATAATAGAGAGTTATAGGAGATATTAGAGAGGGATATTGAAGGTAAAAAGTGATATGAATACATTATATGAAATTATTTAAACACATTTAAAAATCAAGCAGACCACGTTGTCAGTCTATGCACAATAAAGAATTCTGAGGTGAGATAAATTTATCCCAATAACAAACAATTTTGTTGATAAAAAACCGGCCAAGTGCATGTCCGACTCACGCACTAAGGGTTCCGTACCATTGATTTATGAAAATAAAGGATTTGGTGATTTGGAAGGTTATTTGTATAAAAGATTACGCGGTAATAAGCGGTTTGCGATTTACGAGGTATTAAAACAAAAACTACTTTTTTTTTAATTATTATAAACTAGTGCTTGACTGCAATCCCGCTTGATGATAAGCAGTGATGCAATCGTTGATGGGAAAGCGCACTAGTTTATTAAGCCTATTCAATTAAACAACTTAGGAATAGGAAGGAAGACGGCAGTTGAGCGAGGTGATGCAATGTTAAACCCAACAACACGGCCAATGATGCTGCGCCAGAGGGAGATTGATCTGGAGACTCTCCACGACCAAACTTCCTACACAACAACATTCGGCGCATCGTACCCGGCACACACCGCAACACAACTGCTCAGACCCGTCCTCCGTACGGCTTCACCAGACATCATGCCGAAACACGACGATTCACTTGGCGGCAAGACTTTGTCTGGTGGGTGGTAACTTCGCCGGCAGCCGATATTATGACCTACCACCGAGAAAGTATCAATACTTACTAGATCTCGTTCAAAACAATTTTCGTTGGTAGTTTTTATAGTAATGTACCTACATAATGTGTTTTTATGATTTTTCATTTTCTTATTTTAGAAGTTAGGGGGAGTGGGACCAACTTTTTCTACTTTGGAAGCGTCTATCACGCAAACTATTTGGTTTAGAAAAAAAATATATTTTAGAAACCTCGATATCATTTTTGAAGGCCTATCCATAGACACCCCACACGTATGTGCTTGATGAAAAAAAAAAATAGAGTTTCAGTTCCAAGTATGGGGAGCCCCCAATATTTTTTTTTTTTTTGATTTTTGCATCATAAACTTAATGCGGTTCACAGAATACATCTACCTACTAAGTTTCAACAGTATAGCTCTTATAGTTTCGGGTTTGGCTGTGACATACGGACGGACAGACGGACAGAAAGACATGACGAATCTATAAGGGTTCCGTTTTTTGCCATTTGGCTACGGAACCCTTAAAAACGTAACAAATTAAATAATTGTAGTGCTAAGATTCATCTGCAATAAAACCAATATGTCTACCAAAGAGAATCGGCTTTAAATTAAGAATATAATTGAAAATCCCCTATTTTAGAGTTCATGACTTTGATTGAGTTAACGATCGACGTTGAACGATTGATCGAGTTTGCTTTGTTCAAATAAATATAGTTTAAAAAACTAAAAAAATATGCTTTGATGATGCTTTTTTTAAAATATATTTATTTCCAACTTTTTAGTTCGATATTCTTTAAAAAAAAAAAAACGAACGAACGAACGTATTGAAAACGGTGGGACATTTTACAGTAATGAGCCGCTCACTCCTAGTCCAAAGAGTTAGAGACGGAGAAACAAACAAACAAGCAAGCAAACAAGCAAGTTAGCAAACATAGTGAAGCTAAAAAGCATGTAAAAACAATTTGTTTTATCATAATATTTTCATATGCTTAATATTATATTTTCTTTGTTCCAGGGCCCCATGAAGCGGCTGTCATGCGCATAGCGGCACTGATTGCCCTCGTGCAGGTATGTTTGCCTCAGTCTCCATAATATTTGCATTGATTGTGACTAATAATTTCTTAATCTTCAAATTACTAAACAACTAGCGGCCGCCAGCGACTTCCTTCGCGTGGAGTTAGTTATGCTCCGCTCCTATTGGTCGCAGCGTGATGTTATATAAAAAAAGCCTAAAGGCTACATAGATTAATGGGCTATCCAACGCAAAAAGAATTTTTCAAATCGGCCCAGTAGTTTCCGAGATTAGTACGTTCAAACAAACAAACTCTCCAGCTTTATATATTATAGATAGATGAATCTGCTGTTCCCTACAAAAGTGCAATACCTACGCCTATATGGAACATGTAGGTAATCATTTTTAAGGCTGGGGTGTCCAGAATTACTCTGTGTAATAGACCATTAATCGTACCTCGGAAAGCACGTTAAGTCGTTGGTCCCGGTTGTCACACGAACATCTAATGGCAGTCCTTAAGGCTTGTTGGAACCCTCAAAAGTCCATCTATTGATCAAACTACAACGTCTCGATATCGCCTGCGGGTTGTGGAGGTCAGACAACAGTCGCTTCACGGAAAATATAAGAAATATAATATCGAAATTTAGCCAAAATCAGTATTTACACTGGTAAAGCGGACCCCAGACTCAAAAGCTGAAAAAGCTTCGGATGCGACTAGGAGACGACAATACGACAAAGACAACATAGATAATATTAATGGTAGATTTAAACCACCGCTAAACTACTAGGCACCTATTGTCTACCCGTTCATTACGAGGCAAGCCTACAGATACTAACCAGGTCATCAAGTAGTTTATTAGCATCGGTTGCTTCGTTGACCCGACGATAACCCAACCTTAAGGTCAACGGTTCAAACATTCTCTATCCAAATAACTTCGTAACAATTTCCCTTTTAGCTACCAAAATAACGTAACAGTCACACTAGGTAATATATTTGTATTATGTTTTGATAAAAATCCCGAACTTCCAAAGTATTAGTATGCGCCTTCGTATTGTTTCTTAACTTTTGATTTAGAACCATGGGTTGATGTCATGTCTTAGGATTATTTCGTCAACTTTTTATTGTACAGACGACAGCACATCAAGCTACTACAATCTGTCAGATTTCTTTATTAGATTTTCATCTTTATTCCTCTAGCATTAAGGCTCAAGTTTGACTGGGAATATTTGGCAGCTTGGGGTAGCTTGACCTCCTGTCGTCCCGCACGTGAAATTGCAATAGGCCTCAGTCAGATTTCCAAAAAATACTAGACACGTATATTTTGTTTTATCTAATCAATCAAAATTGACAAACATAAAAGGCATCAAAGAACAGGAGCGGTGGCTGGTGACGTCACTGGCCGCTAAAAAGAGTAGCGCGCAGTGACGTCACACGAGTTTTCAACCCGCTGTGTCGTCTTCATTTTTTGTTTATATGAAAAAAGAAAAAATACGTGTCTAGTATTTTTTGGAAATCTGACTGACGGACTAATTATTTTTTTTTTTAGTCAAATACCCTATTCTCAATATTTTATTCCTTCGTTTGATTCATAATTATTTTCATGAGATAAATAGGTATGATCTCTGATTAACAATGCAAAAAGCTGTATTGTAACGGAGTTTCGTAGCATCCGAAAAAATTGTTGCGAAAATAAAAGAACTAAGGTACTATCAGCTGTAGAAGTCCATTTCCACCTTAAAGACTACTGTCGCCTGCGCTAAACCGGCCACGCACACTACCGCATTAATTTTTTATCGCAGTCTTCGTCTTTCTTTAAAGTAATGCAAAATTTCGTTACTTCATTTGAAGTTGAGTTAGCGGCCGCACTTAACAATGGTGCTATCAAAAGCGAGCGATTGTGGGTTCGATCCTTATTATAGGCAACTCTTTTTGTTGTTTCATATAATTTAAAATTATGATAATTGATTTGTATTTTAAAGTAAAAATGTTTGCAAATAATATTTAAACAAATAGGAAAATTTATTGAATATTTATCCCAAAAAAGGGTTTTATTATATGTTTTAGTTTACTATAGGGGTAATATAATAAAAAATATATAAAAATAAAACAATAAGCATATTATAATGCAATATATTATAAAGTTATATATTATTCGGTATAGATATACTTATACTAACAAATGAAACAAACGTTGAAACGGCAGCATTGTAATATTTTATATAAAAGTAATCCTTGACAAACTTATGATATTGTTATGGTAAAAAATACAAAAAACATTTTTGGTTGTTAGATATGAAAATTATAATATTATACGTATATTATGATTAAAGAGGTTATAGCTTAATTATTCATTTTCTTAAAGAAAAGAGGATTGAAGCTTAACCTGAATATTATTGCAATCATAAAATAATCTATACTTAGAACACATAATAGTGCTTATTACATTTATATTTTTTTTGCGTGTATAGCATAGTACTAGTGCTGCCATCCTGCAATGCCTTTTTTCGGAGTTTGAAGGCATGAGATTATAATCTTCAAGCGCTTTCTTAGTTCAAAAGTAAACGAACTTATTTCTTATCGAATTCCTAAATTATTGTTTTTATAATTTACCAAAAGTAATTTGTATTGAAATTGCAAAAGGCGACATCTGTTAGCCATTAAGCCAACCGAACATATTACTGTCACTTAGCTAAATTACTTTAGAGATGGTTTAGAGTCCGTTATTAAGATATTTATTGGTATATATTTAAAACACTCTGTAGGACACTTCTGCACTGTTTTTGTTATAAATAGTTTTTTTTTGTTTAGCTCGATAACACTCCACCAGCCTCGCCAATTTATTTTTAAACCACAAATGCAACCTATCTTCTTCGCACGATTTAAAAGTTTATTCAACGGTAAATATTGTCGTTTCGTTTCACTTGTCTCGACAGCTACCTTCGTCCTCCAACCTCTTGACCTTGACCTCCAACGGCTTACAGTATTTCTCTAAAACAATAACAATTTTATTACGCACTTGCTACAAGCGATTGGTTTGCACCTTACATAAATAATAATAAAAACAACTTACACAAAAGCCGGTTTCATATGATATTTGAGATATATTGCTGCATATGCCTGCATATTGATTAAAAAGTAAAACTAATAACACAAACTGGTAACTATATGTTCACCAACCAACAACAGCTAAGTAATATTATTTGAGTTATTGTAGCTAATAATAGTTATTGTAGGTAGCGGAATATTTTTTGTGAAGTAGTGATTCAGATTCTTTTAAGTCTACCGTCATCTTTTTATAATGATTCTAATATAGAAAAAATCTTAAAAGAAAGTATCATCTTTAAGTTGCAGATCGATATTTTTAGATATTTTTGTTGTAAGCATTCATAACTCACCAATAAACATTTAAAAAATATTTTTGTAAGTTATTAGATTCGAACTCGAACCACCTTGAACGCCTATCAAGGCGAAAACCGTTACGCCATTGAAACACTTACTGTAGACGTTGAAATTAATAAGTAGTACCTAACAATCATAAGCGGGCAGCAAGTGTATGAGCGTGTATCAAACTTTATTATAGAAGAAGGTCGTAACTACAACTAGTATTGCTTGGCCATAGTTTTGTGAGATTGCAACTCGACTTTTGGTCTTGACTGTACTTTTGATTAATACCGTTCGAAAATTGCATAAGTACAGACACCAGCAACATCAAGCAACTACAATCTGTTAAAATTCTTAAGTATTAGATGTACAAATTAGTTACCCCCGTTTAACAAATGAGCCCTCATTAAGAGGTGACGTAGAAATTTTCAGATGTAAGTTCGGACATCTGGTAAAACCATACACTTAGACTAGAGTATTAGTGACTCTGTATCAGTATCACATATTTATTTTTGTCCAATAATGTCAATTTTTTGACGAATAAGCGTCATTTGCGGGAACTTTTGTAACATCTTTAATTTTGGAGAAATCTGCTGCTGAGGCCCATCGACTGCTTGTAGAAGCTTATGGTGAAGCTGCTTTAAGCGGGAGAATTGTCGTGAGTGGTTTCAAAAATTTAGAAACTCTTCATAAACGCTGCTTAAAGTTAACTAGTGATTAGCGATTCTTTAACCATACATTTTTGACCTTTGAACGTCACTTAACTTAAAACATCCTTTATGAATAAACGCCACAGTGTTTAAGGGGTTTATTCATAAACGATGATTAAAGTTAAGTGACGTTAAAAGGTCAAAAATGTATGGTCAAAGAATCGCTAATCACTAGTTAACTTTAAGCAGCGTTTATGAATAAGGGGGAAAGAACGTAGTTTAAGAAGAGTCTGTAGTGAATCGTACGAAGACATGGAATTGGAAGTATTATTGGAGGAAAATAGAAGGAAGAGGAAAAACACGCCCATTACTACTCTAAATAAGACAAAAATAATTCTCCTACTACTCATAATGCCCGTCAAAATGTTCAAAAAACGCCGAAAACTTAATTGTCCACCTATTAGATTGTTTACTTTATCGCTGAAGCGATTGGGAAAAATTAACAGTTTTGGGTAGCTAGATGTTCTGGCGTATGTACATACTTATCAACATTTTATTTTATATCAATACTGTTCTAGACTAGAACATTACCGAGTCATATTGTTGTTCTAAACCACAATAATTAAGTATATCTTGTAACACGCTTTAAATATGAAGCGTGTTATACGGTTTATATTGTGCAGCGGTTTGTGACACCAAATTAAGTACGTGAGAGTTAGAGCTTATTGTGCCGCCGCGAACAATAAATTACAGATTTGACGATAATAACAAGTGCCGTCATAGATCCTTGGATGTTTGACTAAGGGATCCATAGTGCATTATTCATCAGTTTACATTTTTTTCACATTTAGGTAGTCTATTATAACAACACTTATTTTCAATACCTACCTACTAAAATGTAAAACATACAATTATGTTTTAGCCACCAGTAAAAGTAACTCTTTTACTTTCTAAAACAGATTTATTAACAGCATAGTTAAACAGCATATGTTATTAAGTGTTTAAAAAAAACATGTTGTGAAAATGTGTATGATTTTGTATTTTTTAGAAATATGGCGCATTGTCTACATATATTAAATTTCTTAATAATAAAATGTTGTTGTTGTTTCTGAAGAGATTGCATTAGCGTTAAGGTCGCCTATTGTATGTTTTGTTGTATTAAATGTATTTTGATCGATGTTTGTTTTTGGTGTACAATAAATAATAATGCGTCACGACTAAAGATCGCATCTTATTAGGCTGTATGGATGAATTGCCTTTGCCTTTCATTTGTGGGATTATAACAATATTGCGCGCACCGCGCTTTTTCGCGCCATTGTTAACTTTTATCCGCATTTATTTCAAGGTCGTAGAAAAAGTTTTGTATGCAACTGTGGCATGTATATAAATAAAAAAATGTTTTGCTGTAGCTGTCGCTCGCTACAGCTGTTTCAGATGACTCACAAACGCTCACCGCGGTTGAGCTAAACCGCGAGCTGTCCGGCGACAATGCACTCTCACCGTTCTACGAAAGCAGTGAAGATGCTGGGGTCATGTTCGTCAGAGGCTCAAGAGCCGCCGACTCGCCCTTATCCCCCGAGATTGACGTGCAATGCTCCGGCGACTTTATCGACGTCACCGTTGAGTTCGCAGACATATTCGATGGTATCATTTATAGTAAAGGATTTCTAAATGATCCGAAGTGCAAGTAAGTAAAATAATTTATTGGTGAAATATGAAATAATCGCAAAATTGAGGGGGTTATAATTATCTTTCTCTACATTTATGTCTGTTCCGCGGACAGCATACATGTATGTCGAGTCGTAAAAAAATGAACACAATCGAAAATCCATGGAGCGTCCCTCAAAGATGTTCTCAAATAAAAATCTTCCCATTGGTTTTTTTAAATTTGTTATTACTCATTAAAAAATTAACTATGGTCCTGTCCTCTGATTATATAGAAGATATTCGTCTTTGGGGTAGACTGTTTTAGCCAGAACTGGTCAAATAAAAGTCTTCCCTCGTTTTTTTTTAAATTTGTTATAATATTACTCAATAAGAAAACTGATTGACTACGTAGCTTATTGTAACGACCTATTTTAGTAAACAAAAAAAGTTGAAAAAGATTCTTAAAGTCAGTCTAACATGCATTAATTTATTAATAACTGTCTTAATTTCAGATACGTATCACTGGGCGGCAGTCAGTCGCGGTACTCATTCCGAGTGCCCCTGAATGGCTGTGGGTCCCGGCCGCTTTGTCACGCGTGTGGTACCATCGACAACGTACTCGTTTTTCAAGCTGATGATTTGCTGCAAGGACCACAGGACTTCGCCCGCAAGGTATATTTTTGAAGATGTTCATAGAACCTTGACAAGTGGCCATTGCCTCCCAAGCATTTCGTATTTCTACAATGCCTATTATTGACATAAGGTTATGACAGCTAATGTTAGACCAGTGATGGAATGTCAATTAGGGCCCTCTTGAAACACCTGTGTGGAGGTATGAGGAGCAGCGTGTAAAGCTCCATAGCAAAGCCTCCATAGAAAAGGGAGGATCCTTCGCGAAACTGGTTGTCTGGCGGGCCACTTTGCCCGCCGGTAGATGTCGCGAACTTGTATGCGTGCTAGTTGCACAGGAAACTCTGATTGCGAGATGCAGGATTCGCGTGACGTCAATATTACGCGTTATTCACATGTTGCGTTGTAGGCACCGCTACACCTGCATTTGGATGTAGTTTATCTTGTTTTAAAACAACTGCAATTTGTATCTAGAGGATCGTATCGGCAACATTAAGTATAGATTAAGTGACTAGGATCAAGTAGACTTCAAAAAGATGTTACCATCACATAAATTTTTTTTTTTTTTTTATCGTGCTGAGCTTTTAGGCCTTATGGCGTTTCGAAAAGGTGTAACTGTTGGTTACATTCACAATAATACGATATAGATATAGAAGGTTCATTTCAAATTATTGAATAACAACCCATTACAATTTAAAAACTCTCATTTCTTTTAATACAATGTTCAAGTCAGAACATTGTATTAAAACAAATGTTTTTTTTTTTTTTGTTTTAATTGGAGAAACAAAATCAAGGATTCAAAAAAAATCATCTTCTCCAATTATTACATTCTAGGTATCATGTGCTCGCACTTCTTTGGAAGTATCGACCGGAGTGGTCACCTCTCGGGAAGAACACACGCTGAAACTCAAACCTTTCATGGTTGATATGCTCGATGTGGTCGCTGTTGAAGGTCCCGCCGGAGGAGTTGAATGCTGGATGGACATACAAAAGGGAGTTTTCCCTAACGTAAGTATCTGAATCAAAGACATTTTGAGATGATTGATGATATAAAGTGATGACGACAACTCCGAAAGAAAAGAGATACATTTTTGTATTATAAAAAAGGCAAGCGTACCTCTCGGCTGCATAACAACTTCATTAACTTTTTATATGTTTCCAGACGACTCCATTGAAAGAAACCATCAAAATTGGCGAATATTTAACGATCCTCGTGTACCTCAAAGACATCAGAAAACAGTTCAGCCTTAAAATCCACGATTGTTGGGCGTATGACAGCGAGAGCTACGATAGTCCTAAGACCAGCAAGATTCAACTCACTGACAAGGAAGGTTGTCCCAAGTAAGAAAAATGATTATATTAAGACTTCAATGCCAGGCCTTATTAATTATTTCAGGCTCGGGCCACAGACTGAGCAGATGGATAGGATTTCCAAAGTTAGACATGAAAATTGTTGTAATTATGAAATAATTAGGATGCAGTACCTACCTCTTGGGATACAGTAGTAAAAGCTACAAAAAAAACGACTATAATTCACTCTTTCTTTATTTGCACTTCATGTTTAAAACAAAACTCTATAAAAATAGTTATACGGATCATATCTTGTAATTTCCTTTTATATAAATTTAAACCATTCTTTATGACCGCATTTTTACAACTGCCATTTCTACAAAACGTTTTTCTCCTTCCTGTCGAATCTGGCTTCTTCTGAATTTGAATTCATTTTCTTAAAAAAAATAATCAGCCAGAGACAATATTAAAATTCAACCTCAACAGGAACGACTACTTCAGCATATTCATTCAATTTCTTTAAGGCGCTGTGTTCAGTAAAAATAGGCTTCTTAAAACAATTTTTTAGCCAAATGTATACATTTCAGAGCAGCCAAAAATTTATATGTTAATCTTGATTATATGTAGCAGGAAACCATTGTTTTCAAAACACGTTTTGAATTAATTTTCTCGATAGAAAAAAATCCTAAAGTAACCCCTAAAATTGAATTTATAACAGTTGTAACTGTATTATTAATCATCAAATCTTGATAAAATTGAGAAGAGCGATGTAAAATATAATAGTAAATGAAACCATTGTTTTTGTTTATCGATTTAACTAAGATATTCTAAAATAAATAATGTATTTAATGATAAATAACGTGAACGAAACGTCGCTCCATCGCGGCGTCCATTGCCTTCTCTTTCACTTCTATGCTTAGCGACAGTGACCGCTGAGGCGTGGTGCTTGTCGGACCTATGTCACTTTTTGCTTTACCCCGCACAGAAAATAATTATATTTACGTGTCTGTTTGTTGATGAATAATCATATTTCGTTTTTGCCCGGGTTCAAACCCCAGGTTTACATTATATGCTTTTTGTAGATTTTAATTGAAATAAATGCTTTTTAATTTACTGTTGTATTTTTGCCGATATTTTATTTGATTTTTTTCTGTAATTATTCTTTTTACTTTTTCGCGGCACATTTTTCTTCACCTGTATGTGTTCGGGTTCAAACCCCAGCCTTACGTTGTATGCTTTTTGTTGGATTTCTTATTTGCAATTGTTTTTTTTTTTTTAATTATTATTAATTTATCCGATTTTCTGTATTTTTTGTAGTAATTGTTCCATCTTTTTAAATATATTCTTTTTGTAACAATTATAATGCAAACTAATATTTAAAATCAATTCGTTATAATTTTCTTTCTACAAATTTCTAGAAATTAATAATAAATAATAATAATAAGCCTTTATTTAACCATGAATTTCTTAGTTCATAATATAATTAAAAAAAGAAAAACATTAAAAATAACAGTTAATTTGATAATAGTTCAAAACAGTAAATTTAGATTTCATTTTGTTGCATTATTCATGGCCTCTTTCAGTATAGGCCTCCTCCAAGTGCCTCCATCTATTTCACTCGTACAAACCCGATTTCGATAAGAGTTGCAGTTTTGAAGAAGAAATCTTTTATTTTTTTAAATATCCGAAAATGCATTTTTTTTAACAGTTACTCTAAACAGCTGTTTATAAATAGTAATTTCTAGAAATGATATATTTCTAACAGTTTCATGAAAAAAGGACATAACACAAAAAATTTAGCACACTTAAGTAGAACGGACAAAGCGCCTTATAAAAATAAAAAAGAAAACAAAAAAATAATAAAAAATGAAAATATGTATAAAGTACACATTTTCGAAAATCGCAAGGTAAAGTCGGATTCGATCCTGGTGCTCGTCTAATGCGAACCGGGACTGTGACGAACAGAGCCAACCGTACCTCGGGGTTGGGGTGTGAAATTACCCTTCTAAATGTAGATGGAATAGAAAAGAAAAACAATAAAAATAACAGTTGATTTGATAATAGTTCAAAACAGTAAATTTAGATTTCATTTTGTTGCATTATTCATGGCCCCTTTCAGTATAGGCCTCCTCCAAGTGCCTCCATCTATTTCAATCTTTTTGTGTTGTGTTATTCTAAGCACTCGTACAAACCCGACTTCGATAAGAGTTGCAGTTTTGAAGAAAAAATCTTTTATTTTTTTAAATATCCGAAAATGCATTTTTTTTAACAGTTACTCTAAACAGCTGTTTATAAATAGTAATTTCTAGAAATGATATATTTCTAACAGTTTCATGAAAAAAGGACATAACACAAAAAATTTAAGCAGAACGGACAAAGCGCATTATAAAAATAAAAAAGAAAACAAAAAAAATAATAAAAAATGAAAATATGTATAAAGTACACATTTTCGAAAATCGCAAGGTAAAGTCGGATTCGATCCTGGTGCTCGTCTAATGCGAACCGGGACTGTGACGAACAGAGCCAACCGTACCTCGGGGTTGGGTTGTGAAATTACCCTTCTAAATGTAGATGGAATAGAAAAGAAAAACAATAAAAATAACAGTTGATTTGATAATAGTTCAAAACAGTAAATTTAGATTTCATTTTGTTGCATTATTCATGGCCCCTTTCAGTATAGGCCTCCTCCAAGTGCCTCCATCTATTTCAATCTTTTTGTGTTGTGTTATTCTAAGCACTCGTACAAACCCGACTTCGATAAGAGTTGCAGTTTTGAAGAAAAAATCTTTTATTTTTTTAAATATCCGAAAATGCATTTTTTTTTAACAGTTACTCTAAACAGCTGTTTATAAATAGTAATTTCTAGAAATGATATATTTCTAACAGTTTCATGAAAAAAGGACATAACACAAAAAAATTAAGCAGAACGGACAAAGCGCATTATAAAAATAAAAAAGAAAACAAAAAAAATAATAAAAATGAAAATATGTATAAAGTACACATTTTCGAAAATCGCAAGGTAAAGTCGGATTCGATCCTGGTGCTCGTCTAATGCGAACCGGGACTGTGACGAACAGAGCCAACCGTACCTCGGGGTTGGGTTGTGAAATTACCCTTCTAAATGTAGATGGAATAGAAAAGAAAAACAATAAAAATAACAGTTGATTTGATAATAGTTCAAAACAGTAAATTTAGATTTCATTTTGTTGCATTATTCATGGCCCCTTTCATTATAGGCCTCCTCCAAGTGCCTCCATCTATTTCAATCTTTTTGTGTTGTGTTATTCTAAGCACTCGTACAAACCCGACTTCGATAAGAGTTGCAGTTTTGAAGAAAAAATCTTTTATTTTTTTAAATATCCGAAAATGCATTTTTTTTAACAGTTACTCTAAACAGCTGTTTATAAATAGTAATTTCTAGAAATGATATATTTCTAACAGTTTCATGAAAAAAGGACATAACACAAAAAATTTAAGTAGAACGGACAAAGCGCATTATAAAAATAAAAAAGAAAACAAAAGTAATAATAAAAAATGAAAATATGTATAAAATATACATTTTCGAAAATCGCAAGGTAAAGTGAACGGATGTGGGATTCGAACCTGCTGCTCGTCTAATGCGAACCGGGACTGTGACGAACAGAGCCAACCGTACCTCGCGGTTGGGTTGTGAAATTACGGTTCTAAATGTAGATGGAATAGAGAATGGTTGGTATAGATTTACGTGCGTTGTTCTCGATGCACGACGCCTCACCTCACGCATCAATGTACTCGCGCGGAGCGCCCCGCGCCCCGCAGTGGGCGGGGCTAGTCGTGTCCCACTTCGTCTGCTTCACCCCCTCAAATACCTAAAAGTTTGCTATTCACAGCGTCTTAAAGTAAATTTCATTATATAAGAAAACACATGAAGACAAATATCTGCGTCGAAGAATGATTGCTGAATTTTGGGCAAAATACTGCGTACATGGAAGGACTGTAAGAATAAATTTGCCTGACGTTCTTCTGGTGTTATTACAATTTAAGTATGTCCAAGGTTATACCATCAACGTTAGCACCACTAGTTACTATTTAAAGGCAGGATCGCCGTCAAGAATTAGTTTATAACATTCAAAAAAGTGTGTCAATTTTTCCATCAACTCACTAAGAAGATGATACTCCGATATAATACATATACAAACAACAATATTTAAGCATTATAACGTACAGCTTTGTATGAGGATTCAACATAACAGAGTTTTGATGTATTTGCAGTTTCGAGTAGCCATTAAAATCTAAATTTTGTCTACAGGAAAAAGAAACTTATCGACTTATGGCAGAAAACAACAAACACAGGCAAAAGTGGCGCAACTTTAATAGCTTACAGCAAAGTGAGCGCTTTCCGCTTCCCAGAAACCGACCAAGTTTATCTAACTTGTAATGTAGAGGTAAATATTAACAAAAATTGATTCTAGATCTTCCTACTACTAATTATCTGCTGTGATCACTTATTCATATTTTTTGTATTCTTTATTACAGTTATGCACTAACAACTGCGACGCAAACTGTGATGGAGTTATAAGAGAGGTTTCCACTACAATTAGACCATCACAATGTTACCCGGGATCACGCGATCCTGCTTGTCAGCGAATAACTATTGAACCACAACCTAAGTGTTATCCTGGTTCTACCGATCCTCGGTGTCCTGAACCTACAACTGCTGCAACACCTGCCTGCTACCCTGGTTCCAACGACCCTAGATGCCCCAGGCCAACCACACCCGAGTCACCTCGATGCTTCCCTGGATCAACTGATCCCAGGTGCCCCAACCCTACGACTCCTGAGCCACCTCGATGCTTCCCTGGATCATCTGATCCCAGGTGTCCTAAGCCAACTCCTCCTAATTGCTACCCCGGCAGTCAAGACCCTAGGTGTCCTAAGCCGACTACTCCTGCTCCTCCCAATTGCTACCCCGGTAGCCAAGACCCTAGATGCCCTAAGCCAACCACTCCTGCTCCTCCTAATTGCTACCCCGGTAGCAAAGACCCTAGGTGCCCCAAACCAACAACACCTGCTCCTTCTAATTGCTACCCCGGTAGCCAAGACCCTAGGTGTCCTAAGCCAACCACTCCTGCTCCTCCTAATTGCTACCCCGGCAGTCAAGACCCTAGGTGTCCTAAGCCGACTACTCCTGCTCCTCCCAATTGCTACCCCGGTAGCCAAGACCCTAGATGCCCTAAGCCAACCACTCCTGCTCCTCCAACTTGCTACCCCGGTAGCCAAGACCCTAGGTGCCCCAAACCAACAACACCTGCTCCTCCTAATTGCTACCCCGGTAGCCAAGACCCTAGGTGTCCTAAACCGACCACTCCTGCTCCTCCTAATTGCTACCCCGGTAGCCAAGACCCTAGGTGTCCTAAACCATCAACACTCACACCACCGCGATGCTTCCCAGGATCAAGCGATCCTAATTGTCCTAAGCCAACGCCTTCTAAGCCTGTTTGTTATCCTGGTTCTCCTGATCCAAACTGTCCTCAACCCCCACGACCAACAACATCAAACCCTCCAACTTATTTGCCGCCACAACCAACTACTCCCACGCCTCTTAAATGCTTCCCAGGAAGCTCAGATCCGAGATGTCCTAAACCAACAACACCCGCGCCACCTAATTGTTACCCCGGTAGCCAAGACCCAAGATGTCCGCAACCAACAACGCCAGCATCGCCAAGGTGCTTCCCCGGTAGCACAGATCCCAGATGCCCCAAACCAACAACACCAGCCCCACCGAATTGCTATCCTGGGAGCGAAGATCCTAGGTGTCCTAAGCCCACCACTCCTGAAGCTCCAAAGTGCTTCCCTGGTAGCACAGATCCTCGTTGTCCTAAACCAACAACACCCGCGTCACCTAAATGTTACCCCGGTAGCCAAGACCCAAGATGTCCCCAACCAACAACGCCAGCACCACCAAGGTGCTTCCCCGGTAGCACAGATCCCAGATGCCCCAAACCAACAACACCAGCTCCACCAAATTGCTATCCAGGAAGCCAAGATCCTAGGTGTCCTAAGCCCACCACTCCTGAAGCTCCAAAGTGCTTCCCTGGTAGCACAGATCCTCGTTGTCCTAAACCTACAACACCCGCGCCACCTAATTGTTACCCCGGTAGCCAAGACCGAAGATGTCCCCAACCAACAACGCCAGCACCGCCAAGGTGCTTCCCTGGTAGCACAGATCCCAGATGCCCCAAACCAACAACACCAGCCCCACCGAATTGCTATCCTGGAAGCCAAGATCCTAGGTGTCCTAAGCCCACCACTCCTGAAGGTCCAAGGTGCTTACCTGGTAGCACAGATCCTCGTTGTCCTAAACCAACAACACCCGCGCCACCTAATTGTTACCCTGGTAGCCAAGACCCTAGATGTCCTAAGCCCACCACGCCTGAAGCTTCTAAGTGCTTCCCCGGCAGCACAGATCCTCTTTGTTCTAAACCAACAACACCTACACCACCGCGATGCTTCCCGGGATCAAGTGACCCCAAATGTCCTAAACCAACACCTCCTAAACCTGTTTGTTATCCTGGATCCCCTGATCCAAACTGTCCTCAACCTCCGCGACCAACAACATTAAACCCTCCAACTTATTTGCCGCCGCAACCAACTACTCCCACTCCTGCCAAATGCTTTTCAGGAAGCTCAGATCCTCGTTGTCCTAAACCAACAACACCCGCGTCACCTAAATGTTACCCTGGTAGCCAAGACCCAAGATGTCCCCAACCAACAACGCCAGCACCACCAAGGTGCTTCCCTGGTAGCACAGATCCCAGATGCCCCAAACCAACAACACCAGCCCCACCGAATTGCTATCCAGGAAGCCAAGATCCTCGGTGTCCTAAGCCCACCACTCCTGAAGCTCCAAAGTGCTTCCCTGGTAGCACAGATCCTCGTTGTCCTAAACCCACAACACCCTCGTCACCTAAATGTTACCCCGGTAGCCAAGACCCAAGATGTCCCCAACCAACAACGCCAGCACCACCAAGGTGCTTCCCCGGTAGCACAGATCCCAGATGCCCCAAACCAACAACACCAGCTCCACCGAATTGCTATCCAGGAAGCCAAGATCCTAGGTGTCCTAAGCCCACCACTCCCGAAGCTCCAAAGTGCTTCCCTGGTAGCACAGATCCTCGTTGTCCTAAACCCACAACACCCGCGCCACCTAATTGTTACCCCGGCAGCCAAGACCCAAGATGTCCACAACCAACAACGCCTGCACCGCCAAAATGCTTCCCCGGCAGCACAGATCCCAAATGCCCTAAACCAACAACCCCTGCCCCACCAAACTGTTACCCTGGCAGCCAAGACCCTCGCTGCCCAAAACCAACCACACCTGCACCACCTAAATGTTATCCCGGCAGCACAGACCCAAGATGTCCCAATCCGACAACACCAGCCCCACCCAATTGCTATCCTGGAAGCCAAGATCCTAGGTGTCCTAAGCCCACTACTCCTGAAGATCCAAAGTGCTTCCCCGGAAGCACAGATCCTCGCTGTCCCAAGCCTACGACTCCTGTACCACCACGATGCTTCCCTGGCAGCACGGACCCTAGATGTCCAAAACCAACATCGCCAATACCTCCAAAGCCTGTCTGTTATCCAGGTTCCCCAGATCCCAAATGCCCGCAACCTCCTCGACCAACAACGTTGACCCCTCCTACTTATTTACCACCTACAACGCCGGTAGCTAAGTGTTA
The DNA here is from genome assembly GCA_017933935.1 of Sesamia nonagrioides. Taxonomy (NCBI): domain Eukaryota; kingdom Metazoa; phylum Arthropoda; class Insecta; order Lepidoptera; family Noctuidae; genus Sesamia; species Sesamia nonagrioides. The sequence continues at coordinate 743,914 of JADWQK010000986.1, read as the reverse complement.
TCCTGGATCTGCAGATCCCAGATGTCCTAAACCTACTACTCCTGAAACTCTAAACTGCTTCCCTGGCAGTACGGACACTCGTTGTCCTCATCCAGCAACTCCTGCACGACCAAGTTGCTTCCCTGGCAGCTCAGACCCTGGGTGCCCCAAACCAACAACACCTGCTCCTCCTAATTGTTACCCCGGTAGCAACGACCCACGTTGTCCCAAACCAACGACACCTGCTCCTCCTAATTGTTACCCCGGTAGCAACGACCCACGTTGTCCCAAACCATCGACACCTGCTCCTCCTAATTGTTACCCCGGTAGCCAAGACTCTAGATGCCCTAAGCCAACCACTCCTGCTCCTCCTACTTGCTACCCCGGTAGCCAAGACCCTAGGTGCCCCAAACCAACAACACCTGCTCCTCCTAATTGCTACCCCGGTAGCCAAGACCCTAGGTGTCCTAAACCGACCACTCCTGCTCCTCCTAATTGCTACCCCGGTAGCCAAGACCCTAGGTGTCCTAAGCCGACCACTCCTGCTCCTCCTAATTGCTACCCCGGCAGTCAAGACCCTAGGTGTCCTAAGCCAACTACTCCTGCTCTTCCCAATTGCTACCCCGGTAATAATGACCCTCGCTGCCCTAAACTGACACCACCCGCACCACCTAAATGTTACCCCGGTAGCCAAGACCCAAGATGTCCTCAACCAACAACGCCAGCACCACCAAGATGCTTCCCAGGCAGCACGGACCCTAGGTGTCCAAAACCAACCACGCCTGCGCCTCCAAGATGCTTCCCTGGTAGCACGGACCCCAGATGTCCAAAACCAACATCGCCAATACCTCCAAAGCCTGTCTGTTATCCAGGTTCCCCAGATCCCAATTGCCCGCAGCCTCCACGACCAACAACGTTGACCCCTCCTACTTACTTACCACCAACAACACCGGTAGCTAAGTGTTATCCTGGATCAACGGATCCCAGATGTCCCAAACCAACAACTCCTGCACCACCAAGTTGTTTCCCTGGCAGTTCAGACCCTAGGTGCCCCAAACCAACAACACCTGCTCCTCCTAATTGTTACCCCGGTAGCAATGACCCACGTTGTCCCAAACCAACAACACCTGCTCCTCCTAATTGTTACCCCGGTAGTAACGACCCACGTTGTCCCAAACCAACTACACCTGCTCCACCTAATTGTTACACCGGCAGCAACGACCCACGTTGTCCCAAACCAACAACACCTGCTCCTCCTAATTGTTACCCCGGTAGCAACGACCCACGTTGTCCTAAACCAACAACACCTGCTCCTCCTAATTGCTACCCCGGTAGCCAAGACCCTAGGTGTCCTAAACCGACCACTCCTGCTCCTCCTAATTGCTACCCCGGTAGCCAAGACCCTAGGTGTCCTAAGCCGACCACTCCTGCTCCTCCTAATTGCTACCCCGGCAGTCAAGACCCTAGGTGTCCTAAGCCAACTACTCCTGCTCTTCCCAATTGCTACCCCGGTAATAATGACCCTCGCTGCCCTAAACTGACACCACCCGCACCACCTAAATGTTACCCCGGTAGCCAAGACCCAAGATGTCCTCAACCAACAACGCCAGCACCACCAAGATGCTTCCCAGGCAGCACGGACCCTAGGTGTCCAAAACCAACCACGCCTGCGCCTCCAAGATGCTTCCCTGGTAGCACGGACCCCAGATGTCCAAAACCAACATCGCCAATACCTCCAAAGCCTGTCTGTTATCCAGGTTCCCCAGATCCCAATTGCCCGCAGCCTCCACGACCAACAACGTTGACCCCTCCTACTTACTTACCACCAACAACACCGGTAGCTAAGTGTTATCCTGGATCAACAGATCCCAGATGTCCCAAACCAACAACTCCTGCACCACCAAGTTGTTTCCCTGGCAGTTCAGACCCTAGGTGCCCCAAACCAACAACACCTGCTCCTCCTAATTGTTACCCCGGTAGCAATGACCCACGTTGTCCCAAACCAACAACACCTGCTCCTCCTAATTGTTACACCGGCAGCAACGACCCACGTTGTCCCAAACCAACAACACCTGCTCCTCCTAATTGTTACCCCGGTAGCAACGACCCACGTTGTCCCAAACCAACAACACCTGCTCCTCCTAATTGTTACTCTGGTAGCAATGACCCACGTTGTCCTAAACCAACAACACCTGCTCCTCCTAATTGTTACCCCGGTAGCAACGACCCACGTTGTCCTAAACCAACGACACCTGCTCCTCCTAATTGTTACCCCGGTAGCAATGACCCACGTTGTCCTAAACCAACAACACCTGCTCCTCCAAATTGTTACCCAGGTAGCAACGACCCACGTTGTCCAAAACCTACAACACCTACACCTCCAAAATGTTACCCTGGTAGCAACGACCCACGTTGTCCTAAAGCAACGACACCTGCTCCTCCTAATTGTTACCCCGGTAGCAACGACCCACGTTGTCCTAAACCAACAACACCTGCTCCTCCTAATTGTTACCCCGGTAGCAACGACCCACGTTGTCCAAAACCGACAACACCTGCTCCTCCTAACTGTTACCCAGGCAGTCAAGACCCTCGCTGTCCTACACCAACCACACCCGCACCACCTCGTTGCTATCCAGGCAGCACAGATTCTAGATGTCCCAAACCAACAACACCGAAACCAGTGTGTTACCCCGGATCTCCTGATCCAAACTGTCCGCAACCTTCGCGTCCAACAACATTGAATCCTCCCACATATTTGCCACCAGTAACAACCGGGCCTAAGTGTTATCCTGGCTCAACAGATTTAAAATGTCCTCAGCCCACAACGCCTGCACCACCTCGTTGCATCCCAGGTAGCACGGATCCCAGATGTCCAAAACCAACAACCCCTACATCCCCGAACTGTTTCCCAGGCAGTCAAGACCCTCGTTGTCCAAAGCCGACAACTCCTGCACCTCCTAACTGTTATCCCGGCAGTCAGGATCCTCGTTGTCCAAAGCCTACAACACCTATACCGCCAAGGTGCTTCCCCGGTAGCTCGGATCCCAGATGTCCTAAACCAACCACGCCTGCACCTCCGAACTGTTTCCCAGGCAGCCAAGACCCTCGTTGTCCAAAGCCGACAACTCCTGCGCCACCTAACTGTTATCCCGGTAGCCAGGATCCTCGTTGTCCAAAGCCAACTACACCTGGAAAACCAAGGTGCTTCCCTGGTAGCCAAGATCCTAGATGCCCCAAGCCTACTACTCCTGCACCACCAAGGTGTTTCCCTGGCAGCACTGACCCTAGGTGCCCAAAACCAACAACACCAGCTCCTCCTAATTGCTATCCCGGCAGCCAAGACCCCCGCTGTCCCAATCCCACCACACCTGCACCACCGAGGTGCTTCCCCGGAAGCACGGACCCTAGGTGCCCTAAACCAACAACACCTACTCAACCAAACTGTTATCCCGGCAGCACCGACCAACGTTGTCCTAAACCAACAACACCTGCTCCTCCAAGATGCTTCCCAGGCAGCACAGATCCTAGATGTCCCAAACCAACAACGCCAGCTCCACCCAATTGCTATCCTGGAAGCACAGACCCTCGCTGTCCCAAGCCTACGACTCCTGCACCACCAAGATGCTTCCCAGGCACCACGGACCCTAGGTGTCCAAAACCAACAACGGCAATACCTCCAAAGCCTGTTTGTTATCCAGGTTCCCCAGATCCTAAATGCCCGCAACCTCCACGACCAACAACGTTGACCCCTCCTACTTACTTGCCACCAACAACACCGGTAGCTAAGTGTTATCCTGGGTCCACAGATCCCAGATGTCCCAAACCTACTACTCCTGAAACTCCTAATTGCTACCCTGGTAGTCAAGACCCTCGTTGTTCAAAGCCAACTACCCCTGCACGTCCTAATTGCTACCCCGGTAGTCAAGATCCACGTTGCCCTAAACCCACAACACCTGCTCCTCCTAATTGTTACCCTGGTAGCCAAGACCCTCGTTGTCCAAAGCCGACAACCCCTGCACCTCTTAATTGCTACCCTGGTAGCCAAGACCCACGTTGTCCTAAACCCACAACACCTGCTCCTCCTAATTGCTACCCTGGTAGTCAAGACCCTCGTTGTCCGAAGCCGACAACTCCTGCACCTCCTAACTGTTATCCCGGCAGTCAGGATCCTCGTTGCCCTAAACCCACAACACCTACTCCTCCTAATTGCTACCCTGGTAGCCAAGACCCTCGTTGTCCGAAGCCTACCACCCCTGCACCTCCTAATTGCTACCCCGGTAGCCAAGATCCACGTTGCCCTAAGCCAACCACACCTGCCTCTCCTAATTGTTTCCCAGGCAGCCGAGACCCGCGTTGTCCCAAGCCTACAACGCACGCACCGACGCCCCCACCGACGCCCGCACCACCTCGATGCTACCCCGGCAGCACAGATTCTAGATGCCCCAAGCCAACCACTCCTAAGCCAGTATGTTACCCCGGTTCCCCTGATCCAAAATGTCCGCAACCCCCGCGACCTACTACCTTAACTCCTCCAACATATTTACCACCTACGACACAAACATCTGAAGTACCAAAATGCTACCCTGGCTCCAATAATCCTAGATGTCCCAAGCCGACAACACCAGAATCACCTCGTTGTTACCCTGGTTCGAATGATCCTAGATGCCCGAAACCCACAACACCTGCTGCTCCGAACTGCTACCCTGGCAGCCAAGACCCTCGTTGCCCTAAGCCAACTACGCCTGCACCACCCCGATGCTTCCCAGGAAGTACAGATCCACGTTGTCCTAAGCCAACAACACCAGCACTTCCTAATTGCTACCCCGGTAGCAAAGATCCACGTTGCCCTAAACCTTCAACACCTGCTCCTCCTAATTGCTACCCTGGTAGCCAAGACCCTCGTTGTCCGAAGCCGACTACCCCTGCACGTCCTAATTGCTACCCCGGTAGCCAAGATCCACGTTGCCCTAAACCCACAACACCTGCACCTCCTAATTGCTACCCCGGTAGCCAAGACCCTCGTTGTCCCAAACCAACAACACCTGCTCCTCCTAATTGTTACTCCGGTAGCAACGACCCACGTTGTCCCAAACCACCAACACCTGCACCTCCTAATTGCTACCCCGGTAGCCAAGATCCACGTTGCCCTAAACCCTCAACACCTGCTCCTCCTAATTGCTACCCTGGTAGCCAAGACCCTCGTTGTCCGAAGCCGACTACCCCTGTACGTCCTAATTGCTACCCCGGTAGCCAAGATCCACGTTGCCCTAAACCCACAACACCTGCTCCTCCTAATTGCTACCCTGGTAGCCAAGACCCTCGTTGTCCCAAACCAACAACACCTGCTCCTCCTAATTGTTACTCCGGTAGCAACGACCCACGTTGCCCTAAGCCAACCACACCTGCCCCTCCTAATTGTTTCTCAGGCAGCCGAGACCCGCGTTGTCCCAAGCCTACAACGCACGCACCGACGCCCACCCCGACTCCCTCACCACCTCGATGCTACCCCGGCAGCACAGATCCTGGATGCCCTAAGCCAACCACTCCTAAGCCAGTATGTTACCCCGGTTCCCCTGATCCTAAATGTCCACAACCCCCGCGGCCTACTACCTTAACTCCTCCAACATATTTACCACCTACTACACAAACATCTGAGGTACCACAATGCTACCCTGGCTCCAATAACCCTAGATGTCCCAAGCCGACAACACCAGAGCCACCTCGCTGTTATCCTGGTTCGAATGATCCTAGATGTCCGAAACCCACACCACCTACTGCTCCGAACTGCTTCCCTGGCAGCCAAGACCCACGTTGCCCTAAGCCAACCACGCCTGCACCACTTCGGTGCTTCCCAGGAAGTACAGACCCTCGTTGTCCTAAGCCAACAACACCAGCACTTCCTAAATGCTACCCCGGTAGCCAAGATCCACGTTGCCCTAAACCCACAACACCAGCACCTCCTAACTGCTACCCTGGTAGCCAAGATCCTCGCTGCCCTAAGCCAACCACACCGGTACCACCTCGATGCTACCCAGGTTCTAACGATCCTAGATGCCCAAAACCTACCACTCCAGAGGCTCCACGTTGCTACCCAGGTTCAACCGATCCTAGATGCCCCAAACCTACCACTCCCGAGGCACCACGTTGCTACCCAGGTTCAAACGATCCCAAATGCCCCAAGCCAACAACTCCTGAGGCACCACGTTGCTACCCAGGTTCAAAAGATCCTAGATGTCCCAAGCCAACAACTCCCAAACCAGTTTGTTACCCTGGCTCACCTGATCCGAAATGCCCGCAACCACCACGACCTACAACATTAAATCCTCCAACATACTTACCACCAACAAACCCAGGTTGCTACCCAGGTTCAAACGATCCTAGATGCCCCAAGCCAACCACGCCTGAGGCACCACGTTGCTACCCAGGTACAAACGATCCTAGATGCCCCAAACCAACCACGCCTGAGGCACCACGTTGCTACCCAGGTTCAAACGATCCCAGATGTCCCAAGCCTACCACGCCTGAGGCACCACGTTGCTACCCAGGTTCAAACGATCATAGATGCCCCAAGCCAACCACGCCTGAGGCACCACGTTGCTACCCAGGTTCAAACGATCCAAGATGCCCCAAGCTAACTACTCCTGAGGCACCACGTTGCTACCCAGGTTCAAACGATCCTAAATGCCCCAGACCAACCACTCCTGAGGCACCACGTTGCTACCCAGGTTCAAACGATCCTAGATGCCCCAAACCAACCACCCCTGAAGCACCACGTTGCTACCCAGGTTCAAACGATCCCAGATGTCCCAAGCCTACCACGCCTGAGGCACCACGTTGCTACCCAGGTTCAAACGATCCCAGATGTCCAAAGCCTACCACACCTGAGGCACCACGTTGCTACCCAGGTTCAAACGATCCTAGATGCCCTAAGCCAACCACCCCTGAAGGACCACGTTGCTACCCAGGTTCAAACGATCCTAGATGTCCCAAACCTCAACCTCCAACTCCAAGCTCATGTTATCCAGGATCCAGGGATCCTAAATGCCCACAACCGTTTGCTCCCAGCAGCACCAACCCGCCTTCAACATATTTGCCGCCATTCCCTGAAGAAAATGAAATCAAATCATCGAGAGTCAGCAGATTGGCTCCTAATGACCAAGATGAGGAGAAATCCCACGCCGATACGCAATCAGAAATAGGTAAGCATTACCGCAGTTTGCACACTGCACCGTTATAACAGCCATACTTAATATTATAATATGCAAAAGTAAGGCCGCAGCCTCGAATCTTGCGGGCAGCGGGGCGGCGGCGGCGGCGGCGAGTGAGCGGCAGGATCTTCATCAATCAAACGGACCGGTCCTCTAAAACAGCGGCACAGCAGCGGGGCGGTGGCGGGTAGCGAGCGGTGTACTTCTCGCACTCGAATCTTGCGGGCAGCGAGCGGTGATCGAGCGTTAGGAATAAATTTTAATCAAAAAGATGTTGCCGCCATTGTTCAGACATTTCTTTAGCCAATAAAAACAAATATCTTGTCGACACAATCATGAACACAACGCTACGCGGCTATAGTGACGTGCGATCTGCCCACTAGTTTCGAGAACGGGTCTTCGTTGCCCGATCGGCTCCCGCGCCGCCGCCGCCGCCGCCCCGCTGCCCGCAAGATTCGAGGCAGCGGCCTAACTCTGTCTGTCTGTCTGTCTGTCTGTTACGCTTTCCCGTTTAAACCTCTCAACCGATTTTGATGAAATTTGGCACAGACAATCTTTAGATCCTGAGAAAGGACATAGGTTATCTTTTATTCCGGAAAAACTTGATATTCCCAAGCGAAATCTAAAAAGCGCGATATAACCGAACTCCACGCGGGCGAAGCCGCGGGCGGAAAGTTCTAATATAATTGTAAAATTCTCGTGTAGCAGTATTTTTTCCCAAACTCTTCCCAAGCGGCTTCACTAATTTCTATGAAATTGTATGTCCATAACGGGTAAGTCTTTTTTATGGGACAAAACCCGCCACACTGTTCCCAACCCACTGCAACTCCCGAAAGCCAGAATCAACAGTGGAGACCGCCAGAAAAACGCCGAGCAATGAAGCTCGACGAGTCCCGGAGAAATGTTTCAACTGTCTTGGGTCCCGCAACGAAATTAATCAGAAAAGAATAGCGGAGGAGTAAGAAAAAAGATATTTTTTCCACTTCCCTCCATAATAAGCAGGAGACAGAATAGAACTAGGCCAATCGGCACAAAGGGACATTATTGCAACTGGGAGAAGCCCAGATTGCCAAGCACCACGGAATAACATTTGATCAAGTTAATGGGTCCTAAGTAGGTATTTGCTGTTACAATTGATTCCAATAATAGGTATGGCAAAAGCGCCTGAACGCACGGAAATTAGTTCTAGTTTCAACAAGGTCCGTATAATAAACAACTCCGGATGTAACTTGTACACTATCCAACATAATATTGCGTTCATTCTGCCAAAGAATACACTCCCACAAGATGTGATGTGCGGACTGTTCAAATTCACAGTTCGATGTAGAACACTGACACAAAGGCGAAGGAACAAGTTTAAAAGAATACAGTTTACTTTTAAAGTTGCCATGACCTGTGAGAAATTGGGCAACGCAGTGGTCAACCTCCAGCCATGTCTTAGCCAGCCGATCGCCAACGGATGGAAAGAACAGATGGAGGTGCCGGCCCTTGATGGAATTATCCCACCTACTTTGCCATTCGGATAAGAGGTCCTCCCAGACGTCAGTCTGAGGTTTAAATAATCTAGAAATTCTATTGAGGTCGCGTTGTGTAACAAAGTTAGTGTCCATGGCCTCCCCCCTCGCGGAGTAGTACATTGAAGCACGTCGCTGTACTTCAAGATCGACTGGAAGTACACCTGCCAGAACGGGTAAGGCTTCAGTTCGGGTAAGTCTGAGAATAGAAAACGTTTGCTGTAAACAATTAAAATATCAGTGATCAGTTTGCTGCATTCGTCATCATCATCATCCTACCGTTATACCCAACTCATTTGGGATCTGAAAATCTCATACATAGTGCAGAAATTAATGTGATATTGAGTACCCAATTTAATTAAGTAATTTAGACTGATACCAAGTTGATTTCAACTAGAAAATACTTTTTCTAAACTCATGTTTATTTAGTAACACAAGTTATCTTCTCTTTGATTGTTGTTGTTGGGTTTAATGTCATCTGCCAGTGTTGCGGGCGCATCACTTCAACTTCAACTCTTGATCAATAGCCCATGTGGAAGAGACACCACAATTTTGCCAATAACACGTGCGAACTGTTAATAGACCATCAAACGCTAGTGAAACCGGGGTCCGGGCGCATCACGGATGACAGACGTATTGTGAATTGTCAATGTCAATTGTCAAATAATGTGTGTTGTCTATGACCCTGGATCTGACATCATATATGTCCATCGACATATGTATACTAATGGACATGCCTTAGAGATGAGAAATGTGGCACTCCGTTTCGAAGTTTCGATCTATCTTTATCTCAAAATCATCAATCATCTATGAGGAAAGAGTTGTGTTAGACCGAAAGCATAGTCCATCTCTCTCTTTCAAACCAAAAAAATATTGCAGATTATATGCGTACGGCATATCCATTAGTATCTATATGTCCATGAGGCCAACATTGATATAGGTTTTCCTGTTTGAATATGAGGCTTTTATCTCTATTATATTTTATGTCTTTTTTATTATTTGCTGGTGCGTTTTGTTTGTGCGGAATAAATATGTTTTTTTCTTTCTTTCAAAACTCATCATAATTTACCTTGTACTTAACCTACCTTTATTTACAGATTCCTTTGAATCATCGCGAACTCTTCCGAGATCGAGAAAAGTGCGTGATGTCAACGGCAAGGGTGAGACTGCCGCCTTCGCTAGTAGCGGAACTGCCATCGTTTACCTTGCCATTGGCTCTGCTATATTAATGACTCTGTCAATCACACTTGCCATTTATTTGTACAAAAATAGCAGAAAGATAAAATTAGGACCTGTTCACGCAGAAGCAACAATTAAAACGCAGAGCCCTTGTTGAAATTGTGAATAAGGTTAAATGTGTTAATTAAATATTGTGATATTGTAATTTTTAATGTGTCGATGCATTCCAATTTGCAATTTTTTTACAAAATATTAATGGCTGCGTTACATGGATTGATTATGTTTAAAGTAACTTTCACTGCCTTTTAAGCTTTATCTAATATAATTTCGGGCGCTTTTGCATGCCTATTTTATCACTATATAAAATAGTGCCATAATAATATTTAGTATTATATTGTGTCTTCTTTGATGCACCCTCACAATTTATAATGTATATTTGTATCCCTAGTCAATATTTTCTATGTATTACCTGTGTATAAATATTATGTTCTGAATTCATGATGTATAATATCAAAATTACTCATTGTTTCAAATATACTCATTTGTGATATTTTTGTGTAAATACATAATATATTTTATACCAGTACGCTGATGTGGCCATTGAATGTATGTATAGTGTACTTATAATTTAAATATAAGATGGCTTGGGTATACTCTGTTTGACACGAGTTCACTTTTCATATTATTGAATATTTCGAAAATGTATATTTTTAATGCAGAGTGTACCTAACGTCATGGAGCCTTATTTTCAATGATTTTGTAATGTTTAATATACCTAAGATTGCTTGTCGAGTCAATCTAAGTAAAACATTCTATGAATGTCAAAATGTGGTTTTATTTCATTTAATCCAGAAACGTATATGAGGAAGTCAGTAGAGCCATACATTCCTCCAAAACGCACTACTCTGTTGTCATGGGGGCTTTAACTCAAAACTGGGCATGCGAGAGGCGGACGAGACGAAAGTGGGACAATTTGGAGTTGGAAATTGGAATCCCCGAGGTCCGATGCTAATGGATTTCATGGAAAAAGAGGGACTCTTCGTGATGAATTCTTTATTCAAGAAACCATTGCACCGCAAGTGGACTTGGATTAGCCCCGATGGTCAGACCAAAAACGAGATAGACTTCATAATGTCAACGAGAAGGCAAGTGTTCAACGATGTCTCCGTGATCCATGCGGTTAAAACCGGGAGTGATCACCGTATTGTTAGAGGCATCTTGAACCTAAACATTAGGCTCGAACGCTCTCGACTTATGAAATCTACGCTCCGCCCAGCGTCAACCCAACTCCAAAACCCCGAAAGCTTTCAGATCGAACTGCCAAATCGCTTCGAATGCCTCGGTGAATGTAAAGATGATTACAATAAGTTGTTTAAAATTTGTACAATTCTTCCTGTCAGCCTAAAGCATAAATATCTAGTTCTGGTCACCAGTTATGGTAGCTGGGAGCGTCACTCCCTAATAACCCATAACTACGCAACTAAGATGGTGTCAGCAGGTAAATTTAATGTACCAAGAGTTAGTACATAATTATTTTGGCGACCGAACGCTGGACCATACTGGCTCAACCAATTGCCTGCTGACATAAGAGGTTAGAAAACAAAAAGAAAATTTGCCAGAGCACTTAAAATGTTCTTACTCAGTAGTCTGTAAGCAACTCTGTAAGACCTGATATTGTTGATGTAACTTTTTTTAATATTGTTGCATATTTAATTATTGCTGATGCACTGTTTGTTCTGTTCCCACAGCCAACCGTGAAAACGGTTTTGCGGGGCATAGCATTTATCCCAATGATTTGTACACGTGGAGATTAAGAAAATAAATAATAATAAATAAATAATAATGCGTAGATGTGGACGACTATAACAACAGGTTTGTGGAAACTCTCCAAACGGTAGGGTCCAAGTTTTACAAAACCCTCCATTCAAAAGGACAGAAGAAAATCATAAGAACAAAGACTCCAAAGTGTTCGCACGAGATTTGTCTGTTGGACAGAGCCTACTTGAGAAGCTGAAGACTGGGGATGGTAGGATCGTCACTTCCAAGCCCGAGCTTTTGGGTGAGATTGAGAAAGTCTACGGAGAGTTATACACATTAACACCGCACCTTTTGTAAGCCTGGCTAATGATCCTAGAGCCAGACTAACCCGACACTACACCGACGATATCCCAGACGTCAGCGTGTACGAGATTAGTATGGCCCTGAAACAGCTCAAGAATGATAAGTTGGCTGGAGATGACGGAATTACGGCTGAGCTTCTGAAAGCGGGTGGCAAACCGGTTCTTAAAGCGCTTCAGAAGCTATTTAATTCTGTCATACTTAAAAGCGAAACGCATAAGGCGTGGCACAGGAGCGTAGTGGTGTTGTTTTTCAAAAAAGGTGACAATACCTTCCTGAAAAACTACAGACCGATATCCCTCCTGAGTCATGTCTATAAGCTGTTTTCTAGGGTCATCACGAATCGTCTCGCTCGCTGGTTCGACAACTTCCAGCCTCCCTAACAAGCAGGCTTCCGAAAATGCTTTAGCACCATAGACCACATACATACGCTACGCGAAGTTATACAGAAGTCCGAGGAGTATAACAACTATGCTTGGCGTTTGTGGACTATGAGAAGGCCTTCGATTCGATCGAGACTTGGGCGGTGCTATAGTCTCTCCAGCGGTACCAAATTGACCATCGATACATTGAGGTGATAAAGTGTTTGTACAAAAACGCCACTATGTCAGTCAGTCTCCAGGATCAGGACTCGAAACCAATCCAACTGCAGCGTGGAATGAGACAAGGAGATGTCATATCTCCTAAATTGTTCACTGCTGCGTTGGAAGATGTCTTAAGCTCTTGGACTGGAAAGGACTTGGCATCAACATCAACGGCGAGTCGGCGACTAATCTCCGTTTTGCAGATGATATCGTGGTCATGGCTGAGACCCTGGAAGACTTGGGCAAAATGCACAATGACCTCAGCAGAGCTTCCCAACAAGTGGGTCTAAAGATGAACATGGATAAGACGAAGATCATGTCGAACTCTCATGTCGCACCCACTCCAATTCTAGTTGGTTGCTCTGCACTCGAAGTTGTTGACGAGTGGGACAAACAGTTCAACTAGGTAGGTCCAACTTCGAGAAAGAGGTGTCTCGTCGAATCCAGCTCGGCTGGGCAGCGTTCGGGAAGCTACGCTATATCTTCTCGTCGTCCAAGATACCACAGTATCTCAAGACAAAAGTCTTTGACCAGTGTGTGTTGCCAGTGATGACTTACGGAACTGAAACGTGGTCGCTCACAATGGGCCTCATACGAAGGCTCAGAGTCATACAGAGGGCAACGGAAAGAGCTATGCTCGGAGTTTCTCTGCTTGATCGAATCAAAAATGAGGAGATCCGCAGAAGAACCAAAGTCACCGACATAGCTCTGCGAGTCGCTAAACTTAAGTGGCAGTGGGCAGGGCACACTGCTTGTAGAACCGATGGCCGATGGGGCAGTAAGGTTCTTGAGTGGTGACCACGTACCGGAAGACACATCGTAGGGAGGCCCCGAACAAGGTGGACCCATCACCTGGTGAAGGTCGCGGGAAGCCGATAGATGCGGGCAGCACAAGACCGGTTATCGTGGAAAGCTTTGGGGGGGACCTTTGTCCAGCAGTGGATATCTATAGGCTGAAGAAGAAGAAGAATCCAGAGAAATCTTTGAAATGTTGTTACTATAGACAAAGATTCTGTTTCCAATTCCTCTACATGACAGTCCTTTATTTTACTTCTATGCAGTGCTTAGCAAGCCGTGACAACCATCGAACAAAAACATGGTGACCACAAATAAGGACAACTTTTTTCGCACGTGCGCACCTCTAACAAAAATTAATCACTGTGCAAACAAAGTTGTCATAATTCGTGTTCGCCATAATCTTTTTTTTTTTTTTTGTCAGCGGGTAAAGGTATACAAAAGCGATAGAATAAACAAACAGTTATAAAAATACTGGTGATTTAATTCATGAAAAATATACAACTTTAACACTACATTGTATATGGTACGAAATACAATAATATATTATTATTATTATTTACATTATACGAAATATAGTCAACACTTGTCAACAAACGATAACTAATAAAATATCACCTTACATGAATATACACAATATTATTATGTACTTTACCTAGGTAAAATCTCCTTACATATATTAGATACCTACCCCTTATTCATAAACGTTGCACTCAGTTCACTACTGATTAGCGATTGTTTAACCATACATTTTAGACGTTTGCACGTCACTTAACATTAATCATCGTTTATGAATAAACCCCTTAAACACTTTGGTGTTTATTCATAAGCGATGATTAAAGTTAATTCACGTTAAAAGGTCAAAAATGTATGGTTAAAGAATCGCTAATCACTAGTTAACTTTAAACAATGTTTATGAATACGGGGGAATATGTCCAATATCTTGCACTTGAAGTTTGACAGTTGAGTGACAGTGATGATTATTCATTTGCTTAAATTAGTCTTGTCAAATTAGGTAGCGCCTGATGTAAAAGTTGTCATGTTTTAAACCACGTCTAAAATATCTATCATCATCATAATCAGCCTATGGGACACAGGACTCCTCTCGGTGAGAGGGAGTGGGCCTCAATCTACCACGCTGGCCCAGTGCGGGTTGGTAGATGTCACATGTCTTAGATACTTTTTTTTTGGCTTTAAGATTCGCCGGTTGCCTCACGGTGTTTTCTTTCACCGTTTTGAGAGCAGTACTGATGAAATAATTTACACAAAGTAAAGCGCCTAAGGTTCGAACCTACGACCCACAACTTGTAAGTCGCGGCCGATACCACTGTCTATGGAGTATCTTAATTTGACAGGACTAAAGGAGATGTTTCATTTTAGGTCACCACTATGTACACTATATAGAAAAAAAGGAAAAAAAATAATAGATTTTCATAAAAAATACTACAAAATTAATTTGAATAAAATACAGGTATACATAATTAATTATTTGAAACGTTTTTAGTGAGATAACCCTTTTTTAAGGTGTTATGTATGGCGTTAGATTGACAACTATGACAATTTTATTTTCCCGTTGTGTTCGTGGCGAGTGTTGATTTGAGTTGTGTCTCGGAGTTTTTAGTGATTGTTTTTGTTTGGTGTCCGTATGTTCGGAATTCATGTTTTGTTTGTTTTCGCAGTCATATGGTAGATAATATAGCTGCGATAGTCTTAGATACATGATACGTCAATCAAATGTCACTGTCAAAATCTTATTTCGCTTATTGCTGACCACCATATTCATTAGTAGTGGTGTTGCACTCCTTGGCCAATATAAATTGAATCTACATAAAAACTAAGCCAAAATATAGGAAATTAACATTGCATCACCTCGCTCAACTGCCGTCATCCTTCCTATTCCTAAGTTTTTTAAGTGAATAGGCTTAATAAACTAGTCCGCTTTACCATCAACAATTGCATCACTACTTACCATCAGGCGGGATTGCAGCATCAAGCATTAGTTTAAAATTATTAAAAAAGAAATAACATAAAAAACAACTAACTAGTTAACTACATATGTGTATAGTAATATTTACATTAAGTGTTCATAGTGCTGGCCCAGGCTCCATACATTTCTGAAACATCTCCTTTATCTTCTTTCCCTTTCTTGGTCAAATAATAAGAATGAGATGCACTGAAGTTAAATTTAGTTTATTTTGTGAATAAGTGAATCACCGCCTCTGACAGATATGCGTAAGATAACGTTTACGTGCATTACGTACTAGGTAACGTTTCTAAATCTCGGCCTTAATCATTGATAACATATTAAATTAAGGTAGATATGTCACTAGCGCACTAAAAATGAAGCGTACAAAAGGAGGTAAGTCCTGTATCTCGCTTTAGTCACTCTCGATACACTCGTAAAAACAAACGACAAACACTAACAGCGCAAACGACAAACACTAGCCATCTTTTTCTTCTCTATGCTTTAGATTACGCCCCATCTCACTCACACTGTACCAATGTATGCCAAATAAAAATATGCATGTGTGCTGCTGCTGTGTTCGGCATATTTTTTTTGGTCAGTTTGTTAGAAAATATCGTATCTGTTTAATATTTTATCAATGGCCTTAATGATCAAAATTATCTACCCGAAATAGTCCTTGAAGAAAAGTTTCAAATCGACAAACACAAGGCTAAGCTCGCTTTTAGAAGCACAACTATAATACTTTCCTAGATAAAACTAAATACTAAAATAAAATTAGGAAAATCTACCGGTCAGTCAGTTTCAGTCTAATGGGCCCGTTTGGCGTATACATAGGATGTATGTGATAGTCCATGGGCTCATGATGATATTCCATTTTGAAGGCTTGCACCATCTGAAAAAGGATTGTTTTCCTTTAACTGCCCTTCTCAATAAAGTATTAGTTAATCACCAATCTGTTAACAGGATCGTACAAATGCAAATATTATCTAAATGTGCCCAAATACACTTTTTTCAAAATTAAAACAAAAGCTAACTAATAAACAAAAGAGTTCTAGATAAATTCGAAATTCAAATACTTTTAAAATTAATTAATTGAATTTTAAATATTGTGAAGCATTTTTTTTTATTGACTTAGAAGTGCAGTATTATTTTTCTTTTCTTTAAAATAATTAAAATTAAAATTGGAAGGATCGATTTTTTTTTTCAATTTTTTTTTTGAGTATAGGTATTTTATAGTTACTTCTTCATACCTTACAAATAACCGTATGTATTTCAAGTTCAGCAAATCTTCTGCCAAGGCACATTCTCTTTCCATAACCAAACGGTAGGGATGCGAAAGCATGGTGTTTTTGTGAAGGAGATCTGTTCATCCATCTTTCAGGCCGAAACTCGGATGCGTCAGTAAAATAATCGTCGCAGTTACCCATTACATAATGTTGAAATATAACTTGGGTCTGAAAAAAACAAAAAAACATACAATTTTATTAATCTTTTTTTTTCATAACTCCAATATTTCTTATGGTTTAGTTAAAGGCAGTTATATAGGGTATCAGGGATATCGACGCGCTTCCACGTAGGTATACCCATTGGATTATTCCAAATACAAAATTTTTCTTTTGTTTGTGTTAACCTATACAATATGTAAAGAAAACCGTGTCCGACCCGTGAAGGTGTTGTTAGGTATCGATAACTGATTCTACTAATGCATACAAACCCTGGCTAAACTTAAAAAAAAATTACCCCTAAAAATAAATATTATTTTGCAAAAGATATACTCACAAATGGCAATACAATTCGCGAGTGACGAAACAGGTCACGTGCTTATCCGTGGCGGTGTTAAAGGTCATGTACTCGCTTGACCTCATGCATGACCTTCCACACTTGCATATGGTTAGTGCCCAGCTCTCGTGCCACAAAACGAGTACTCACACACGGAACCGGGATACAAAACGGATCTCATAATCTCTACGAGCTTCTGCATAAAAGCAGTCACTAATCACACCCAGACACATGAGCATGTTAGAATACTCTACCTACGTTAGAAAACGACTTGATCACACAATAAACGATACGTCTACATGGACGCAATGCCTACGCAAAACTAATAAATTTAAAATAAAAATGTTTTTTATTTCATAAAAATAGATAGTCTAGCGGCACGGCGGTACCCTTTGACTAGAGGTGAGAAAGTATTCAAAATATTGATAAATTTTGGTATCGATTTGGTATTGCAGAATATTACGCAGCATGATGTTAACGATTCAACATCGCATGGCATTCTTTAGATTTTAGAACTTTCACATCACTTAAATTAGGTAAAAAGGGTCCATACTAATATTATAAATGCGAAAGTAACTCTGTCTGTCTTTCTGTCTGTTACGCTTTCCCGCTTAAACCTCTCAACCGATTTTGATGAAATTTGGCACAGACAATCTTTAGACCCCGAGAAAGAACATAGGCTACTTTTTATCCCGGAAAAATTTGATAAAAAGCGCGATATAACCGAACTCCACGCGGGCGGAGCCGCGGGCGGAAAGCTAGTTGTTTATAATACTTCACTAAAATCGTACTTCATAAGACCTTTATAGTTTCTGTATACTAATACCTGTGTAATAATAATGTTATTAGTAACTAGCTTTCCGCCCGCGACTTCGCCCGATAGAATATCAAATTTTTCTGGGATAAAAGGTAATCTGTATTTTTACAACAAATCATTGAACCAGGTACAAGTTTCGATTAATAGCGATAAAAAAATGTTATTACGCAAAAAATTGGGCATCTCTAGTCATTCTTTTGACATCGCCTACATATGCTCGCCGCGGCAAGATAAATAGACGCCGACAAAGAATGAAAGGAAAGCCGACAATTATACCGTCTAAAATGGTGTTGTCACTTTTTAGAAATTTACCAGATTTTGGGGAAGTTAGAGTAAATTCGCGCAAAAAAAGGATTGTTTCAAAATTGATTTCTATTGTTATTATGCAAATATGATGCAAATATGATGATTATGCAAAATTTCAAATATTATTTGGTCATATGATTACCTAACCTTTATTATCCTTACGGGTCGGACGGGGTTTTCTTTACATATTGTGTATATGAAAAGGATCATACTTTGTTATTCATTACTATTCTCGTAATTCGAATTACCTATGCTACTGAATAAATTTAGAAATCTATGATCATGTTCCTTTTTATCAAAGTCTCTAAGTAAATATGATTACATTCCATAACTTAGTCTATCAATAAACCAATCTAGCTAATAAACATTGTGAATTATGTTTGATACTTACTCCTTGAGGTATGTTGTATCCACAAATGACTGTATCCTTTTTCAACTGTCGACCGTTGCCGATTACAACCGGATACATTCTGAAAAAAAAAAACAATTATAGAAAACACATCACCTTCATAATCATAATCAGTCTTCAAAAACTCTTTGACCAACCTGAGCATTGAACCTAGGACCTCACGATCAGTACTAGCGATTGCCTCTACTAGACCAATTAGGCAATGAAAAATATTAAGACATTTAATCTATACTAATACACAGAGTGGTGCTGAAAATACGACAATAAATTAAACATCGTGTACCTCTACACATTCTCAGTCTACCCATAAAAAAACAAATAAATATGTCTATTAGTTTAGTCACAGGAAATTATTTTTCACATCTTCTACATGATGTACATGTTGATAAGGAAGCGCTTACAGGTTTATGACCGCCGCATCCTGCGGTACCAAACTTTAATAATAATGGCGCGAGAAAAGCAAGTCGATACAGGATCGTGTTGTCGCCGATCAGAGGTCAGTGAACCAATATTTTAAAGGATGTTCTTTTTCGTTTGCAAAGACATTAAAATTATTTCGTTTGCAATTTTCTGCGATTTAGTTTGTTTGAAATTTGAGAAATCTTTTTGCGTTGGATAGCGCATTAATCCTGGAAGGGTTTAGGCTATATAACATCATGCTGTGACCAATAGGAGGGGGGCATATAAAAAAATATTCGGGTGAAACCGTGTGGCGCAGCTAGTTAGTAATATATAATCTACGCAAAATATTTCACTTGGAGGACGAATTGTGAAAGCCAAACCCGTAACGGAGAACATAGAAGTCATAAGTGTAGTAACAACTAACCTTAGAACTTCCTTTACACATGCTTTGAGGTACGGCATCTGGTTGAAATCCCCAGGTTTCAATGCTCTGTCCTCCAGAACTTTATGAATTTCTTCGTACAATCGCTCTTGTACTGAGGGTCTTAATGATAACTGATACAGAATTGAAGCTACTGCATTTGATGTCTGGAAATTAAAAGAATGTACATATTTCAAAAGGTACCAATAAACAAGTATACATACCTAAAATGTAATAAATCCGATTAGAAACGTTTAATCATCGGTAATAAATGTCGATATTCCCGCCATCGGCTTACTTCAGCTCTTATTTATTAGAATTATAGTTGAATTGCACTGATCTTTAAATTTTTATTCTATGACTAAATACAAAAAAGCAGTATTATGAGCTCATTTCACTAGAACTTATCATTGCTACTAATTTGTCATAAATAATGTATTGCGTAGCGCAACGTGCTGTATAAACGCCTGATAGAAATCTAATAGCAATACTTTATAAATTAAGTATAGCTAATGGATTTTTATCAGGCGTTTTGAAGCATTCCTCTTGAATTGATTAGTTTTGAACATGAGAAGATCTCACTGTATCTATTCCTACTAAGAACAGATCTAGAGCTGCCACTGCTGCTACTCTAGGTCCTGCAGCTGCCACCAAATCCTGCAGCAGTGACTTGCTGCTGCCGTTCGCTTCGCATTCCTTCAGCGCCTTCTCCACATGTCTGAGAGTTACGCTGTAATGAAATTTGCAAGAATAAGAATATTAATTATATAATATAAGAATATTATGTTGGTCTCCGTGGCGCAGCGGTCAACACGCCTGCCTGCGACGTGGAGGCCCCGGGTTCGATCCCCGGCCAGGTCATGATGGGAAACGATCTTTTCCTAATTGTCCTGGCTCTTGGATGTTTATCTATATATGTATCTATTATAAAATATAGTATCGTTGAGTTAGTATCCCATAACACAAGTCTCGAACTTACTTTGGGGCTAGCTCAATCTGTGTGATTTGTCTGTATATATTTATTTATTATTATTTATTATTTATTAAGACCAATTTGGGCAGTCCATCCTACTACTTTTGCGGGCTCACGAACTTTATTTTATGTCATTAAGTCATTACTGATACAATATGTGAACTTCATGTAGGTACTATACGTAGTAGAAGCAGTCCGACCACGGAAGGAATGTGTTCCTTTTTTTTTGTTGGGATGGGAAATCATCAAATGACTTCTCCCGCTCTGGGCGGAGCGGAAGGGCTTGTCAGACTTTTACTGACTAAAACCCACCCGTGTTTCTTCACTTGCCTGTGCAGCGGCCAGGGCCACGGTTTCTTGTTTAACCAATCCGCAACCCTAACCCAGGAGGCATCGGTCTTGGTAGACCCCGTCACGATGTGCTGACAATGCTGACATCTCTTTGAGGCGCGCGTGAAACACAACGTGCCGTCGACGCGGGCCTGGTCCTTACCGGACGGCGAGTTGCCCACTGCTCACCCCCCGCAACCCCGCGCCTACGGTGGCTGGGAGTTCGATGTCGACTCCCGACCAGGGCGTCTCCTGCGGCGGCTAGTGGCATGAGGAGAAGGAGGCAACGGCCTGCCATGCACTATCGCCCCGGACCATGGCTTGGACCAGGGTTGGACGCGAGAGATCGCCGCCGTTCGCCACTGATCGCCGCTACGAGGACACGGCGGTGCTCTACCCAAGCAGGGCAGACCTCCAGCGTATGCTCCACCGTTTCCTCAGGGCGATCCGCACAATGGTGACACACTGGCGTTTCCTCCCTTCTTATCCGGAACAGGAACCTCCCGAAACAACCGTGTCTTCTCCCTCCGTGGCTTCTCTCTAGCCACTCCTCAAAGAGGGGACTTATCGCCGCTATTGTGGCGTGCCCAAAGGAATGTGTTCCTGACATCTGTCAGTTTCATAAAAATTAATAGGTAGATGTTTAACGAAACTGATCTTTATTAAGTACTAAATAGAATTATCACATTGACGGACTATAAAACAGGTATTTTTGAAAGTAACAGGTACCAACCAACCTGTTACCACACGTACATAACATCACGCCTGTAAATTTTTCCTAATAGATAAGACAGTGGCGCCGATTCTCTTGTTCACAAACTAATTTTAAGTTAAGTGCTTCTTTTTAACCGACTTCAAAAAGGAGGAGGTTACTCAATTCGACCGTATATGTATGCTTTTTTTATGTTTGTTCGCGCATAACTTCGTCGTTTATGAACCGATTTTGATAATTCTTTTTCTGTTGGAAAGAAGACGTTCCCAAAGTGGTCCCGTGATAAGGATATCAGGGTTTGATGGTGGTAGACCAGAGAAAACAAGGGGAACTTTCAAAAATTGCGAGGGCGACTAGTGCATTTCTTAGCATTTTCATTAAGTATTTTAAAGCACTACAATTTAATAAAGGTCTGGAGTAGATCTGATGATGGAGCCGGGAGACAGTCGAAGGGACTCCTCAACAATTCACAGCAGCTACCTTGTGTTTGGGCTCGATTAATTTGTATTGATAAGAACTTTACACGTAGATGGGTTGTGACTGTCATAAGAGCTCTGATGATGAAGACAAAGGCCAGTTCCGGAAACTCCTCAACGGTTTACAGTAGCTACTTTGTGGTTGGACTTCATTCATTTATATTTATGAGACCTTTGCACCCATTGGGTTAAAATAATGGTCTACAGTAAATTTGATGATGAAGACCATAGGCAGTTGAGGGAATACTTACGGGTAAAAATGAAAGTAAACAAAATTACGTCGTTTTCCAACTATATTTGCGTCAGCTTCCAGTCTGACCGGATGCAACTGAATACATAGTACTTTTAACAACTAAAAAGTGTAAAATAAAAACATTTTCACAAAAAAACAACCGACTTCCAAAAACCACTACAAAGCGAAAAATAACTAATTTCGAAAGTCGGTGTCAAAAAACGAATATACAAAACCAAAGACACCGACATCCGAAATTATTTATTTTTGACTTTGTAGTGGTTTTTGGAAGTCGATTGTTTTTTTTGTAAAACAGTTTTTCTTTCTATTTAATTAAGATAAGACAGAATTATTAAATGTCACTTTAGACCTGTCATTTTAATCCGCCCCTGACGTAAATTGGCGAGTTTTTAATCGTCACGTTTATAATCGCGTCTAAACTGTCTATGGCAGGGATGGCGAACCTCTATGCATCTACGTGCCATTTTCCCAACTAAAAATTATTCATGTGGCCATGGCGTGGCAACAAACAAATTTTGGATTAGTGATTTTTGGAATAACCAATAATTATAATTGCGTGCTATTGTTATTTTAAATCTCTGGTGTCATTTCTCGGGACCCTGCAGTCCCGGAAGGCAACTTGGAGAAGCC
The DNA here is from genome assembly GCA_017933935.1 of Sesamia nonagrioides. NCBI lineage: Eukaryota > Metazoa > Arthropoda > Insecta > Lepidoptera > Noctuidae > Sesamia > Sesamia nonagrioides. The sequence goes on along the minus strand of JADWQK010000986.1, from coordinate 721,063 downwards.
CAATGCTATTTTTTGCAATTTTTGATATTATGCCGTGCCAAAATTATTTTGTTACGTGCCAGCAACGGCACGCGTGCCACTGGTTCGCCATCCCTGGTCTATGGGATATCTTAATTTGACAGGATTAAACTAAAACGTCATCCCTTTTCTTAAAAAAAAAAAAAAAGATGCACTTAACTTAAAATTAGTTTAGTTTGTGCTCATGCGCATCATTTGTGTCCTCATTACACCTTTGTACCTACCATGTACCTACTACCTATATGTTATACAACTGACCTATATCGTATAGGTAAAATAAAATGATGTCGTGCATCTGCCATATGGAGTTTTCTTACCTAAGGATAGTGTCCAAGGCAGCCACATACTGCCTGAACATCTTAGTTGGATACAATCTCCACCAGGGAGCTCGCAGTTCCAGTTCCCCCACGCTCAAGAAGAAGGTCTGGACTGCGTGGATCAATCGCATACTTTCCGAGTCCTCAGAGGCCTCGAAACAGTTGAGACGGGTGTCTAAGGCTATAAGACTGAGAGCTGAAATAAATCAATCAAGCTCAATGAAGTCGGTTGTAACAAAAATGTTAAACAAAGATGTTATTTACTGAATCATCATTATCAACCTTTTTTTATCGTCCCACTGCTGGGCACAGGTCTCCTCTCATATAGAGAAGAATTGAGCGTAATCACCTTGATCAATGCGGGTTGGCGATTTCAGACTTAAAGTCCAGGTTTCCTCAAGATGTTTTCCTTCACCTTCAGTCATTGGTGTCCAAGATATACTTTGAAAGTACATATAACTTTAGAAAAGTTACATTGGTACTTGCCTGATCTGGAATCGAACCCGCGCACTCATACTTGAGTGACTGGTGTTTTAACCACTAGGCCACTACGACTACTCTTCACACTTTACTCAATACTTTATTGCATTCCATAATATTACATAATTTACACACTGTCAAAATTTTATCGCAATTATTCAATTTTGTGTGGGACTAAAACATTAGTAAATTGGCAAGAGCGGCCGTCCCCCGAATAAACTAATAATATTCATGAATGTAACTAAGCGAGGTAGAATCTAAGATATATTCTGTGCATTTTGATACTTGGTTTGTCATGTTTGGTTGCGTATCTTCTTCAGCCTATAGAGGTCCACTGTTCGACAAAGGACTCCCCCAAGGCTTTCATTGGGTGGCAAATATCGCATTAATTTGATATTCCACAGGAGAAGCGTTGCTGCCCGCTTCCCTGGTGGGAGTTCCCTTAGTCGCCTCATGGGTTGGTACGATTTTAAGCCCGGTACCACACAGGATAATGGTCCGTATAGGGCTAGAAAAAGGCATCTATACAACAGGAATAATATGTTTAGAAATTGTTTAGTATCTAGTGCAAATTAATAGATATTAAAAAGTTACTTACATTCCAAAGACCATTTGTGTACTTCATTTAAAAAATCGCTAGGTGTTTCCGAATTTTCATTTCTTATCTTACGTATTCTGGAAGAAGAAAAAACGGTTTTATTTAATGAACCTTGTAGTGATGCGAGAAACATCTGACTCATAAGCCACTAACTATTAACTCAATCCACAAACGTCTAGCGATAGTAAATGCGTAGAGTAGAAAACACCGTTTCACCAAACGCGACTCATGAAGTAAAGGTACTCATAGTCATCATCTCAGCGTTAATCCCAGTCGCATCCGAAGCTTTTTCAGCTTTGGAGTTGGAGCCTTACCAGTCTAACTTCTGATTTTGCCTAAACTTCGATATTTTCCGTGAAGCGACTCCCGTCTAACTTCCACAACCCGAAGGCGATATGGAAGCATTGCAGTAAGACCAATTGTTGGACTTTTGCGTAAAGGTACTCATAGTAAAGAAACAAATGCTGCATGCACGTGTTCGAGAACGAACCCTTATCCACCTGTCCAAGCCTTTTCCTACCTTTGGATAAAAGCATCTGCCACTTCAGCGACGGGCACCGTGTACTGAGCTGCAGCACCAGCACTCAACGCTACTCGGGACACTTTGGTTCGGAAAGCTGCCCATTGTTCACCGTGCCTGAAATACATGTAAAATATCCATACGAGATAATTTCAACCATTATTGAAGTCTTTGTAGCCAATGATACAAGATCAATACTTCAATGCCCAAACTCCAAAACTCTCAGATAGTCAGAGGTCAATAATCCTAATAAAGTAGGATTAGTAGGCTAATCCTACTCCTTACAAATCTTACTATTCTATCTCCTACTATGATTATAAATGCGAAAGTATATGACGATGTATATATGCATAATTGTTCCTCTTTCACGCAGAAACTATTGAACGGATTTGAATAAAATTTTGCACTTTTATCATTACAGTATACATTTTAAATTTTTGTTATGCTCCGCTCCTATCGGCCATAGCGTGATGGTACACAGCCTAAAGCCTTCCTGGATAAATGGGCTATCTAACGCAAAAAGAATTTTCCAAATCGGACCAGTTGTTCCTGAGATTTCAAACAAACAAACTCTTCAGCTTTATATATTAAGACTGATTTACATCAATTTAATTGCTTATGGATTCAAAGCAACAATAAAAGCTGCATTGTCTAAACACTATTTAGACGATGCATGTCATTTGTGGCATCAGTTTTATTGTATGCCATAGGCAATTAAATTACATGGTGTAAATCAGCCTTTAGTATAGATAAGAAATATCTTTATTGCCAAAGGGCAAATTAACAAGTTAAAGACCTTTCACAAGCTGTACACATACATCTCTGTATTTACTATCCTTTTGCATATAGGCATATTGGTAGAGATTTCATAAGAAATAAGCATTACTTCTGTACCATTTTTAACCGACTTCAAAAAGGAGGAGGTTACTCAATTCGACCGTATATATGCTTTTTTTTTTATGTTGTTCGCGCATAACTTCGTCGTTTATAAACCGATTTTGATAATTCTTTTTCTGTTGGTAAGAAGACGTTCCCAAGGTGGTCCCATGATAAGGATATCAGGGTTTGATGGTGGAAGACCAGAGAAAACAAGGGGAACTTTCAAAAGTTGCAGGGGCGACTAGTGCATTTCTTACCATTTTCATTAAGTATTATGAAGCACTACAACTTAGTAAAGGTCTGGAGTAGATCTGATGATAGAGCCGGGAGACAGTCGAAGGAACTCCTCAACAATTCACAGCAGCTACCTTGTGTTTGGGCTCGATTAATTTGTTATGATAAGAACTTTACACCTAGATGGGTTGTGACTGTCATAAAAGCTCTGATGATGAAGACAAAGGCCAGTTCCGGGAACTCCTCAACGGTTTAAAGTAGCTACTTTGTGGTTGGACTTCATTCATTTATATTGATGAGACCTTTGCACCCATTGGGTTAAAATAATGGTCTGCAGTAAATTTGATGATGAAGACCATAGGCAGTTGAGGGAGCACTTACGGGTAAAAATTAAAGTAAACAAAATTACGTCGTTTCCCAACTATATTTGCGTCAGCTTCCAGTCTGAACGGATGCAACTGAATACATAGTACTTTTAATAACTAAAAAGTGTAAAATAAAAACTTTTTTACAAAAAAAATAACCGACTTCCAAAAACCACTACAAAGTGAAAAATAACTAATTTCGGAAGTCGGTGTCAAAAAACGAATATACAAAACCAAAGACACCGACTTCCGAAATTAGTTATTTTTCACTTTGTAGTGGTTTTTGGAAGTCGGTTATTTTTTTGTAAAAAAGTTTTTCTGTTCTGTTTTTCTCTTGACTAATTATACAATATGCAAAGAAAACCCCGTCCAACCCAAAAGGATAATAAATGTTAGGTATGCACATGACAGAACAAAATATGAAATTTTACATAATCATCATAGTGACAATACTAATGAATTGTGAAATAATCTTTTTTTTTCCGCGAATTAATTCCAACTTCCCCAAAATTTGGTAATTTTTAAAAAAGTGCAACAACATTTGTGACGGAGCGAATAGCGATGCGACCACGTAACGCGTGCCCTGCTCCCCTTCACCCGCGCATGTATGCCTACCGTGTTGCCTACCGCACATGCATTGTTACCTCGCTTTTCCGAAATAATATTATTTTTTTAGGGGAATCGTAAAAGGGTTTTCTTTACATATTGTATATGAAATACAATTATGTGTGTGTCCATAAATGGTTAAATAAAATAAATAAATTTGTTTTAGCTCGGATTTAATCACTGCCATCGTTTACACCAATTGAGGAATAAACCAATTACTCTAGGAAATCTGAATCAATTAACGCTACAATAATATGTAATTACATACTTACACAGCAATTACACCAGCGCAGTTTTCCTCGGCACCGAAGAAGTCTTTCCTCAAAGAGTGTTTATAATAGTTTAAAGAAGGCATTGAAGGCCTGAAAATAATAGGGGTAATCTTGTATTCCACATTACAAAAAAATGCTTACATAGTTTCAGCAGAACATTTTTTACTTGAAGCGATTTGGTTGATCGGCAGGGTGATTGCGTAACACACTATTTAGTAACAATGGGTTTCATTTTGACAGCTCAACAACATTCATTCCATTATTTACGTACTTGAACAGTCACATGTTTCAAACATATGGAGCAATGGATTAGCTTTGCTTCAAAATTATTCCGATTGATAGTACTAGAGTGCTACGCAGTAAGGCTGCTGTTCAGTAGATACCTGAACCTGTGAAGTTAAATAAAGAGAGCATCCTAAATGTAGCTAGATATTTCTTTGAGAATAAATCCGTGTAATTTCGAAGACTTTTATTCGCTTACGGGAATAAAATTTCAGGGCATTAATTCCTTTCATACTGTTTTAATAAACTCCAACTTAAGATACATCATCATCATCATCAGCAGGAGCAGCAGTTTATATCAGTCCACTGCCAACTTATGATGCATCAGGCCGAAAATCCTATCATCTTACTTACTAATATAAAGCACTATTTTTCTTTATACGAAACCTCAATATAGTTTTTTTCAGAATAAGCAACTGAATCGATTCCAATCATTGTTACACCTTGTTATATTTTTTTCCCAAATACATTTAGAAATAGCTGCAGTGTGGTTACCAAGCGCACAATACGGTGTTGACGGTAGATCATAGTACTAAGCGCGTGCGCAAAGCTGGTCAGACCCCCTTCTCCCACGCCGCGCCGCTGTAGTCACGGGCGGGCGAGCGGTGTGTTGACCATATTTTTGGTAGGACAACCAGGTAAGATAACAAGCTCATAACTTTGTGGTTATTCATATCTTTTTGAAATTTCGGGTTTCGCATATGCCTACAAAAAATAACGTTGTATATATCATACTTATGTACATACGCAAGTTTGAAAGGATATTATATGTATGTATGGATGTTTTATACCCTTTCAGGCAAAAACTACTGAACGGAATTGGATGAAATTGGGCACACAGATAGTTTACAAGTAGGAATAATATATAGGACGTATTATTCCGTTAATGCGGGTGAAACAGACGCAACTAGTATTCCGTAAAAAAAATTAGCATGCAGAATATCCAACACTAGGGGCCGCCAGCGACTTCGTTCGCGTGGAGTTAGTTATGCTCCGCTCCTATTGGTCGCAGCGTAGTGTAAAGCCTTCCTGGATTAATGGGCTACCCAACGTAACAAGAATTTTTCAAATTGGACCAGTAGTTCCCGAGATTAGCGCGTTCAAACAAACAAACATACAAACAAACAAACTCTTCAGCTTTATATATTAGTATAGATATAATTTTCGCAACGTTTATGTTATCTTATCATATCATATATTTATTGTTAACGTTTTATTTTTTTCTCTTATGACTAATATAGTATCTTACCTGTGTGGAGCCGCATCTTCGCTCCTAAAGACTCGTTCCACCTCGCTAGCATCGAAGACGAAGAGCATGTCAGGTCGGCCCAGCAGCCCGGTCATCTTCACACAGTTACCGTACTCAGCACGGAGAGATAGGCACACCTTGTCAATGTGCTCCACGGAATATCCCCCTGAAATTATAAAATAGTTAGTTTTTAGTTAGGTCACGTTGGCCTGTAACATAATATAATCAGCCTATATTATTCCCACTGTTGGGACACAGGCCTCCTCTCGATGAGAGGGAGTGGGCCGTCATCTACCACGCTGACCCAGTGCAGGTTGGTAGATGTCACATGTCTGCGAAGTTAGCTCTAGGACATGCCGGTTTTATCCGGCCATTTTATTTTCGCTTGAAAATTTTCTTAAAAACCTTTCTTAAAGTTCATTAGAAAGGGCTCATGAGTAAACTACGCAGTTAGTGTCCGTAAATGGCGAATGACTATTCATTAAATACCGATATCCCTTTATGCTTCGAAATGGAGGACAGGCCTGAGACCTGAAGCACAGGCGAAGAGTAGCCAGCCTGTCAGTGTTCTATGGGATGCATTTTGGAGAGTTTGCGAGGAAATTGCATGATTGAATTCCCCCATCTCCGTTCCATCAACGGACGACCTGTCGTACCGCGAGTTTCCGCATTTACGTTGTTGACACCTCAACGATCCGAACGAAGCGTTTCGCCTCGTCTCTTATACCGCGTACATCGAGGGATTTCTCATCGGCGGAGTTTCCGCCTGACTACAATTTGAGTGTCTTCAAGTCTAGAGTGAATCGGCTCTTAATAAACTAGCGCGCTTTACCATCAACCTGTGCATCACTGCTTACCGTCAGGCGCGACTGCGGTCAAGCACTCTTCTTGTTCTTCTTCAGCCTATAGATGTCCACTGCTGGACAAAGGCCTCCCCCAAGGCTTTCTACGCTGACCGGTCTTGTGCTGCCCGCATCCATCGGCTTCCCGCGACCTTCACCAGGTCATCGGTCCACCTTGTTGGGGGCCTCTCTACGATGCGTCACTAGCTAATAATTTTAAAAAATGGAGGAAAAGAAAGATTTACTAAAGATAGTCGAGACTATTACTGTTGAACCTTAGTCCCGACTGTCATTTCTAGATCTTTAACAGTCATTGCCGGTAGTCTGAAGCACAAACAAAAACCTGACCTGGCTTACAAAGGGGTATCGTGTAACACAGGTACTGGGCTGTAGAGGTCACATAGGGAGTCGCTCCAAGAAAAACCTTTCAGCTGCATTCGATGAGATTGGAACCCAACATTTGGTAAAAGGTTAGGCAGATTGTTACAACTTTATTTTTTGTTTATGCGAAACCTGAATATAGCTTGTTCAGAATAAGCAACTGAATCGATTCCAATCATTTTTACACCAAGTTATATTTTTTCCCAAATACATTTAGAAATTGTTGCAGTTTGGTTACCGAGCGCTGCACACAGCTTACGGTAGATCATAGTACTGCGCACGCCCGCGCAACAGCTGATGCCACAGGTTAACGCACCGCTTGCCCGCCCGTGCGGAGCATATTTTTGTTGGGACAGCCAAGTAGGATAACAAGCCCATAACTTTGTGGTTTTTCATAATATCTCTTTGAAATTTTGTATATAGTTCATGCTGGACACGTGTTTCGGATTTCGCATAAACAAAAAATAAAAATTGTCAACATAATAATAGTTCTCGTTTTTACTCATGGACGTGTTATCTGTTTTACTGTCTTGTTTTAACACCATCACCAAACAAAACCTCATAAACATACACAGTTTCACTTTCATGAAACTGTGTATACACCAGCACCCTAATTGCATAACACACTATTACTATCAATTGGATTCATTTTGAAGCATATTGCTAGTCCATTGCTTCATAAGTTGTAAAAATTAGCTTGCCCGACAATATAAACAACGCAATGAATGTTGTTGAACTGTCAAAATGATACCCATTGTTACTCATAGTTTGTTACTCAATTACTCTGCTCACCTTCGAAAACTTAGGTTAAAGAAAGTGACATACCTAGGTTTACCTAGGGTTGCATAGATTACAGAAGATATTATTCACCGTCGTCCATTAAAAGGGAGCTCTAGTGGTGCTTTCTCTATATAAACGTATTCCGCTGTTTTCTTCGTGGATAATGCTTTTAGAGCAATTTTTTTCTTTCTACAATTTTACACCGTGATTATACGTGCACCTATCATTTGATTTTTTCCGAAACTTAATTAATAAAAGAAATATGATACTTCAAAATCGCAAAAAATAATCCATTTTTACCGTGATGTTCAGATGACTATTAGACAAACGTGATAAGTTTTTGACAAAAAAGAAAATAATAGCAGCATAGGTATACTTTTCCTCTACGTCTTTTGGTCAACGTTTTTGTAGGTAAAATCAGCCTGAGCTGTAACTGTCCTTTTCGCACTTTACCGGGAGAGGTTGGAAGCAGCGCGCCTGCAATAGTTTCTTCAAATACCTATTTTCCAAAATCTTCGGTACTAGAGTTCCCTCTTAATGTTTCCAGCAATTTCACTTTCAAACAAAAAAAAAAACTATAAAAAACCTCTATTTAAGAAAGTAATTCGAAATAAATCGATTAAATTTATCGTCTCTCGTTTATCGATATCGTTAATCGTTACACTATTTTCGGTTCAGTTACTATCAGCATTTTTTATCGTAATTTATAGGTCGTAGCTTTTTTTTTAATTTTCTTGGCTTGTACTGTATCTGCTCAGAAAGTCAATTCTTGTATCAATTATGTACAAGAATTGACTTTCAAAAAAAATCTAGCTCTGATTTATTCAAATTAGGCTGAGAATCAGCCATTTGTGAATGGCTGTCACACTGTCTGTTCGTCTAAAAACACATGACTCTATACAATACTATAAAGAAATTAACACTAGAAAGCACAGAACATTAAATGAAACTATTAATCCCAAAATACCAGCAAAGAAAAAAAAATCATTAAAACTGAAAATGTAAATAAGTAAATACTTATTACCTTTAAAGCTCCAGGAATAAAAGGCGTGGCAGCTCACATATTAATAATAATAATACACAATAAATAAATAAAGCAACAAAAAAAGACAATTAATATGCTATTATTTATAAGATTCAATAATTTTAATAATTCAATTATATAAATAATATAATTCAATTATACGGTGTCCTATTTCGGCGACTAACATGTCAAAAACTTGTTAAAATGTAGCAGGGGCATTATTGACAGATTGAGATTGTGAATGTTCTTTTATTATATATAAGTACATATAAGTATACATATATAAATAAGACACCTCTCAACGTAGGGAGGGCCCCAACTAGGTGGAGCGACGATCTTCGCAGGATGGCTGGTAGTAACTGGATGAGAGTTACCGAGAATCGAGGTGAATGGCTTGAAATTGGAGAGGTCTATGTCCAGCAGTGGACTGCTACAGGCTGATGATGATGATGAAGGCACACTTCTTAATAATTGAATGTGATATCAATTTACAGTCTTCGTATATGTAAAACTAGCTGCCGCCCGCGACTTCGTTCTCGTTTTTTTATATGATCCGCTCCTATTAGTGCAATGCAAAAAGTATTTTTAAAATCGGACCAGTAGTTCCTGAGATTAGCGCGTTCAAACAAATAAACTCTTCAGCTATATACAGGGTGTATCTGACATCGTAACGCAAACTTCGCGAAAAGGCTAGACCGCATGCCACTAATAAAATTATGATAGTCATTTATGTCCTTTATACGGTTACAGAATACACACTGTTTACAAAATAGTGTCGGCTTGGCTTTTGAACGTTGCAAGCGTGCCGCCGTGCGGGTTTGTAGGTATGACGTTGATCCCTGATGTGAACTCCATTAAATCAGCTGATAAGATAGTTTTTCGGGTTTTGTTTTCATTGCGCTTTTTATGTAATTAGCGAATTATTTAATTTTTACTTTAAAATATTATTGGGTTATAAAAGTATAGCAATTGTGAACGGTCTGAAGTGAAAAAAACTACATTACTTTTTTTAAATCATGAAAAAGCCGACGAAAAATTCCACCACTGGGGGGCTCAGAATCATGTACTGGATCCATGGTACTCGTTTGTGCGTCGATGTCAGATACGCCCTTTATATCAGTACTAGCTGCGCCTTGCGGTTTCACCCGCGTAAGTTTCGGATATGTTTTTTATATGCTACGCTCCTATTGCTCGGAGCATGATATCTATTATACTTCATATCACTCCCGAAGATGATTACCAATTTACATGCAGCAGTACGTAGTATGGTGCCGTCCTTGTCACACTTTAAGGGGATAGATACCCTCGAGCGGCCAAAAAAGCTCATCTTTCAAAGTTTATTTCTCCAGAATGCCTTGATCAAAAATTTTGAAAAAAATATATTATAATCATAGATTCAAGCACAACATATTTAGTGTTTATTATTTTCTATACGGCCTATATTTACGTCAAAAGAAAAATATTTCTACACGGCGTTTTTTAACTTTTAAATCGATATTTCTCTTAAAGCGCTTAGACTTTTTTAAATATTCTTACTCGCAGTAACGTGTATCTGTAAGAACTATAGAATCATAGTTCTATTTTAAAATTGATGAAATATTTATTAAGAAAAGTAATAAAAATGAGTGTCCGTACGAGTTTCCGCCTTGCGAGGTTCAGAGGGGCTCTATGCGGGACGCGGGCGCGGGTCGGCCGGCAGTCTCGCGCCAGCGCTCGTGAGAGGAGGCTGTGTCACTTTTTGCTCCGCGCACCCTTGGATACTAATGTAAAGACATGCTTCAGAAGCATGGAAAATAATAACGACGTAGTATGATCCAGTACAAGTCTGTTTAATTAATGATCAACAGTACAGGTCACATCAGTAGCTTTTATACACCATTGAGTCAAAACACTAACGAATAGTCACAAAACTAATAGACGATGGAAACGGAAATTATCAGGTATTGAATAAAATTAAGAAAAAGTTAATAGTAACGCTAGTAATTGTCAATAATTGTGTACAGATATTTGGATTAACCTAAAATATCGAAAGTTGTTTATATTTATTTATTTGAACAATGCTTGATTCAATAAATAAATATCCGATGGGCGGGAAGACTAATGCTCGAGAGGAATTTATAATAAAAGTTGGCGGTAATCGGAAGTTGCATCAATAATTCTAAAAAAAAACTTTTTTACAAAAAAACAACCGACTTCTAAAAACCACTACAAAGTGAAAAATAACTAATTTCGGAAGTCGGTGTCTTTGGTTTTTTGTATAGGTATTAGTTTTTGACACCGACTTCCGAAATTAGTTATTTTTCACTTTGTAGTGGTTTTTAGAAGTCGGTTGTTTTTTTGTAAAAAAGTTTTTATTTTACACTTTTTAGTTGTGAAAAGTAGGTACTATGTATTCAGTTACATCCGGTCAGACTGGAAGCTGACGCAAATATAGTTGGGAAATGACGTAATTTTGTTTACTTTAATTTTTACCAGTAATTTTGAAGAATTCTCTCAACTGCCTAAGGTCTTAATCATCAGATTTAGGTACTGCAGAACATTATTTTAACCCAATGGGTGCAAAGTTCTCATCAAAATAAACAAATTAAAACCAAACACAAAGTAGGTACTACAAACCGTTGAGGAGTTCCCGAAACTGGCCTTTGTCTTCATCATCAGAGCTCTTATGACAGTCACAACCCACCTAGGTGTAAAGTTCTTATCAATACAAATTAATCAAGCCCAAACACAAGGTAGCTGCTGTGAATTGTTGAGGAGGTCCTTCGACTGTCTTCCGGGTCCATCATCAGATCTACTCCAGACCTTTATCAAATTGTAGTGCTTTAAATACTTAATGAAAATACTAAGAAATGCACTAATCGCCCCTACGATTTTTGAAAGTTCCCCTTGATTTCTCTGGTCTTCCATCATCAGATCCTGATGTCCTTATCATGGGACCACCTTGGGAATGTCTTCTTTCCAACAAAAAAAGAATTAACAAAATCGGTTTGTAAACGACAAAGTTATGCGCGAACAAACATAAAAAAAAAAAAGCATATATACGGTCGAATTGAGTAACCTCCTCCTTTTTGAAGTCGGTTAATTAATAAAATAGTGGCCGAAAGACCGGAAGTGTATTTCCAAGTGTGATTTTAGAATAAACTAAGGTTTTAAAATCCTCCCAAGTAATTTAAAGTAATCATAATAAATTTAAATTAACATAAATAATTACGCAACTACGATCAATATAAAATAATTATGAAACTAAGTATAGCTTCATAGATGGGCGGGAAGCACAAGCTGTAACACTAAGTGCTTCGAGTGGAACGAAGTATTTTTAGTGATTTTGTGTATAATTATTGAATCTTTGCATTTATTGCCGCGCTGGGACGCTTTACGTGATTTTATATTATGCTTTATTTTGATACTAGCTTTCCGCCCGCGGCTTCGCCCGCGTGGTGTTCGATTATATCGTGCTTTTCAGATTTCCTTCGGGAACACCAAATTTTTCCGGGATAAGAAGTACCCTATCATTTAATCCGGATTTCTAACTTTACGTCTACAAAATTTCAAAGCAATCGGTTCAGTAGTTACAGTGTGAAAGCAGAACAAACAAACTCACTTTCCCATTTATAATATTAGTATGACAATTTCCCATTTATAATATTAGTATGATTCGGTTATATCGCGCTTCTAGATTCCTTCGGGTTAAAGTTATTTCTAAGTAGGGCATGCAATTCCGGTTTACCGGTTTTCATTTTTACCGCCTTTTCTCCTTTCGTCTTTTTTCGTAACTATAAAATTACCGGTAAAAAATAAACCGGTAATTTACCGGTTTTATGTTTTGGGCAAAGTTGTTCATTTATTCACGCATACGTCAAACTTTCCATTATATGTAATGTTTGACACTTAAAAGTAGCTTTGACGTAAGCGTTTGTGACGATTCGTGTCATTCATTAGTTTGTAACAACAAAATCTTACAACTACTGTCGGTACTGTACAACGACTATCGAACTCATGTCAAATTTTCCAATGACTCCAGAGCTAGACGAACGTAACCAGTCTTACTAGAATAGAATAGAATAGAATACTCTTTATTATGTACACCATATAGATTACAAAAACATAAATATAAAAATTTTACAAAGGGTGCAGGATTGAATACCGTATTGGTGGGGTCAGAACACTTATCGGTAAACTAATCTGCTTCAGGAATGTGATACTCATCCTAGAGTGATACGCTTTGTAAGGCGGGTATTTTCAGGTACAAATACCAACCTACCTAACCAACCTAACCTGTCAGGGAGCACATCGACTTCCTGAAGCAGAAAATGTACGGTACACCCAGAATCGCACTTTCTAAAACAATGAATGGTGGGTTTATCGACTAGACCAAGGCGGCTGACACTTACCTACTGGATGACGATGCCATGTGTTCATTCTGGCGCAGTATCTGTTTGGTGCCTGTCGCTTTTTTGGATCAAATGGTTTTCAATGTTGCACGCTCGCTTGAGTCTGGTTCGCTACCTCAGTTCCTAACAACTAGAGTAACCTACCTGTTCCGTAAATCAGGTAGCACTGCGGAACCCAAAAATTATTGGCCGATCACTTGTTTACCGACCATCTTTAAAGTTCTTACATGCAATTTTAAAGTTAAAATTAACAAACATATTGACAGCAACTCATCATGTCTGCCTCTCAAAATGGATGTAGGAGCGGCTCCCGCGGTACTAAGAAGCTACTCCTTAATAACATGGCCATTACCCAACAAGTTCGTCGTTCCCAAAAGGATCTATCGACATGTTGAATAGTTTTTTTTTTTTATATTGCCTTTCGCGGACACCAGCTCCTCACATATGTAACAAATACTAGACTGAGTAATTGTACGGTTTTAGCAATAAACAAAACATTGTGAGGAGAAATAAATGAATAATAATAATTATTATAAGGCCTATTATGACTTGGTGCCACATACAAGGCTCATGCGGGTGATGGAGTTCTATAAAGTTGATGCAACTCTGCACACCATCTTGATGACGTGTATGGCTAATGGAGGACGGTCCTTCGCTATCCTGGATATCGAGATATTCATAGGAATAGCGATCCGAGCCAGGTCTATTCCAGGGCGATACTTTGAGTCAACTTTGATTTTGCTTAGCCTTGAATCCTCTAAGTACACTGCTGGAGAATACACGTCTAGACTATCGGCTGAGGAGAGGTGGTCAGGTTATATCGCACTTCCTTTACATGAGTGACTTAAAATTCATTGCTCCCCACAAATTTCAACTGAAGGAGCTAATGAAAATTACTGAAACTTTCAGTAGCGTTATCAGGATGGAATTTTGTGTGGATAAATGTGTGGTCATGCATGTAAAGCGAGGAGAGATTGCGGCATCCATGGGAACCCAACTCACGTTCCGTAAACCTTAGAGCGCTCTCTGCATCTGAAACCTATAAATATTGGGTATGTCGAATGCTTTATACCAGTAACATCGATACCCAACGTATCAATGTTACTGGTATGAAGCAATCGCTGAAGAAACGTTTTGCATCTCATATTCATCTTCGCGTCGCTGAAAAAAGTAATAAATAGTCTTCTATTAAGCGGAAATAAGGTACGAGCCTTCAACGGTTGGATCATCCCGATTTTATGTACTCTTTCAGCATCTAAAATGGACTCGGACCGAAGTCGACACCCTGGATAGGAGGGTCCGTACGGTGCTGACTACAATTCAATTGCATCACCCACTGACATCGGTTATGAGGCTGTATTAGTGTATACCTCGCGAAAAAGAGAAAGTTGAAGCTTTTTAAATGTTAAGACCCTCCACAATCGCGAGATATGCAGTCTCAGGGAATATTTCCTAAAAACCGACGTGGGAATGCATCGAGATGTGGTCGCGGTTGACAAGGGAATCACTCCGCTCTCCTTGCCTTGGCTAAAAAGAACTGGTGCAAGCCAGTATACCTACTTGACACTGAAGATCGCATGGAGGTTTAGCAAGCTACATTGAGGTTATTTCCGGGTTCTCCACGGGCTTGATGTAGATTTACCAGCATTCGTTGGCTGGCTGCGTTTTGAAAATGAAAATTGTCTAAATTAATCTAAAGACTACATTTACGCTTGACTGCGCCAAAGGAAAGGTCATGGTTTTAAAAATTGTGTCTAGATGCTCATTTTAAGCAATATGTAACATGTTCACTACCATTGTACCTTGTGTACTTATTTATTTTCTGCTTTAAGACCACCCAATCACATAATTAATATTTTGGAAAAAAAAATATAAATTTACCGTTTTTACCGGTTTACCGGTAAAAATATTTCAATTACCGTTTTTTTACCGGTAAAACAAAAATTACGCTAATTGCATGCCCTATTTCTAAGGCCACACCCTGTTCATTCCTCCAATAAAAATTAAGAACATCTCAAAAAAAAAAAAAAAATCGTCAAATTTTTGCTAAGTCCAAAACAATAATATTTTCCTTCCCTAAAAAAATGTATAATTGATACTTGTAATTTAATCCATATGAAACTTGATTAAATTTCCCCAATTTTTTTTTTTTCTAGTATGTAAATTAAAACAATTTCTTTTTTTAATTCTTTAAGTTCATTAGTCTCAGGTGTTCATTACCTAAAATTTGGTCAGCTAAATTTTTAAACAATATGTATTCTAAATAATATGCACCTATTTTAGTCTGACCTGTGAGTTTTATTTAGATGATGGAGTTTCTGGGATTTTTTTTAAGTCCTGGTAAGTATCAATGGGAATTATACCAAAAACGCTAAATACTAAATAATAACTATAAATAAAAAAGAATAAACCGGTTCCCATTTTGCATTAATCATTTTTATAAATTAATATTTGTTTTCCCTTTTTTAAATAAAAAAATACCTGCAACGAAGTATCGAAAACAACATAATAAAAGTAATTACCTAATATGTTTCACTTTAGGGCATGAGTTTTGATACCACGTAATTCTATATTAGGTACTTTTTAGACAGAATAGTATACTTTATAGACATGGTATGGCATTCTACGTTTGTTGCGAGACGTCCGCGCTCGAAGCAAGCGAGTAGGGAACGTGCACGTAAATATGATGCGGGGTGCGCGGGGGTTTCTGCCTAGCCCCGCCCAGATGCGCAAGGTCATCGTCGTTACTAATCGCCTTAAAGACTTTTCATAAAGAAAAGAAAAAAAAAAAATATTCAAATACCCGCTCATCGACCCCACTCCGGTCTCACTGTCCTATGTTCATTACGTTTTTTTGTGCTGTCCGAGTCACACGCATCATTTTGTGCAAAAAATTACCGTTGCGACTAAGTTGTTTCCAGATTGTCCAATCTGATTTTGCGTAATCATGGTGAAGAAAAGTTCACGTTCGAAAGATATTGATGATTATAGTGGTTTATTTAAGAAATTAAAGAAATTAGGGAAAAAGTGAAACATAGATCTAGATTGAGATTGCCTTCAACGTCATCCTAAAGTGATCAGGTTAAGCGTGATACTCACCAAGAGGAAGTTATTGAAAGTAAGTAGCCTAATCTGTAGTTGCTAATATAGATGTCTAGTAGGTACCTACAATGCGCAAGCGCCTGCCGCCACGCGCCGCCCGTCAGGCGCCACTCTGTCGGCCTCGGGTACCGGTACGATCCTGCGTTGCCGCTGTCACAGCACCGCTAAAAATTGTTTTTTATCTACCTTTTTATTAACTTTATATAACAAAAGTTTTATGTAAATCATGAAACAAGTTTTATTGGTACTAAGTATATTTAAACTAGTTATTAGATGGTAATAAGCAAAGATTAATCGAACTATAAAATGTATGTATTTGTAGTCGTATAAGTAGCTAGGTATTAAATGTATGAACGTAACGTAACGTCTATATTAAATCGCGATATTGTTACCTATAAACATCGCTCGGTGTAAACCGCCTATGAGCGTTGACCTACCTATTTTTTGTTTTTTATTTACTTCGTTTATATTGCGCCTAAGTCTTATAAAAGTACTTACCTAATGTGCTCCGCGTAAATCGTGTCTGAGCGTAAAGTACTTGCACACCTTGCTCCGCGTAAATCGCGTGTCTGAGCGTAAAGTACTTGCACACCTTGCTCCGCGTAAATCGCGTCTGAGCGTAAAGTACTTGCATACTTTGCTCCGCGTCAATCGCGTCTGAGCATAAAATGCCTACTTGTATACCTTGCTCCGCGTAAATCGCGTCCGAGCAAAAAGTACTTGCATACCTTGCTCCGCGTAAATCGCGTCCGAGCATAAATTACTTGCATACCTTGCTCCGCGTAAATCGCGTCTGAGCGTAAAGTACTTATCCCAACTTGCTTCGCATAAGTCGCATCTGAACGGAAAGTGCTTGCATAGCTTGCTCTGCGTAAATCGCGTCTGAGCCTGGATTACCTATTTACATCCGCGTTAATCGGGTTGCATTACTAGAATGGCTACCAATATTGTTATTATAAAGATTTTGCTTGCTATTTGCTATAAAAGAGAGATTCTTGATATGTTAGGAGATGATCCTTCCTTGGATAAAAGTTTTAGTGAAACCTTACATGAAGACATTGCATCCAGGTGCGAGCACACAAGTAAAGAAAAGCCAGCTGATCGAATAAAAGAATTTGCCTCCAGAAAACTGTCCTCACCTAAAAGACCCGGCGTAGAATCTCGAGATCAAAGCTGCGCTTATAGAAACAATTAATAAGAGAGATGTTTACAGCCAAAGTCACCAGAATCAGCTTGGTAGTGGTCTGGCTGCACTCGGAAAAGCGATCAATATAGCTCTAAAAATAAAACAGATTTCCGAGATATCATAAAGCCACTCAGTGATGCAGCTAAACTTTTTTGTGATATACACTATAAAGAATCTCTCTCAAGACGGTTTGCCGCTATAAATACTCTAAATAAGCAAACCCGACGTACTATAAGAAATACGCAAATAGACAATTTTTTATATTTGGTTCAGAGTTGGCCGAACACTTGAAATCGTCCAAAACTATATCAAAATCTAGTATGGAACTACGCCCTCGTATGCCAGCAGTGCGACCTGCCATTAAAACACAGCACGCGCTCTAATCTGGTCCATCCATATCAGCGCGTCGAGGGGCTTTAAACGCGAGGGGGGCGTCGCGGACTGCCACCGCCGGGCCGCGAGTGTATCCGCCCCACTAGACGGCCCGACAGCCGCTGTCGCGCAACCGCAACCCGATGCATACCAGGAGCCACACACGGTACCGCTCAAGGAGGAACTGACTTCAGAACCAGAGGTACACTTATCAATTGTCGGCAGATTGCAGTTTTATTATAATTATTGGTGTACTATTACGAATGACTCCAATATTCTATCTTGGGGTCAAGGTTATAAAATTCCCTTTAAGGAGGAACCCGTACAAAAAATAATACCTAAAAATGACCGATTTTCTTCTTGTGAATCTAAAATAATCCAAGAATCTGTACTTAAACATCTTGATCCAAAATATATTTCATTGTGGAACCCCTGTGATGATCAGTTTTTTGTCGCCCGTATTCACAGTTCTAAAACCGAATGGTGAACATCATTTTATACTAAATTTAAAGGAACTAAATAAATTCATCAAAGTGGAGCATTTTAAAATGGAGCATTACCGTACTGGACTAAAGCTCCTAGACCAAAAGTAATTTATGGCTACATTTGATTTAAAGGATGCTTAGGCTCACTTTTTGATAACAATTAATAATGAAGAACGTAAAAAGCTACGCTTTTATTGGAATTCACAACTTTATGAGTTTAATGTTCTGCCATTGGAGCTTTGCACTGCTCCACTTGTTTTCACAAAGCTACTAAAACCTGAATTACA
This sequence comes from Sesamia nonagrioides, assembly GCA_017933935.1. Lineage (NCBI taxonomy): Eukaryota > Metazoa > Arthropoda > Insecta > Lepidoptera > Noctuidae > Sesamia > Sesamia nonagrioides. Next base: position 702,393 of record JADWQK010000986.1, on the reverse strand, counting down.
ATCTCTACGTTCGGACGGTTAAATGTCGGTTAATTACCTATACGATTTTTTATGTATTGGCTCTAACAGTGAGTGCGTTGGAATGTTACTGCTACAAGTGAAATATTAGAATCATTTGGACTCCTAATAAATAATTTAAAAAAGGACCAGTTGACACGAAAATTCGCATTAATAACGCAGTCAGGTCTTTTTCACAAACGAAAATGTGCAGAATAAGACAACTTGTGGAATTTCTAGGACTTTTGACATCAGCATGCCCAGCCGTACAGTACGGTTGGGTGTATACTAGGCAAAAAGAACGCGACAAATTCTTAGCTTTATACTATTCTGATAATAATAATAAGCGTATGGTTTTGCCTAGCTGTCTACAGCCAGATTTTAAATGGTGGAGTGACAATATTGAAACAAGCTATTCATCTATTCAAAGTAATGATTATTTACTAGAAATATTTTGCGATGCATCTCGTACAGATTGGCGAGTACCATGTAACAGCGAAATACCTGGTGGTAATTGGAGTGCAAGAGAGATTAAAAATCATATTAACTTCTTAGAACTAAAAGCTGCCTTTTATGCGATAAAAATGTTTGGCTCTCATTTAAGTAATTGCAATTTCCTTCTCAAAATAGATAATACAACATCCATTGCTTACATTAATAAATTGGGAGGAATACAACACACTCGCTTAAACGATCTTACACGACATATGGAAGTGTTTTGAAAAGTGTAGAATTTTCATATTTGCGATATATTCAATCTAGCGATAATGTTGATGCAGATCGCGCTTCACACTAATAGTCCATCGATACCGAGTGGCAACTAGCTGACTACGCGTTTTCTGAAATTTGAGCTAAGTTTAGCACCCCCCATTTTGATCTCTTCGCAAGCATACAGAATCTTATGTGTGACAGGTATGCTTCGTGGAAGATTGATCCGCAGTCAGAAGAAGTTTATGCATTTACGTTTAAATGGACAAACATAATATAATTTTACGCATTTTCACCATTTTGCCTTATTACAAAAGTTCCTCACAAATTCGTAAATGATAAAGCCGAAGGCATTATTGTGTTTTCCTACTGGCCTTCACAGCCGTGGATTCCGCTATATCGAAAACTACTTGTGTCACAACAAATATTTTTTGAGCCGAATACTAAGCTAATGCATTCTCCTTTCAGAGAAGCACACTCACTGTATAAGCCTTACCCTGGTGGCAGCTATATTATCCGGCAGTCGTTGATTGAACGTGGCGTACCAGTATCGTCACTAGATTTACTCATGGCTTCGCTAGCCCAAAATACACTATCTCTGTATAATTCCTCATTAAAATTTTGGTTGGAGTTTGATCAACAAAAAACATTGCAGTTTCTGGATTGACGGTATGTCTGGCAATAGAACATTTTTGTCAGATAGGCATAATGCTGGGGCTAGCTATAGTACTTTAAATACCACGAGATCCACTTTAACGTTGGTTCGGGGTAATTCAATAATGAAAACTGATTATGTGAATAGATTATTGAAAGGTTCTTTTAGACTAAATCCTCCTACTCCTAAATATGATACAACATGGGATAGCTCCGTGGTTTTAAATTATTTAAGTGATTATTATCCTTATGATAATGTGAGCCTTAATGCTTTATCATATAAAACTGTCGCTTTGATTGCCATTGTGTCAACTCAGAGAATTTCAACTCTTAGCTTAATCAAAAATAATAATAGTAATGATTCAATTGTATTAAAAAAAATACTGACTTAATTATATCGTCAAGACCCCGCGCTTACCAACCCCTGATCAGACTGCCTTTTTTTTTAAAGAGAACCGTAATATATGTCCAGCCATCGCATCGAAAGCATACTTAGATAAAACAAGATCTATTAGAAACACTGAGACAAATAATTTATTCATAAGTTTTCGTAAGCTTCACAGGAAAATTAGCCTTCAAACTTTATCCCACAGGGTAAAGGATACTCTCCAAAGAAGCGCTGTGGACGTGTCAATGTTGGTGCACATAGCACAAGGCACGCGGCGTACATCAGTTCAGTCTGCAGGCGGTTCGAAGGGCTGTGGGCTGGACTAATATCTCTAATATTTTTCAAACGTATTATAATAGAGAAACTATTGAATCGATAGGAAATCGCCTCCCAAATTCATTGTTTACTTAATTGTTTGAATCTTTATCCTTATTTACTGTTAACACAAAAACTGCAGTTTGCTAATAAATATTGCAAATCAATTGTTTATAAATTTGTTTAATCATTACCATTTCGAAACAAAAAAGAAAAATCTGTATAAATTTTATATTACACTCTAAACATCTGCATGTAAATTGGTAATCATCTTCGGGAGTGATATGAAGTATAATTTAGAATTAAACGAACTTACCTTGTGAAGTTCGATTCTAATTATACGAAGATCACGAACCGAAGATGATTACCACAACCCTCCCGGCCCTAAAGCCCAATATTTTTCTTATTTGGTTAGACTAGCCCTAAAACGTAATGAACATAGGACAGTGAGACCGGAGTGGGGTCGATGAGCGGGTATTTGAATATTTTTTTTTTCTTTTCTTTATGAAAAGTCTTTAAAGTGTGACAAGGACGGCACCATACTACGTACTGCTGCATGTAAATTGGTAATCATCTTCGGTTCGTGATCTTCGTATAATTAGAATCGAACTTCACAAGGTAAGTTCGTTTAATTCTAAATTATATAGCCTAAAGCCTTCCTGGATTAATGGGCTATCCAACGCAAAAAGTATTTTTGAAATCGGATTAGTAGTTCCTGAGATTAGCGCGTTCAAACAAACAAACAAACTCTTCAGCTTTATATAATAATTATAGATTTACCAAATGCTGGCAATACATTCTACAACATGTAATAAGACTATATTGAATGAAGTTGTTCTAGATTTTAAAACAAGTTGCCTATGTAAGGTCTATACTAATTAAAACTGCATTGCGAGTTACGACGCAAGAATTTTGCAATATGTATAGAGTATAGACCTAACCTAAAGCCTGCTCAAATCTTCGTTTCGAAAAGATAAGTAATTCTTGTTAAACAAAAATCAACTTTATAACACTGTAATTTAAGTTGATTTCAGAATGACTAAGACCTACTATCAACTTTGATAAAGAGGGAAAAAATATCTTTTTCCTTACTCCTCCGCTATTCTTTTCTGATTAATTTCGTTGCGGGACCCAAGACAGTTGAATCGTTTCTCCGGGACTCGTCGAGCTTCATTGCTCGGCGTTTTTTTTTTTTTTTTTTGTATTACGTAAAAAGTGGTTATCCGGATAAAAAAAAAATGTTATAATTTTATCGTTGTAGCCTTTTTTTTTCTTTTATAAGCAGCATTTTAAACGTTACACGTAAACTCTTTGTGAATCACATTCAAAAATAAGTATCAAAATCATTACACGCAACCTAAATACATAAAGGTGTACTTAGAATTATTAATTGGCACTTTCATACACTCATATACAGCTATCAGAACAAAAATTGCATTTGTATGCACATTAAATACATTAACATTTATTAGATAAATATATACGTAGCTACAGTTAGTGTATTGTTTCCATTTACTTTCACATGCGTCGACGGAACATATTTAAAAAGTGCAGTTATTAATTTTTAACCGACTTCAAAAAGGAGGAGGTTACTCAATTCGACCGTATATATGCTTTTTTTTTTCTATGTTTGTTCGCGCATAACTTCGTCGTTTATGAACCGATTTTGATAATTCTTTTTCTGTTGAAAAGAAGACGTTCCCAAGGTGGTCTCATGATAAGAATATCAGGGTTTGATGGTGGAAGACCAGAGAAAACAAGGGGAACTTTCAAAAATTGCAGGCGGGACTAGTGCATTTCTTAGCTTTTTCATTAAGTATTTTAAAGCACTACAATTTCATAAAAGTCTGGAGTAGATCTGATGATGGAGCCGGGAGACAGTCGAAGGAACTCCTCAACAATTCACAGCAGCTACCTTGTATTTGGGCTCGATTAATTTGTATTGATAAGAACTTTACACCTAGATGGGTTGTGACTGTCATAACTCCTCAACGGTTTACAGTAGCTACTTTGTGGTTGGACTTCATTCATTTATATTGATGAGACCTTTGCACTTATTGGGTTAAAATAATGGTCTGCAGTAAATTTGATGATGAAGACCATAGGCAGTTGAGTTTACTTTAATTTTTACCCGTAAGTGGATTACTTACGGGTAAAAATTAAAGTAAACAAAATTACGTCGTTTCCCAACTATATTTGCGTCAGCTTCCAGTCTGACCGGATGCAACTGAATACATAGTACTATTAACAACTAAAAAGTGTAAAATTAAAACTTTTTTACAAAAAAACAACCGACTTCCAAAAACCACTACAAAGTGAAAAATAACTAATTTCGGAAGTCGGTGTCAAAAAACGAATATACAAACCCAGACACCGACTTCCGAAATTAGTTATTTTTCACTTTTTTAATGGTTTTTGGAAGACGGTTGTTTTTTTGTAAAAAAGTTTTAATTTTATAACGATGAGAAGTACATTTACTACGATGCATTTTGTAAATATCGTGAGGAAGCCGGCATTCCTAGAACTAAAAACCATAAAGGACTCACGGGGTTGGTTATAGGTCAATCCTTCACGAAGGAATATACCTTCTTGGCTAATCAATCAAAATCATTCAGTCTACTAGAACAAGCTACAAGCCATGCTTTCATTAGTAGGCAAATTATGGGCTGAACATGTGGTTAGTGCACAAGTAGTAAAATTAATAGGGATGTATCCAAGGAATGAAAAACAAAACAATAATTAGTCCGTCTTATAGATAACTAGCGGCCGCCAGCGACTTCGTCCGCGTGGTTTAGTTCTGCTCCGCTCTTATTGGTCGCAGCGTGATGTTATATAGCCTAAAGCCTTCCTGGATTAATGGGCTATCCAACGCAAAAAGAATTTTCAAATCGGACCAGTAGTTCCCGAGATTAGCGCGAACAAACAAACAAACTCTTCAGCTTTATATATTAGTATGGATATACGCAGTATAGGTAAGTTAAGTAAATAAGTTATTGGTAAGTTCTACAATTTGATACGCTTGCATTTAGTTTCGTTATGTGGGAATATACTATTTGACGTCTATGCTCAGGTAGGTACCCAAGCTGAGACTAGGATTAGAAAATCTTAATGCTAAAGTAACCCTCCGCATGGATCCATCCGCGCTCTCACTCACATTGCGGAAAGCCTTTGTGACCTGTATTCCAGAGTGGAACTTTATATACAAAGTGAGTGGATGAGTGGTGATACGACGATAAACAATCAACAAAGTGATAAACAATCATATAAATATATCCATTAGTTTAGTCACAGGAAAATATTTTTAATTTTTCACATTTTCTACATGATTTACATGTTGATAAGGAAGCGCTTTCAGGTTGATGACCGCCGCATCCAGCGGTACTAAACTTTAATAATAATGGCCCCAAAAAGCAAGTCGATACAGGACCGCGCTGTCACCGATCGGAGGTCAGTGAATCAATATTCTAAAGATTTTTTTATTCCGTTCTATTTTTTTGCGATTTACTTCGTTTAAAATTTTCATTTTTTTTTTGATGCTATGTTTTTTCTATGGTTTAGGATTATTCCTATAAACCAGCATTGTCTGTTTTTTTCATTTATTGTCGTTTTATCAGCACCACTCTGTATATGGGCTGATAGTGTGGTGTGAGAATATACAAGCTCTGAAAATATAGTAAATATGATAAGTACATAATACTTCCAATTCAAATTCAATAACCGCCAACCGTTTAAAGGAAAACGATCATTACCAAAACTATATAATTACGAGTAATTCTCACGCATCCGCCAGAAGAGGCCGCAACAATGCGTGTTGGTGATTACCGCTAAAGTGACCATTGTATTTCACTTCAGCGGGACATCCCTGAAGCAGGTTTACGTCATCGTCATCTCTATAATTTACTTTACTACGCAATAGAATAATGTGTATGTGTTTTATTGCACCTTTGCATACAAAAAAAATACAAAAACCAGCACAACAAATCTTATATGATACATCAAGATTTGTCAACCCATTTTAAATATGCGTTTGAACATTCCATATTGATTTCTGTTCCATACATTATGACCGCGAGGGGCTGTTTAAATAATAACAGCAGCACATGATGATCGAACAGGTTAAGCTACGCTTGCCGCGGTTGGTTTAAGGATGGATGACCATCTTAACTTGCCGAGACTCCTTCGTGCCTCGGAAAGCACGTTAATCCTTTGGTCTCCAACCAGTGTTATCAAAGCGATTCATTGTGTTCCGGCATGATGTGTGGCGAAGCCGTACGCAGGACTTTTTTTTTTTTTTGGGGTGGAAATCCTCATAGGATGTCCGCCGCCCTAGGGTGGGCTAGGGGGGCGGGGGGAAGGGGGGGGGGAGGGGGGGCGAACACTCTACCCTGGAGCCGTACGCAGGACTGGTCTGAGCAGTTGTGTTGCGATGTGTGCTGGATAGGATGCGCCAAATGTTGTTGTGTCGGTAGTTTGGTCACTACTTACCATCAGGCGGAATTGCGGTCAAGCACTAGTTAAAAAAATATTTTAGAAACCTCGATATCATTTTTGAAGACCTGTCCATAGATATCCCACACGTGTGTTTGATGAAAAAAAAAATTTGAGTTCCAGTTCTAAGTATGGGGAGCCCCCAATATTTATTATTATTTTTTTATTTTTGAATCAACATCTTAATGCGGTTCACAGAATACATCTACCTACCAAGTTGCAACAGTATAGCTCTTATAGTTTCGGAAAAAAATGGCTGTGACATACGGACAGACAGACATAACGAATCTATAAGGGTTCCGTTTTTTGCCATTTGGCTACGGAACCCTAAAAAAGGGTATCGTATTACATATAGTAAATGAGTTGCAGAGATCAGATAGGCAGTCGTCCATGTAAAATATTTCTATTCAGCTGCTTCCGGTTAGACTGGAAGTTGACCCGGACATAAATGGAAAAAGACCAGGCAAATGATAACATATTGATCACTTTTCTGATACCACATAGAAGAATTGTACAAAATAAAAAACTGTCCTCATTGCTGGCAATGAAAAATATATCAAAAAGGTTGGCAGTAAAGTGGCGTAGTTTTAGTCGCCATGTTTATAATCGCATCTAAACTGTCTATGGAGTATCTTAATTTGACAGGATTAAATTAAAATGTTATCTTCTATCCTTTTCTTAACGAAATGGAAAGAGAAAGATGCACATAACTTAAAATTGGTTTAGTTTGTGAACAACAGAATCGGCGCCAATATCTCAATACAATGCACAATAACTTTTATCTAAGTAAGCGGTCTACCACAAGTATTCACGACCCGTTTAGAAATCAGAAATAGATACCCAATCAGAATTTCTAGTCAGAGGAACAGCCTTACCCTCACGTCAAGTGGCTAGGTCTACTTTCTAATTACTTCTCCTGCATTAGGTACCTACCTGTTTTATTAAAGGTATTGCACTTACACTGCTAGTTGGCTCTCGAGGAGGATTTAGGATATTTTACTTCGTAATAAAATGTTGTGTTGGTATACTGTTACGCTCGCTCTACTACTTTTTCTTAACTTCTTCTTGGTTTTTCGCTTCAGCTTTTTATTTCCAGTTTATTCCCCATGTCATGTATTTCATCATCATCTCAGCATTAATCCCAGTCGCACCCAAAGTATTTTTCAACTTTGGAGTCTGGGGTCCGCTATATCAGTCTAACTGCTGATTTTGGCTAAACTTCGATATTTTCCGTGAAGCAACTACCGTCTGACCGTCTGACCTCCACAACCCAAAGGTGATACCGAAACATTGCAGATAGACCCATGTCATATAAATATGTATATAACTTATTTTAATATTCGGCTACAACTCTGTTCCTGCTGCATATTGACGATCTGCTGATGCCCGATATCTATGGGTATGCAGATAACAGCACAGTTGTGGAGATAAACCAGCTGGGTGCTCGGGCTAGTAAGGAATCCAATCCGAACAAGCAAATGCTAGTAATATATATATATATTCAAAATGTACAAGTAAAACGCTTTAAAATGATATCAAACACGGCATATTTATCTTAACTTTATTTTTTTACTCTGTATGTTTTGTCCGATAGAGGGCGCAACATTAGATTTTGTGAAACCCCATATAGCCTATAACCAGCGGACAATTAAGACGCTTTTAATGATATGTCATTTGTCGAATTCTGATAAGTAGTTTAGAAGTTACGAGGGAACAGATGAACATACATACATACATACATAGCCTGTGAAAATCACAACCCTCTTTTTGCTTTGCCGTAGTCGGGTAAAAAGAGGCTATGGTAGAACCTACGAATGTTGCACTACAGACAGCCTCCATCTTGGAGTGTTCGAAGGAAATTGTACAACTTAAATCCCCCATCTCCATTCCATCATTGGACGACCTGTCGTACGGCAAGTATCCACCCTTAAGGTTTTGACACCACTGCGATCCGGACGAAGCGTTTCGGCTCGTGCACGTCGCACGTTATACCGCGTACATTGAGCGACTGGAACAATAATTGCCAGCTGCGATGTTTCCATCTAACTACAGTTGAAACTAGCCCCCTTTACCATCAAGGATTGCTTCACTGCTTACCATAAGGCGGGATTGCGGTCAAGCACAAAATGATAAACATAAAAAAAAATCGGAGCGGAGACAAATCCAAAAAACGAAAGATCATAAAAATTATTTAACCCATAATCGACACTGAAACTACTTCCTTGAAAAGTTCTCTTTAGAAGATTTCGTTACACGGTACTCGTAACTAACATATAAAGGATATATATAACGAAGAACATTGATAAATTTCGAATTATAAAAATTAGGATGAAAGACCACTAGGGTAATAAATACGTAACAAACTGTCAGCAGCCTTAGTGTGCTACAACAATAGTGTCAAAATGGTCGATTAGTGATCTCATAATGATCGATTTTGACAAGTTTCGTAATCTACTAATAAAATGACGTCATTATGACTTTGCAGTGGTCAATCACTGACACTCCACTGCATATTAATAAATGTTCAAATAGAGTCGTTTTTAGAAAACCACTTCTGCTAACGTGTTTTATAATAATGGCATTACGGCAATGTAATTCTATTACGAAACTATTGACCGATAATTGATCGATCATTATGAATTTAGCAAATGACGAACTTTTAGCAAAATGACAATAGAATCTTGTTGGAATGGCAGATTTATAAAAATACGAAACTAGGGCCCCAGTAGTAATCGGTTTCATTTTGACAGTTCAATCACACTCATTGCGTTATTTATCTTGTTAAACAGACACATTTTTCGAGCATATGGAGCAATGGATTATGCTTCAAAGTGATTCCAATTCGTAATAATAGTGTGTTAGTAGTGTGTGCTGATGTTCGTTTTCAGCCGTACATATGGTCACCGTGCACCGCCAACCGTGAAACAATTGCATAAACAAAGGAAACGAGTAATTTCGGAACTTGCATCTAATTTAAGCACCTGTAATTTATTTGTTTCCACTGTACGAAGCAGCAACTGCAAAGATTGAACAGAACATTGTTGGTTTTACTGCAACTTATGCAATAAAACTACAAGGAAATGTAGTACTAATAACACCAATATTTGAACTTATACCTGTAAAAATACAATCTTTAATGTGAAACTGAATTTGTTTGTCTGTTCCGTTTTCACGCCTAAACTACTGAACGAATTTGTATGAAATTTGGCACACATATGGTTGATAACTTGGAATAACACATAGGAGATTCTTATCCTGATATTTCAACGGGATCGGAACTTACGCGTGTGAATTTATTTTGTTCGATGTTTGATTTGTGTACAATAAATAAACTAGCTTACCGCCCGCGGCTTCGCCCGCGTGGGCTTTGGCTGTATCGCGCTTTTTATATTTCCCTCGGGAACATCAATTTTTTCCGGAATAAAAGATAGCCTATGTTCTTTCTCAGGGTCTACAGATTGTCTGTACCAAATTTCATCAAAATCGGTTGAGAGGTTTAAGCGAGAAAGCGTAACAGACAGACAGACAGGGTTACTTTCGCATTTATAATATTAGTATGGATAAAATAAAATATTAGTTTAGTGCTGTCAAATTAACATAAATAGCAAACAATAAGAAATAATCAATCAATTCAATAGAAATAATAATCAGAAATATTCCATAGACAGTTTAGACGCGATTAAAAAAAAAACGTGGCGACCAAACCAACTTCGATTTACTTCAGGCGTGGACTAATTTCACAGGACTAAACGAATATTATTTTATCTTCTGTCTTTCTGTACAAGGGAATCGAGTTCATATAAGGTTGCAAGATTGTATGAAATTTAATACCCGCCAAAATTTACTACAATAATTCTGTAGAATAATTGCGTTACACACTCTCAGTAGCAATGGGTTTCAATTTGACAGTTTAACAGCATTCATTGCGTGGTTTACCTTGATGAGAAGACACATTTTTCGAAAATACGGAGCAATGCATTAGCAATATGCATCAAAATGACTCCAATTGATAGTTATAGTGTATTACGCAATTTAGGTTTTGGACTGCTTATCCTTACTATAAATCGGAAAGTGAGTTTGTTTATTTGTTCCGCTTTCACGCCGTAACTACAGAACCGATTGCTTTGAAATTTTGTAGACGTAAAGTTAGAAGTCCGTATTAAATAATAGGGTACTTTTTATCCCGAATAATTTGATATTCCCGAGGGAAAACATAATTACCGAATTTCACGCGGGCGAAGCCGCGGGTGGAAAGCTAGTAATTAAATAAATGCTAATAAATCGATGCTGCTAACTGTCCACGTCGGTGTTGAGTTTGTAAAAGGGATTCACGTGAACTACAGACATATATATCGACGCTTGAAAGGCAATCATATCTAAGCGACAAAAAATCGTAAATTGAGTTATATATACCAAACGACGCAGAAAAATCTGGCGGTTCGAATGGTGTATATAACTCAATTTACGAATTTTTGTCGCTTAGATATGATTGCCTTTCAAGCGTCGATATGTACATATATAGCAGAGTTAAGTTAAGGGTACTTATAGATTAAATTCACTAGCGTAGTTGTTAAAGAATATTATTACTAACACATTCAAATCATCGGTTATGGAATACAAATAATAATAATTAAATTTAGCATTTTTTTAACAATGACGATACTGTCGTAAATTTAACATAAAGATGACATATAAATTCATTGTTGACGATCATAAAGATTCAAAATGCCGACCTTGTCCTGGATAAATGTCGTAACGGAGACGATGTTATAAAAAATTGGTATGCTGTACTTATATGCCTACAGACAGTGATGAAACCGACAACAATGGTCTGATGGCTTATTACAACGTAATTATTGAAGATTGCCGCGTACTTGCCACTTGCATCGTAATGGCGTCGTTATGACTTAAATATACAAACAAAACTGTTATTACCCATGTTCTTTAGTTGCTGAATAAATAAAACATTGGCACCGATTTCCTCGTTCAGAAATTAAATTATTTTACATATGTATTTATAACCTACTGCTTGACCGCAATCCCGCTTGATGGTAAAGCGCACTAGTTTATTAAGAGCCTATTCACAAAAAACCTGAGTGAATAAAAATTAATAATTAATTAAAAGCGCCAGGGAGATTGATTTGGAGAGCCTCCACGACCAGACTCCTGGCGCAATAACATTTGGCGCATCGTACCCGGCACACATCGAAACAGAAATGCTCATCCGTCCTCCGTACGGCATCACCAGATCATAAAGACACGACGAATCGCTTACAACCTAATTAAACCTAGTTTAGTTTTGGAACACGTTTAAACTTAAGTTCAATGCATCTTTTTCTTTCTGTTTCATTAATAAAAGTACATGCGGAAGATAACCAATTAATTTAGTCCTTTCAAATTAAGGTACTCCTTAGACCAGTGGTTCTTAACCTTTTCAATGTCACTACTGTTGAGGTTGAATTTCATTATTGTCTCTGGCAGCTAACATTCACGATTAGACAGATTCGGGAGACAAGAGAAAAATATGTTGTTGTTTGAGTAGTAGCACAGAGTACATTATATATATAGGAGTAGTAGTAAAAATGTTGTGACAAAGAATGGTTCGTATATAAAGGAAATTATAAGATGTGTTTTATATAACTGTTTGTTTATAGAGTCTTGTTTGAAAATATATTGTGAGAATGAATTTTATGTGATTTAATTTTGAAGTTTTACAAAAGGATCCCAAGAGGTACTGCATCCCATATAATTCATAATAACAACAACTACCCCTGTGAACAAGTATGGGAATTGATTTTACCCATGGGTGTACCGAGGGCTGATCCAACGTGGCCATTGCTGCTCTGCCCAGTGACGTCCTAAACTGCAATCCGTACCGCACTTTAGGTGTCTTTTTTGGGTGGATGGGAAATCATCAAATGTCTTCTCCCGCACTGGGTGGAGCGGAGGGCAGTGTCAGACTTTTACTGACTAAAACTCTCCAGTGTTTCTTCACTTGCCTGTGCACCAGGCCACGGTTTCTCTTTCGCTCAGGCATCGGTTTTCGTGGTCGTTACAGTGTGCTGACATCTCTTTGAAGCGCGCGTGAAACACAATCCACCATCGACCAGAAACTGGTCCTTACCTGGCGGCGAGCTGCCCGTTGCTCACCGCCCGCAAGGTCGCGCTTTCGGTAGTTGGGATTTCGATGTTGTCTCTTGACTAGGGCATCTCCTGCAGGGGTCAGAGGCATGAGGGCGCTGAAATTCCCGCTCCCACACGCGCTACGCCTCCTCCTTTGTCAGCATCACTGCTACGCAGAAGGAGGTGACGGCCTGCCATGCACTTTCGCTCCGGGCCATGACATGGATGCCACTATAGGTTTTGTTTATAAATATTTCTAAAAATATCACCAGATGGCGTATAGCAAGGTATTTCGTCATTATTGAAAGAAAAAATGTATGTACTAGTATATAAATATACAAAAAGGCGTACCCTTATTATTCTTTCGTGGGCATTTTGTTCAAGTGCGCCGTAATTTCCGATCCCTAGCTATAAGTTACTGGATAGCGTGGTTAGGCAGCCAAAAACTTCCCAGGTGAACTAGCAAAATGCAATAGACGAAAAAAGGAGTAGAATTAGACACACCTTATAAAATGACGTAATTATTTATAATAGTACATTATGATACAAGTGCGGTAAGATGAAAATTACACCTAAGGCGATATTTCTAGCCTTGCCTATAGCTTGGGAAACAAGCCGCAGGCGAGACTTTCTACAAGAAAGCAGATGCTGTAATGATCAAAGCCCATGTATGTTTTACGACATTTTATGATATATTTGCATGTAAATAAATAAAACTTAGACTTTCTTAAACGAATAAATATTTAATTACTAGTTAAATCGGTTATAAATATTTTAACAATTTCTAAAATGAATATTTATTTTTTAAACAAATGCATTAAAATCAGCCTGTGTTACTAAAAAATCAAATGAATATATTTGTGTTTCTTGCTACAGATAAATATTAATGACATAGGTATATGAATTAATTTATTGGCAAAATTAAATTGAATGAATTAAATTTTTATCTTTTTATATTTGATCTCCCAAAGCTAATTTTATTCATAAAATATTGACCACTTTTCTGATACAATAACTCTTTGCAAGATATAAAAACGCACCGTTCGTTTTTAGACGGAACAGTGCGTTTTGCTTTATTATAAAAATAATCGTTCGTTTTACATTACACATATAACCCGCGCAGATAAAGAAAAGATCTGAAAATGGCGGCGGATACTTATGGTACGGTTGAGAAAACATGCCATTGTTCAATCACAAAACAAATGCTAAGATAGTAAAATGTCAAATTTACGTTGTAAATATTGTTATTTACAACGTAAATTTGACATTTTACTTGTTTGTTGTTGTGTTTGATTTTATTGTTGTTTTTGTTGAGTTTGATTGTTCAAACTCAACAAAAATAACAATAAAAACAAAAACAACAAAATAACAGAGACTTTAGCGGAACAAAATTAACGATAAATCGGAGTGCATCAAAGTAGCTTGGAAAGCGAATCCTGAATTCCTGATCGATGATTTTTTTTGCAGCGCTTACTTCATTGTGCGCGACAGCGATAGAGAGTGAGACGCTTGCGAGCGGACGCAATTTACAGATGTTTTCTTTATCTGCGAGGGTTATAATTGTCTAAATCTATAATAATATACAAAGCTGAAGAGTTTGTATGTTTGTTTGTTTGTTTGTGCGAGCTAATCTCGGGAACTACTGGCCCGATTTGAAAAAATCTTTTTGCGTTGGATAGCCCATTAATCCAGGGAGGCTTTAGGCTATATAACATTTAACGACTACGACCAATAGGAGCGGAGCATAACTAAACCACGCGAACGAAGTCGCTGGCGGCCGCTAGTATGAAATAAAATACGATATTGAAATTGGCGAAATAAGGGATAGCAACACAACAGAAAAAATTATATTTGCTATATTTTTATATATAATAAACGATATTATATAAAAAAGGTGAAGGAAAACATCTTGAAGAAACCTGGACTTTAAGTCTGAAATCGCCAATCCGCATTGAGCAAGCAAGCTTTACGCTCAGTCCTTCTCTGTACGAAAGGAGACCTGTGCCCAGTAGTGAGACGACAAAAAGGTTGTTGATGATGATTATGTAACGATATTACCTATATTTTTATTAGTGTATTCTGTGGACCTAATGTGTTGAATAAAATCGCTGCATATCGACAAAATAAAACTGAACAACTTAGCTTTTTCCCAACTATGCAGTCACAGTCTAAAAATCATACAGTCGTCCGACGAAGACGTCTAGACAGAGCAATCGTGCGGGGTGTGAGGGGCGAGACGCGGGTAAGCGGCACCCGAGCTGCGAACAAAACGATGTTCGTAGCTCGGTGTCTATCATTAAGGGCTAACGCGTGTTAGTTTTTTTAATTTTTTGTTTTATAATTTGATATGAGTGTCCATTTTTAGTATAATTGGGGTGCTTGTTACGAAAAAGCCATCCTTTTTGACATCCAAAATGGTGGACATCTTTTTTTATATATATATTTTTTTTTACATATTATAAACTAGCGCTTGACCGCAATCCCGCCTGATGGTAAGCAGCAATCGCGCAATCACGCAATCGTTGATGGTAAAGCGCACTAGTTTATTAATTTGATATGAGTGTCAATTTTGAGTATGATTGTGGTGCTTGTTACGAAAAAGCCACCCTTTTTGAAATCCAAGATGGCGGACGCAAGTTTAAATATATATTAATATGATATGGGTGTTAATTCCGAGGTGGATTGGGGTGCTGGTAACGAAAACGCCATCTACATAACTTAAATCTGTCTCTAGTTGTTCCCTTAGTAAAAATAGCAAATTATTTAAATATAATACAGCTATTGATGTTGATCTGCAATAAATAAATAATTTCATAAATAATGTTTATTTGTGACAACCCTGGCCGAAGCGTTACTGTCTAGACGATGTCGGCATTTTACACGAGATCAAAGGCGTCGACCTACTGTATGATTTTTATACTGTGATGCTGTGGTCGGCTTCCAGTTCAACTGAATCTGACCATCACAGATACTAGATAATACGATACCCCTTAGTAAAACTGGTGTTTTTTTTTTCTTGTGTTGGCAAGAATAGGAAATCCTCATGGACGCCCATGCTGCCTCACTAGTGAGCCTGTCTGGGCAGTGCCGGACTCTAATCGGCTAATTTTAAAGCAATTTGCTCATCCATTGCTTCTTATGTTCGAAAAATATGTCTGCTTAACAACATAAATAATGCAATGCATGTTGTTGAACTGTCAAAATGATACCCATTGCTACTGATAGTGTCTTCCGCAATTAACCTGCTGGCAGCATTGACATTTGATAAGGTAGATAATACATCCATAACCACATAACATAACCATATATACACAAGTATGACATACGTTTATTATCTAGTAAGAATACATTGAGAAATAATTTCTTAGGCTGATAAATATGTATAATATTTCTTCATAAAACTTGAGTGTTTGTTGAAGAATCATCAATTTGGCCACTTGTTAGCTATGTATATATAATCAATGTTCAAGAGATGAGTTTATGATAATTATGTATTTTAAAGCAAATATCAAACAATTTGAATTCGTTTGGAATTTTTTTACGACTCACAAGTTACAAACTCATTTACACAATACATTCGCAATAGGGATGTTTCCTGAGTAAAAAAAATGAATCTATTTAGTCCGTCATTTCTAAATGACGGACTAAATAGATTCATTTTTTTTGTATCCAATATTTTTCTATAATCTATTATAGAAAAATATTGGATACGTATATTTTGTTTTATCAAATCAATAAAAATTGACAAATATAAAAGGCATCTAAGATGAGGAGTGGTGGCTGGTACGTCACTGGTCGCTAAAAAGTGTAGCGTGCAGTGACGTCACACGAGTTTTCAACGCGCTGTGTCGTCTTCATTTTTTGTTTATATGAAAAAAGAAAAAATACGTGTCTAGTATTTTTTGGAAATCTGTCTGACGGATTAATTAGTTTTTTTTAGTTAAATAAATAAATACCCTATTGTGTAGCTTCCTAGTAGGTATAATTCTTTGAAATATAAAAAGCAACATTTTTATAATATAGATAAAATAGTTACATGTAGGTAGGTAATTGTCTGTAGCTAGTTGTAAGTAATTGGTTAAAAATCTGTACTCGAAGTTAGCTGTTCGATCGTCTTCTTCTTCTTCTCAGCCTATAGAGGTCCACTGCTGGACAGAGACCTCCCCCAAGGCTTTCAATCCATTGAGTGGCATTGCCATAATCCCCATGCTTGGGTTGGGGATCGCAGTAGGTAATTCCACAGGAGAAGCGCTGCTGCCCGCTTTCCTGCTGAGAGTTCCCTTGTCGCCTCTTACGACACCCACGGGAGGATATGGGAGGGTATCTACTATTTTACACCCGGTACCACACGCTATTCGATCAGTGATCGTCAATTCAAAAGACCAGACCTAGTCCTACCTAGTGATACGCCAGACCTAGTCTGCCTTTTTTTTATAAATATTCATTCCAACATGATTCCATTGTTATTTCATTGACATTGTAGTTAAAAGTTCGTAATCCCCTAAATTCATAATGATCAATCAATTATCTCAGTCTACTACTACTAAAATGCTACTACTAGTACTAAAATGGTGATAGAATGTTATTGCCGTATTGCCATGATTATAAAACCCGTTAATAGAAATTTAAAAGAGTGTCCATGGAGTTTCTTGCCCGTTCTTCTCCATAGGTACCTACTCTTTGGAATGGGCGACTAGCTTCATCTTATTGACTGACCTCTTCTGACAATTCAGAAGTGCCTGTAACTGGTTTATTTGAAATAAATGATTTGATTTGCTTTGATTTTCTATATACGAATACTCAATTTGAATATTTATTAATATGGAGTGGAGTGTCAGTGATTGACCACTGGAAAGTCATGATGACGTCATTTTATTAGTAGATTATGTAACTTGTCAAAATCGATCAATATAAGATCACTGATCGTCCACTCTGAGACTATTGAAATGGCAGACTAGAACCCCAGTAAATTATACCACTTCCTCTCTATTCAACCCATATCCACCCAATGTCAGCCCCTGTATTTAAATCATTCTACTCGATCTCTTCCCTGCTACTTTAACCAAGTAATGGGTACTAGTTCTCTCTATGTAAAATCATGTCCTTTTTCCTAGAATAGCTAAGCTAGTAGTGAGCTAAGCGAAGTTACAGGTTTCGTCCTAGTTTAGTTTATAAGTTCTTAAGAGAGGTCTCTAGTGCAGAGGAATTTGGAAAATAGGTATTTGAAGAAACTAGTTCCGTCGCGATGCTTCCAACCTCTCCCGGTAAAGTGCGAAAAGGACAGTTGCAGCTCAGGCTGATTTTACCTACAATAACGTTGACCAAAAGACGTTTCGTATTCCGCTGTTTTCTATTTCTAAACACGTCAGATTTCGATTATTATTATATCAAAATTTAGAGGCTATGCTTCTATTATTTTCTTTTTGTCTAAAACTTATCACGTTTGTCTAACAGTCATCTGAACATAGCGGTAAAAATGGATTATTTTCGCGATTTTGAAGTAGTGTATTTCTTTTATTAATTAAGTTTCTGAAAAAATCAAATGATGGGGGCACTTATAATCACGGTGTTAAATTGCAGAAAAAAAAATGCTCTAAAAGCATTATCCACGAAGAAAACAGCGGAATACGTTTGTATAGAGAAAGCGCCACTAGAGTTCCCTCTTAATAAACAAGAGCGCTTTGCCATCAACGATTGCATCACTGCCTACCATCAGGCGGGATTGCGGTCAAGCAAATTTATAATAATAATAATAATAATAAACGTTTATTTTTTTCCACCACACAATTAAACATAAGTTTAACACAATATTAAGTTTACAAGATATAACGATGTAGTGGAAACTGGAGCCTGTACTAGGACAACCTGTGTTACAGGTCTCCAGCCCTCCTGACTACACGGTCGTGTCACAACTAATACAAACTTATACTAACAGATGACTAAGATTATGGGATGAAAGAAAATTGACAAAAAAATGCAAAAATGAAAACACAAAATAAACAATTATGTAATTTAAAAGATTAAAAGATTAGAAGATTAGACAGCAAACTAGGGTATGTTCATGTCGATGTTTGAGTGCGGGTGTGGATGTGTGAGTGTGACTGTGGTTATGAAGTCTATTTGTGAAGTGTGTGTGTGTGTGTGAAATGTTTTGTGTGTGTATGTGTGTGTGAAATGTGTGTCAGTGTGTGTGTGTGTGTGGGTGGGTAGGACGTGTCGAATTGTTTATTATGAGATCACTTCCAAGAGTCTCTCAGTGGCATCATAATCGTAAGATTGAAGCCAATTTTTGACTTTTGTTTTACAATTGAAAAAGGATAAGGAGTAGATAGAAATGGCTTTATTGGCTTTATTGTAAAGATAATCTCCCAGGAAACAAAAGAATCTACGACTGAAGCTAGTTTTAAACGACTTAGATTTACAGACTGTGTGTTTGCGCCTCTTAGTGAGGATTTCAACAGGATTGTATGAAAGTTGGGTATGTTTACGTAAGATGGTATTCAAAATGAATAATTGCCGAACTGTCAGTACTTTACACTGCTCGTAAAGTTCTTTGGTTGGAAAGAGAAAGGGAAGTCTACGACTAACTTTAAGAACGGCTCTCTGAGCTCTCTCCAACTTCAGCATGGATGTCTTTGGGGCTCCTCCCCAAGCCGTTATGCAGTGTGATAAGATTGACTGAACTAGTGCATAATATACGGTGTCTATAATCCTAGTTTCAGCCACATGGCGAAGGTTCTTGAAAATGTAAATCAATTTTCGTGTTCTCGTTGTAAGTAAATCTATATGTGGCTGAAAGCCAAGACGATTGTCAATCAGAATTCCCAAATATTTGATACCAGCCGTTTTTTTGAGAGTAGGACATGAGCAGGGTTTGTCCTGTTGGAGAGAGCAAATGTGTGATGTTATGGTAAGATTTTGGTAAGATGGGATTTCGTGATTTCTCAATATAAAGGGGATATACATGGATTTGGACACATTAAGCGTAAGTTTATTATTTTTTAGCCACTCGGCTACCATGTCAAAACCAAGTTGGGCATTTAGAAAGACTTTCTCCCATGAGTCCGCATGGAAAAGCAGAGCTGTGTCATCCGCAAAGGTAATGATCCTGCCACCACGCAACTTGAGGTTACACAGGTCGTTGATATACGTCAAGAATAATGTAGGACCTAGGATGCTGCCCTGCGGTACCCCATACGTGATGTCAAGATCATCACTGCACATATCACCAACCCTTACTCTCTGCCTGCGATTTGTGAGGTAATTAGAAAGCAGGTCAAGTTGCTTGCCTCTCACTCCAAGCCCCTCCAGCTTCTCGAGGAGCAACGGGGCAGAGACCGTGTCAAAAGCCTTAGCCAAGTCCAGAAAGATCACCAATACCTTGTGCTTACTATCGAGATTAGTAGAAACAAAGTTCACCAGTTCTTGGACGGCATCACTAGCTGATTTTCCAGGTCTGAAACCAAACTGAGAAGGTGACAGCAGTTTATTTGACTCAAGGTACTTAGTTAAACGTTTGTTTATTAACCTTTCCAGAATCTTGGATACCGTTGGCAAAATGGAAATTGGTCTAAAGTTATTGACACAGTCCCTGCTTCCCCCTTTATGTATAGGGTGAATTTCGGCAAGTTTTAAAGAGTCGGGAAAAACGCCAGTTGTAAAAGCAAGATTGCAAATATAAGTTAAAGGTGGAAGTAGAACCTCTCGATAACGCTTTAGAAAGATTGCAGGTATGTTGTCGCGACCAACGGCACAGTTATTTTTGAGTCCTAAGATGATTTGTTCAACCTCAACTATATCAGTGGGAAGTAAAACAAAAGATTGTGTGAATGACTTTTTAGTGTGTACCTCCGGAAAGCGATTGTTACTACTTGTAAGTGATATTTTTTCAGCAAGATTTTTGCCCATGGTTGCAAAAAATGAATTTATATTGTTTAAGTCGTCACGGGAACTATTTTTTATTAGTTCAGTAGGGATGTCCTCGCATTTTTTTGTATTCGTGACTGTCTTTACGGCCTCCCAGAGTTTTTTGTTGCTAGTAGCAGCAGCTTTGCTGATTTCAGCCCTCTCATATTCAGCTCTTATTTTTTTTAAAAGATCGTTGCAGAAATTGCGATATCTTCTGTACGTTACCTCTAGCGTTTTATTAAATTGGTCTTTATTTTTGAGTTCTTTTAGTTTTCGATGCATATTGTCACGGTTCCTCATACATCTCAACAGACCCTTGGTAATCCAGGGTTTCTTAATAATTTTCCTATTAGAGGTCTTAAACGTTGTAGTATTATTTATAATTGCTTGATTTAGTGCCAAAATAAAATAATTTGTGGAAGTGTTGACATCATTGTCACTATATACTGGGGAAAGGTCAATCGAGTTCATATCATTGTCCAAGGTGCTATAGTTTATTTTTTTTATTACTTTTGCAAAGGGCTTATGGTTTCGGGAATTTAGTTTAATTGCAAAGAATATACAATCGTGGTCGGTAATAGAACTTTCAGCTATGTAACAATAAGCAGGTAACCTTGACTTAAGAAATACATGGTCAAGACATGTTAGACTATGTGTGGGGATTGTATGCGCTGGTAACATACCATGGGAGGCTAACAGGTTTAAGTATGAAGACGAGTTGGAGTCACTATTATTTGATGAGATGTCGATATTAATATCTCCTAAAAGAATGATATTTGAATAAGCGGAATAATTACATAAAAGTTTATTCAGGGACTCGATAAATCTAGATGTGTTTCTATAACCAGCCGGTCTGTATATTGCAAGAACAATTGTGTTATCGTTAATTTCTAACATGAGGCAGTTGGCGTCCATAAGTATAGGTTCTTCAGATTTCAATCGCAATGAAGACTTGTAATACACAACCACACCTTCATTTTGAGTTAAATTATTAAGTGTACAGAGGTATTCATAGTCCTGCAACTGGGGAATGGAATGAGTGCGGGGAAGCCAACATTCTGTCAATACAACTAAGTCCCACTTTGTTTTCGATCTTTCCAATAATGTCACAAAACTGGGAAAATTACAGCTAATACTTCTTATATTCTGGCACACAATTTTGAATGAAGTTTGAATTGGGTTTTCATGATAAAAGGAATCAACACTACCAAGGGATGAGGTTGCGACAGCTAGTTCGTCAAGGTCATTAGCTATTTCTATTAGATTATCGAATTTAAAAAATAAAATACTTTAATGGTCCTGGTATAACTTAAAAATAAGTCAAAAAAGAGATACAGAAAGTTGCTATGATTAGTGTTCATATTTTCAATATGAGCTCTTATCAGGAGATAGCGATTTATTATGCAAAGATAGCCAATTGGTATTGCGAAACAATATAATATTATGAATAGGCGCCGTCGAAGTGTCCTGTTGAAGTGAAATGGTTTTGTAAATGTGTGTGTGTAAAGCCGTGCTAGATGTGAATGTGTTTTATTTGTTATAGAATGACTAGTCCAGTAATTGGATGTGACGCAGTATGTCGTGGTTACTTCACCACCTAAGGGGTGTCTGCTGTCTAATAAAGTTATATAAAAAGGATTAATTACAACTCTAAGCACTTTAAAGAAATTACAAATTATTTTAGTTAATATTATAATAATTGGGATTAATAACATCAAAAGTAGCAGGTACATCGCTGAGTGGCGCAGTCATGGGGTTCCTGAATGTTGTAGGTCATGAAGAGTTTGTTCCGATTTAACGAGTATTGGCTTGGCTCCTGCGATTTTTCTCAGGAATATGTTCCCGTTTGTAGTCCAACAAAAAACATATCCTTTAAGTTTCGCGAATTCCATGGCAGCAAAAAAGAGTTTTTTCGAGCCGGCAGAAAGATGCTCTGATATATAAATCGGCCGGGGCTCACCACACACACAAATTTATAAAAGTAAATAGCTCTTTACTTTTATCGCAACGCTTTAATCATGCTTTAATGATGACTTTAACACGTCATAGTAGGTAGGACCTCAGTTCGCCTTTTAAAGTGTTTCTCTATTTAATAGATTTTAATCATACATACATGTATAAATACTTATGTAACTTTTAGCGCATACAAATAAATATTATAATTAATATTATTTATTATCCTTGACTTTAACTTTACTAGTTTACAAGTTTATAGACCACACCTAGTAGCCAAGTCAAGGTCTTCCGCAGGTTCCGATGCTTAGGCCACGTTTGTTTACATAACAGATATGTAAATAATATTATAATGACCAGCTTTCGTAACTCTATTATTTAACAGCTGTAGGTGATCGCCAGCACATCAGACTATCAAATTTTCAAATTTTCCCAATAAACCTTTAACCTGGTTTAGGGACGAATTATAGTAACTTAGCACTGCTGCGTCTGTATGTCATGTGTTAAGAACGCATTTACAAATCTGATCAAAATAAGCAATTTTTCGGTACGGCATTATCATCATCATCAACCTTTTATCGTCCCACTGCTGGGCACAGGTCTCCTCTCATACAGAGAAGGATTGAGCGTAATCACCACGCTTGCTCAATGCGGGTTGGCGATTTCAGACTTAAAATCCAACCTGGATCTTAAGATGTTTTAATTCACTTGTAATCAGTCTTTGGTGTCCAAGATATACCTAGAAAGTACATAAAACTTTAGAAAAGTTACCTTGGTACTTATCTGACCTGGAATCGAACCCGCACACTCAAACTTGAGAGGCTGGTGTTTTAACCACTAGGTCACCCATAACTAAACGAAAGTAAATATAAGTCATAATTACTACTGATAGATTACTCCTTCATCTCCAAGTGTTCGCTGATATTCTGTGTAGAAGAATCAAAATTTGAGGGTATTGTATATCCACATCGTGACGGGGTCCACGAAGACCGATGCCTCCTGGGTTTGGGTTGCGGTGGGTTGGTTAAAAAAGAAATCGTGGCCCTGGCACATAGGCAAGTGAATAAACACGGGTGGGTTTTAGTCAGTAAAAGTCAGACACGCCCTTCCGCTCCGCCCAGAGCGGGAGAGATCATATGATGATTTCCCATCCCAAACAATAAAAAAGTATACCTATCAATTTAGCAGTGGACTAGCCAAGCTATCCACTTTTGTCGAAGGTCCAATGGCCGATGGATCAGATGAGTCCTGGTTTGGAGACCGTGTATCGGGAAGCGTAATTTTGGGATGCGATCCAGCTAAATGAACTGACTTGTTTGAAAAGACAACTGGGACAGACTGGATGCGCATGCAAAGGGTTTTGTAGCGAATCCTGGAAGCGGCCTATATCCAACAGTGAATTGCGATAAGAGCTAAGTTGATGTCTGTTGTTTTCAAATGGTGGTAATGAGAAACACCAGCACACATCAGGAATCATCAAATCCACCATTGAAATGTAAAATCAAAAATTATTATTTTTTTCTTAAATTATAAACTAGCGCTTGACCGCAATCCCGCCTGATGGTAAGCAGTGACGCGATCGTTGACGGTAAAACGCATTAGTTTATTGAGAGCCTATTCACTCTAGCCTTGAAGACACTCAATTTGTAGTCCGACGGAAACACCGCCGCTGGCAAATTGTTCCAGTCCCTCGATGTTCGTGATATGAAAGAGGAGGTGAAATGCTTCGTCCGGATCGTAGTGGTGTTACCAACGTAAGGGTGGAAACTCGCCGTACGACGGGTCGTCTGATGGTGGAACAGAGATGGGGGAGTTAAATCATGCAATTCCCTCGCACACTCACCAAAACACATCCTAAAGATTATAGAACACCGAAAGGCTGGCTACTTTACGCCTGTGGTCTGGGCTTTGGAGGCTTTTGAGTTAAATCAGGGCCGCCAATCATCCACTTTGCACGCTTCTCTACTGAATTCAAAGTGGCCAAATGACATTTTGCAGGACCAGCCCAAATGTGGCTGTAGTACCATTAGCTATTTTACCTATCTATTTATATACCCATAAATAGACTCAATGATAAAAAAAATCGGCACTAAATTTATCTAAGTACTGTTTTTTTTTTTTTTTTTTTTTAAGGAATGTCGTACTAATTCAATACTTAGTACAAACGGTACTTTTGAAGGTACATACGTACCTACATACACTAATTTCGTAGAACGGTTCACTGTGTGTTCTGGTTCTAAATGTGATTTTTAACACGCAAGCACTGACACAAGAGATAAATTTTAGTAGTGTACATTTACTGAATTTTAAATCAACAATCCATCCCACAACTGCACACTTGGAATGTATCTTTCTACTTCAGAGCGTCAATTTCCTACAGTTTTGTGTTCAATGTTATATTACTTTCGAGATATCGCCAAACGTTTAATCGACTCTTCACGTGACCAGAGGGCTGGGATTGGCCAAAGAATCAGCATCGCCATACAACGTGGCAATGCTGCCAGCCTTTTGAGCACGTTTCCTGTTGACAGCGATGCGGATGAATTTTTTGATGCCCGCTAGTTTTTCTATTCCTCTTTTATATAGTTGTACATCATTTTTTTTTTTTACTTTTTAATTTATGTAAATATTAGCCATGTAATTGATGTCTCATTTTGTGTTCCTATTCCTGTTTCTGTTTGCTATTCATAAATACGGACCTATTCATTTCACTATAATTATATTAATTCAAAAAGTATACCTTCGGAATTAACGTCAGAAACAGAAAATAGATATATCTATACTAATATATAAAGCTGAAGAGTTTGTTTGTTTGTTTGAACACGCTAATCTCAGGAACTACTTGTTCGATTTGAACAATTCTTTTTGCGTTGGATAGCCCATTAATTCAGAAAGGCTTACGGCTAGATGTAACATCACACTGCGACTAATAGGAGCGGAGCATATAAAAAAACGCGAACGAAGTCGCGAGCGTCCGCTCGTGTAACATAAAATTTAAAAGTCAATAAGTTTTATTAGAACTCTTATTTTATTAACAGTTAATACTTTAACTTTCAAAAATGTAAATTACTAGTGACCCCACGCATTTTCACCCACATACATAAGTTTACACTCCGTGGAAATAACGAGATAATATCTATCCTACATCATAGGCTATCTATGTCATCATCATCCCAGCGTTTATCCCAGTCGCATCCGAAGCTTTTTCAGCTTTGGAGTCTAGGGTCCGCTTTACCAGTCCAACTGCTGATATGGCTAAACTTGGACATTTTCCGTGAAGCGACTGCCGTCTGACCTCCACAACCCGAAGGCGACATCGAAGCATTGCAGTTAGATAGTCTACCTATGTGTTAGATCTAAATCCATTCTCACGTTTTAGATAACCTAGAAATTAAGATAGCAATGTCAGTTTTTAACATTCTAATGCCTGTGGTCTATAAATAGTCTGTGGTCTAATAAGTGACCTTGATTAAGATTCATTGACCTCGTGCAAAAGTCAGTGTTAAATACCAGACATAATGCATAATTATGATAATAATATACGATTTCAAACGTAGATCTTAGTAATACTAATTATTGAAACAAAGTGGTATTAAAAAAATGGATACTAGAAAGTATTTCAATGTTTCTCATAAACATAAAAGTATTGCTTTTTTATTTAAGTGCGTAATGCGTTCTTTCTTGTTTCTCCCAAGTTTCAAGCATATTATAAAACAAAGTCGCTTTCTTTTTCCCTATGTCCCCTTGAATGATTTAACCTTAAAAACTACGCACCGGATTTTGATAGAGTTTTTTTAATAGATAGACTGATTCAAGAGATCTATAAAATACTGTTATTCAGGTGCATCTGGTAAGACCAGAAGCCGACCCCAATATAGTTGGGAAAAGAGCTAGGTAGATGATTAGCTAATGAAGTATTTTTGCAACAGGTTAACTGATGTTACTGTCAATAATAATCAACGTTTTCACTGGCCTGCCCCATAATCGGCGAACACAATTTTGTCAAATGATTGCGATTTGTTGGGATCGTTTGGACCGAACGGACCAATGAGCGGTGGGCGGGGCAATGAGGGGGCTGGTCGTGCCCCGGTAAGCATGTTAAGCCGTTGGTCCTGGTTGTCATACGAACATCTAATGGCAGTCGTTACCGGTTCTTGGAGACCTCAAAAAGTCCAAAAAGGTCCTTAAAGGTCAAAGTGCAATGCTTCGATATCTCCTTCGGCTGGATAACCTCCACCCGAAAAGCAGTCGCTTTACGGAAAATATCGAAGTTTAGCCAAAATCTGCAGTTAGACTGATAAAGCGGACCCCGGACTCCAAAGCTGAATAGCTTCGGATGCGACTGGGATTAACGCTGAAATGATGATGATGAGACTGATTCAGGAGCAAGGTTATCACTACATATTATAAAACAAAGTCACTTTCTTTTCCCTATGTCCCCTTGAATGACTAAATCTTTAAAATTGCGCAACGCATTTTGATAGAGTTTTTTTTAGTAGATAGAGTGATTCAAGAGGAAGGTTGATATGTATAATAATATCCATTAAATTGTAGAGAAATACTATTATTTTTGAGGTTTCTAATGTAATGTCGTAAATAATTATTTTTTTCCGCGTTTGCAGTAAAACGCTGGCTGAACTATACGATATTAACACCTTAGATAAATTGTTGAGTTAATAAAGATCTATATCGCCCTTTACAGCATATGATTTAAATGAATATTTTCGAAGATATTACAGATTTAAAAATTGCGGGACGACGTTCCGTCCGGGGTAGCGAAAGCAGCGGGAGGGGCTTTTTTATATACAACGTTAACAGTTTTCTGTAGTGTATTTAGTATCAGCATTGCACCCATACGAACATCTATAGTTGAGCCAAATTCGATAACGAATAGAGGTAAACAAACCGTTGCTAGGCAACGAGTAGTTTACGCCTAATAGACAAATGTTATCAACCTTTTCTACATACATGATTTTCATAAAAGTAATAATCCTACTTCCTACTAATCTAAACAGTTTATTTATGATTTTCATAGAACGCTTAACCTATTTGAATGAAATATGACACACATGTAAGCTAAGTTCCAAATAAGTTATTTTTTTTGATACATATATATTATAATTAGTCCATTTTTTAAATATTGCGATGCATGTGTTATGTAGTTGATTTAAAAGTAATTAAAATACGCAAAATTGTATTGACAAATGCCTCAACCTTAATCATTGGTTGAATTCCACAAAATGTGTTTTATATCTGGATTTCCTCCATCTTTCTTTTTTTGTAGGGCTATCACGTAAAATTAATGTCGACTTTTTAATGTTTTTTTCGAAATACCAAGTTATTATGCATGTTATTTTAGTGATTCTATTGAAATATGCTGCAATAGGGATTGTTAATAAATAGTTAGCATGTAAAAGTCGATAATCATGCAAATAACAGGAGATTTGTAAAACGAGAGTTGTGATAACCCTAAATTGGTTTGTTTACCTGTATTCTTTATGGAGCTTGGCGGGAATATAGTGGCAGTCGTTACGGGTTGGTTGGAGCCCTGAAAAGTCTAACAATTGGTCTAACTGCAATGCTTAAATATCGCGTTCGGGTTGTGCAGGTCAGACAGCAGTCACTTCACGGAAAACATCGAAGTTTAGCCAAAATCAGGGGTTAGACTGGTAAAGCGGACCCCAGACCCCAAAGCTAAAAAAGCTACGGATGCGACTGGGATTAACGCTAAGGTGATGATGATTGCACCCGTGCGAAGCCGGGGCGGGTCGCTAGTCCAGTATAAATGGGAATAGAGACATTGACATAATGTGTCACTTTGTGAAGCCAAATTCCAAGGAAAAAGCGTGCTATTTCTAACACTCACTATAGACAGAAAACTAACTTTTTGGCTTTGACTTTCAACAAGTTATTTTGACCTGTCAAAACGAACGTCATTGCTACTGTTAGTGTTTTACACTAATGTTCCAACTTCATTTTTCATAGTACATTTTTTCTTACTTCATTTTTTTAATCACGTATATTGATTGTTGTGTACAAAGCGAACACATTTGTTATTGTAAACATTTTCATTTTTAATGCCTGGACTTGAAAAAAGACGATGATCCCTGAGTTTGTTTCGGCTTTTCATCTCAGAGGTACTCAGTTAGGAAATGCCGGCTCCAGCTAGTTTAAAAAAATATGACGTGTAAAAGTGACCAGTGATCCTACTTGCTTAATAAACGATTTCATTTCATTTCAATTTAAGCATAAAAGTAACCACTATTGCCGGATACACTACTATAGGAAGATATATGTACAGACGACAACACATCAAGCTACTATAATCTGTCAGGTTTCTTTATTATATCTTCAACTTTATTGCTAAAGCATTAAGGCTCAAGGTTAGTTGGGATTATCTGATAGTCTCGGATAGATTGACCTGCTATCATTCGTACATACAACGTTATTTTTTTATACGACACCTGGATATAGTTTGTCCAGAATATGCAAACTGAATCGATTCCAATCACTTTTACGCCATGTTATATTTTTTCCATTTAGAAACTTTTGCAGTGTGGTTACCGAGCGCACAACACAGTTCACGGTAGATCAGGCACCCCCGCCCCGCTGTGCAGGGGCAATTTTGTACGAAAAAGATTATTTACTTAAAAATACTGGACACGTGTTTCAGGTTTCACATACAGGAAGGACTTCTTCTATCAAAATCAAAAATCTAAATTGTTTATTTCAAATTAACCATCTGTTGGTGCTTTTGAATAGTAAATGTCGATCAGTCCAGGAAAAGTAAAGCTAAATTGCAAGTTCCAAAGCGTAGATCTCTATGGAGAAACTAAGAACGTGCAAGATACCTACTCCATGGACATATTAAGGCTATTTAAGAACTATTAGCCTATTGAAGGACTCACCAATATAAGGAGTGAACCGCCACGTGTTTCCCAAGAGCGGCAGTGGTCTGGGTCCAGGTACTTCATCCCAAGACTTGACGGACGGAGCTATGTCGAACACTGACGTATCAATCGCCGCGTGAGTCGATCTCGCACGAATTCCCTGTACCGGACATGATTGCACTGGTTTTGAACCTGTTAAAAAAGATGGTAAGTATTTCTATTATTTTTACATAGGAATTTTGATTTATGAAGAAGAGGGTGTAAGGGTGTAAAGTTCGAAAAGAGAGGATCCTACGACCAGACGGGTGGTGTGTCTGACGGGCACTTGCCCGACGTTTGATGTCCGGAAGTTGTATGTGTCTGCGTGACGTCAGTATCACGAGTTGTTCATATGTGGCGTTATAAATACAGCTACAGGAATGAAGAAAGTTAACGAAAGTATGTCAAATCCCTTTGTTTGTTTAAGAAACAACTCCATGAAATCTTATTGTGAGGAAATGATAAGTTTCGACACAGTACAATGGAGCTTTAACCATGAATTGTTATGGGATTTGGCTATTATGTAGTCAATACATACTCAATGCTTTTATTGCTTTCCATATGTATTCTTAGATGGGCACAATAAAATAAGTGAGTTAGGAGAGAGGAAGCACTTTTTTTGGGCTTTACTACGGGATTTACTAACACTATGTTACATTTATTTTTAAGAGAGTTCTTAGGTATACAGTTTTAGTACAATAATTAAAGGCACTTAATAAATATTTATAAAGTTTACATCTATGTGTGTGTTTGCGCGTGCGTGTGCAGGATGTGTGTGTGTGTGTGTGTGAGTCGTCAGTTAGGTACTTACATACATACACGTTGGAATTTTAATGGTTGTTTTCCCGCGGCAGAACGATTTGCTTTAAGGAGTACTTTCGATGAATAGAGTAAAAAACAAAAATGTTTGTATTATAAAATAATTTAAAAAGTAAATAAAAAAAAATCATCAACTCGAAAAAGTGAGAAAAGTTAATTACGCTAGATACAACTTGTAGGTACTACCCGTACTACTCAGGATGTACATGAAACCGCCTCAAAGGAAAGCAATGTATTTAATGTTCAAACCATAATAAGCTCCCGTGCGTTTTTTTATCACTATATTAAATCTGCCATTTCAAGTTTCTAATATTTAATTTCATGATGAAACGATTGTATTACTAAGACAAAACCGTTTCGCTGCGGGAAAACAACCATTAAAAATCCACGCTGTATTGTATTGTATGACATTTTGATTGTATACAGTTCCAGTCAGTGACCCAGATTCCCTTATTCACAAACTAAACTAAATCTAAGTTTAGTGCATATTTTATTTTCTATTTAAAAGGACACAAGATAAATATCAGTTTAGTTCGGTCAAATTATTCCGCGTCTGACGTAACTTGACGTATGTTTAGCCGCCATATTGTTAATCGCGTCTAAACTGTCTCTGGAGTATATTCTTAATTTGACAGGACTAAACTAATATCTTATCTTTTATCCTTTTCATACTGAAATAAAAAGAAAGAGATGCAGTAAACTTAAATTTAGTTTAGTTTGTGAACAATAAAATCAGCGGCATTGTACGATAAGATTCGCTATTGTGCTCTAGTAAGATTGCGTTTTGTGATAATAATGTTAATACAACGACAAGATCTAGTTCCCATTCATTGTATAGAATCAAAGACAAGTATTGTCTGAGTTGACCTACTTTTATAGCAAAAATGGCGTTATTCGTGTGTGACAGGCAAAAGGTACTTGTCCCCTAAAATTTTATTGAAATGAATCTTAGCGTCTTTGAAGATGATGTAACTGGACATATTATTAATTATTAGGCTGGAGTCTACAACTAATCTTTCAACCATATCCATACTAATATTATAAATGCGATAGTATCTTTGTCTGTCTGTCTGTCCGGCTTTCACGCCAAAACTACTGAACCGATTGTAATGAAATTTGGTACACAGATAGTCTAGAGCCTGAGAAAGGACATAGGCTATAAAATATCCCGTTATGACCAATAGGAGCAGAGCAGGAACAAAAAATGTTGAGGAAACGGGAGCAAACGCGGGCGTACATATTGCTCCCATTATTTTAACAGGCGCTTATTTTATATCAACTGAGCTCTTTCGGTTAGAAACTTACGCGGGTGAAACCGCGGGGCACAGCTAGTACATTATATTCTTCTAGTTGGTTCATTCAATGCGCTACATGAATCATTCTCCGTGTGGTACTGGGATCCTCCGTGTGGTACCGGGCCCCTCCGTGTGGTACCGGGTTAAGAATAGTACTAACCCATATTTTCCCATGGGTGTCGTAAGAGACGAGTAAGGGAACACTTACCAGGGAAGCGGGCAGCAGCGCTACTCCTGTGGAATATCAAGCCAAGCAAGGGGATTATGGCAAACCCCTCAATGTAATGGAAAAACTTGGGAGAAGTCTTTGTCCAGCAGTGGACCTCTATAGGTTGAAGAAGGAAAAGAAGAAGTTGGTTCATTGTAGAACTTATACCCGGTTTTTTTTTTATTAAAATCATCAATGTCTTCATCCACTGTGGAACGGAAGAGCGTGTCAGACTTTTACTGACTAAACGTAACCAATTTCCTTCTTTTGCCTGTATCAAATTTATAATGATTGCATCGTTAGTTAACCCCATATAGATCTAGATCAAATTACTGCATGCAATGTGCACTATCACTTGCATGCTCAGTCAGCGTGAACTCTTGGGCAACGTGTTCATCGTATGTGTAAAGAATGGCACAAAACTAGGCTTTTTCTTTCAATATTGAGGTTTACCCGCTTTTGTGTAGAATATATGTCTGTGTTATATTCACTTACTAGCTTTCCGCCCGCGGCTTCGCCCGCGTGGAGTTCGGTTATATCGCGCTTTTTAGATTTCCCTCAGGAACATCATTTTTTTTTCGCGATAAAAGGTAGCCTATGTTCTTTCTCAGGGTCTAAAGATTGTCTGTGCCAAATTTCATCAAAATCGGTTGAGAGGTTTAAGCGGGAAAGCGTAACAGTCAGACAGACACACAGACAGAGTTACTTTCGCATTTATAATATTAGTATGGATTCTTCAGATAGAAGTTATCTGGCTATTTAAAAATCCATCCTTAATCATAATATATCGTCGTCCGTAATCTAAATTGGTACAAGGGACATTTCGCCAAAATTAACTATGAATGTAGTTCGATACGTTTTTGAGCTCTTCCGAATGGTCTATATAACATATTCGAAACTTAAAAAAAAAGTTCGATACGCCACAGAAAACTCATGGTTTTGACGGCTTCCGTGGCGCAGCGGTCAATACGCCTGTCTGCGACGTGGAGGCCCCGGGTTCGATCCCCGGCCAGGTCATGATGGAAAACGATCTTTTCCTGGTTGGCCTGGGTCTTGGATGTTTATCTATATATGTATCTATTATAAATATAGTATCGTTGAGTTAGTATCCCATAACACAAGTCTCAAACTTACTTTCTGACAAAAGTAAATGTGCTTCTGTAAAGTTGCCATTTGTCCCTTACGCCTATTTAAATTACGGTCGACGATATATTATTTGTCTTGAGACAGATTAAAATAGCTTATTTAAAATAAACTGCACCTGTCCATCTTTGATACAATAATGGTCAGTAAGAATCAATATCCGGGGCTTTCATTTTCAATCATTTTATCGCCTACTTACATATCGGCTTTCATGCATCTTTTCAAAGCAATACTTGATACCATAATTTAATCCCCGTAGTGTCCCCTCCCCCCAAGTCTAGTGTCCAATCCCCACTGAAATAATTTAGATACAGATGACAGCACAGCAAGCCTACTACAATATGTCAGATTTCTTTATTAAATTTTCAACTTTATCTCAAAAGCAGTAAGACTCAATGTTGACTGGGAATATTTGACAGTTTCAGGTAGCTTGACCTGCTGCCGTTCGTGTAACCCAGCTCAGACTTCGATTAAAAAGGTGATTGGCATAAATCAAACACAGGAAATAATTTAATGCTACGTACTGATTTCTAATCCACTGTCGGATGCTTGGCTACCTCGCGCTGTGGTGGATATATGACGACCAGAGCCGTAGATATTCCGAAGAGGCCATTTTACTACGCTCACACGACTCCGCATTTTGCTGGTGTTTGTTCCTGAAAAGAAAAGAAATGATTGAAAATCGCCTTGTTTAGAAACTAAACTAAATTTCCAAAAGTTCAATACATTTTTTTTCTCTATCTTATTATTAAAGAACAGAAGATAAAATATTATTTAGTTTAGTCCAGTCAAATTATATATTCATACCAACGAAAATTGTTTTGAACGAGATCTAGTAAGTAGTTTTTTTTAATATCTACCTCGTAAATCGTAAACCGCTTATTACCGCGTAATCTTTCATACAAATAACTTAAATCCTTTAATTTAATAAATCAATGGTACGGAACCCTTCGTGCGTGAGTCCGACACGCACTTGGCTGGTTTTTTAATATAATATAATATAATTTTATAAACTAATGCTTGATTACGATCCCGTTTGATGATAAGCAGTAATGCAATCGTTGATAGTAAAGCTTTAGGCCGCTGTCTCGAATCTTCAAAGACCGGTTCTCGAAACTAGCGGGTAGATCGCGCGCGATTTTGTCAACGAGATATTTGTTTTTATTCGCGAAAGAAATGTCTGAACAATGGCGGCAACATCTTTTTGATTCAAATTTATTCCTAACGCTCGATCACCGCTCGCTGCCCTCCCGCTGCCCGCAAGATTCGAGCGGAGAAGTACATCGCTCGCTACCCGCCACCGCCCCGCTGCCGCGCCGCTGTTTTCGAGAATCGGTCCGTTTGATTTTACGCATAAGATCCTGCCGCTCACTCGCCGCCGCCGCCGCC
This sequence comes from Sesamia nonagrioides, assembly GCA_017933935.1. NCBI lineage: Eukaryota > Metazoa > Arthropoda > Insecta > Lepidoptera > Noctuidae > Sesamia > Sesamia nonagrioides. The sequence continues at coordinate 668,076 of JADWQK010000986.1, read as the reverse complement.
GCCCCGCTGCCCGCAAGATTCGAGGCAGCGGCCTTAGAGAAAAGATGAATCTCTTTTCTCGACAAAAAAGCAAGTAAGATAGTAGTCTTGTGAATACTTCTGTATCGAAAAGTGAATGACAATCAAACACAGCTACATATTTTAGCGGATGTCATTATAACCCTGCAAAATGAAAAATACTCTTAGTAGACGTATAATAAAATTCCACTTAGTGACCACCTCTAAAAATTTTCTAAAAACAAACTATTTTAACTATTGTCGATAATAAGCATGAAGCTCGGAAGCACGTTAAACCGTTGATCCCGACTGTCATGCGTAGATCTTTGACAGTCGTTACGTGTTGTCAGAAAGCCAGACCACCAATCCTGGTGTCAGTCATTTTACAAAGACCGAATGGCAACCAGAACCAAAACACAACCAGACACTGGGTAACACATTAGCCTTTGGTAATCTGTTGTCATTCGACTTCTGACTACCCATAAGACAGTTATTAAACAACTGCTAATGACAGTAGGGACCTATGCTTAAAGTGCTTTCCAAGTCACTATGGGTTTCGATATGTTTTGATACTATGGTCATTGGTCATTATACATTATCATTATACAACGTGTAACATAAAGGGTATATACATATTTGTTATGGCATCTTTACATGATATCAAACGATATTGGAAGGGTTTTTTAATCCTATCTCTTTATGTTAGGAAGTTATGAGGAAAAACACCGCCTGTGATAGACTACTATCATACTAGTCGCATTTTGGCAAGTAACGTGATGGGTATCGAGTAGTTATTAACGAATGTAGTGTGCTGCCACGTTTGTTATGATTTGATTTTAAGAAACACACGAAACTGAAAATTTGGTACCAATTTTTTGAATATTTTATTTTGAGTTCAAACCCTTCCGATATTGTTTGATATCCCGCCCCGGCTTCGCACGGGTGCAATACTGATACTAAATACACTACAGAAAAACTGTGAACGTTGTACAAAAACATAGCGGCCAGCCACTCCCGCCGCCCCGGCCGGTCGGTACCGTCGCAAACGCGACGCCCCGCAATTTTTAAATCTGTAATATCTTCGAAAATATTTATTTACATCAGATGCTTTTAAGGGCTATATAGATCTATATTAAATCAGCAACGTATTTAAGGTATTAAATTGGATAAGGATTCATGCTCTATTGGTTAAAATCGCTTCGAAAATTAGCCAGTATTTGTCGTGAAAATTAAATGACAAAAATATGAGATATCCATAAGGCCGCTGCCTCGAATCTTGCGGGCAGCGGGGCGGCGGCGCGGCGGTGGCGGCGCGGGAGCCGGGCGGCCGTCGAAGACCCGTTCTCGAAACTAGCGGGCAGATCGCGCGTCACTATAGCCGCGTAGTGTTGTGTTCACGATTGTGTCGACTAGATATTTGTTTTTATTCGCTAAAGAAATGTCTGAACAATGGCGGCAACAACTTTTTGATTTAAATTTATTCCTAACGCTCGATCACCCCTCGCTGCTCGCAAGATTTGAGCGCGAGAAGTACACCGCTCGCTGCCCGCCACCACCCCCCTCCCGCGCCGCTGTTTTCGAGAACCGGTCAGTTTGATTTTACGCATAAGATCCTGCCGCTTACTCGCCGCCGCCGCCGTCGCCTCGCTGCCCGCAAGATTCGAGGCAGCGGCCTAAGAGATAGACATATACCGTCGTGGACTTTTCTATAGACCTGTTCAATGTCTACAATATTTAGTACATTATTTTATTAAATCTCGTAGGGTTCAGCCTGTGTTTACAATGTAAGCGTATAATAACATCCATTAAATAGTAGAGAAATACTGTTATTTTTGAGGTTTCTAATGTGATGTCGTAAATAATTACATTTTCTCCACTTACAAACGCAGGCTGAACCCTACGAGATTTATCATTGTTCAAAGTTTTTCTGCAGTGTAATTCTAGTGTATCAGCATTGTACCCATGCGAAGCCGGGGCGAGTCGCTAGTTAACTATAAAATGGTGTTCGACGTGTAGACAATAAAATTTCTCACTCAAAACTTTGCCACAGAATTATTTTAACTACCTTCACATATATAACAAAAAGGGTGTATACATACCAAGCGCATGGCATCTTTAGATGATATCAAACAATATCGGAAGGGTTTCAACTCAAAATAAAATATTCAAAAAATTGGTACCAAATTTTCGGTTTCGTGTGTTTCTTAAAATCAAATCATAACAAATGGGGCAGCACACTACATACGTTAATAACTACTCGTTACCCGTCACGTTACTTGCCAAAATCCGCTAAATGTCTTCAATATCTCTGTGCGACTAGTATGATAGTAGCCTATCACAGGCGGTGTTTTTCCTCATAACTTCCTAATATAAAGAGATAGGATTAAAAAACCCTTCCAATATCGTTTGATATCATGTAAAGATGCCATGCCTTTGTTATGTATATACCCTTTATGTTACACGTTGTATATACAAGGTGTAACATAAAGGGTATATAGATACCAAGGGCATGGCATATTTTCATGATATCAAACGATATTGGAAGGGTTTCAACTCAAAATAAAATACTCAAAAAACTGATACCAAATTTTCTGTTTCGTGTGTTTTTAATTCAAATCATAACAAACGTAGCACCACACTACATACGTCAATAACTACTCGTTACATGTCATGTTACTTGCCAAAATCGCGATAAATGTCTTCAATAATTCTGTGCGCCTAGTACGGTAGTAGCCTATCACAGGCGGTGTTTTTTCTCATAACTTCCTAACACAAAGAAATAGGATTAAAAAACCCTTTCAATATCGTTTGATATCATGTAAAGATGCCATGCCCTTGGTATGTATATATATATACCCTTTACGTTACACGTTGTATACGGACAAATCACACAGATTGAGCTAGCCCCAAAGAAAGTTCGAGACTTGAGTTTTGGGATACTAACTCAACGATACTGTATTTATAATCATCATCATCAGCCTCTACTCATCCACTGCCGGACATAGGCCTCCTTCATGGCACGCCAACAAGCTCGATCCTGAGCAGTTCTCCGCCAGCCACTACCAGCCACCTTTTTGATATCGTCACTCCATCTCGCCCAAGGGCGTCCCACGCTACGTTTGCCGAGACGCGGTCTCCACTCAAGGACTCGTTTACACCAACGGTTGTCGGTCCTGCGGCATATGTGACCAGCCCATTGCCACTTCAGCTTGCTAATTCTCTCAGCTATGTCGGTAACTCTGGTCCTCTGTCGGATCATCTCATTTCTGATGCGGTCCTTCGTTTAGAGGTCTTCATTTATAATTGATACATATATATAGAAAAGATCGTTTTCCATCATGACCTGGCCGGGGATCGCACCCGGGGCCTCCACGTCGCAGGCAGGCGTGTTGACCGCTGCGCCACGGAGATCGTCGAACATAGCAACAGAGCCACATGTCATAAAGTCATAACAGCGGAAATCGTGTACAATAAAACATAAAAATTTATTGCTACTGAGGTCATTAATAACTATAGTCATATTTTAAATCTTTTTTAAAAGCCAGATGACGGTCGGATTTCGACCTTTGATCAGCAAGGCTAGCTAGCATTTACCTCGGCATGAATTCTGGCTAGGTAGCAACGAAAAATTAATTGCATGAAGTACTTTTTCAATTTGCCAGCAGCGGTGTTTCCGTCACACTACAATTTGAGTGTCTTCAAAGTTAGGCTCTTAATAAACTAGCGCGCTTTACCATCAACGATCGCATCACTGCTTACTATCAGGCGGGATTGCGGTCAAGCGCTAGTTTATAACCTATATTTAAAAAAAAGTTAAACGGTCGTTATTGTCAAAATTTGACATAAGAATGCTCAAAGGAACCTTTTTGGTGGACTACTAATTGTTATCAAAACATTATTTTCTCTATATATTGTTTACTCGAATGATTTGGGCCAGTTGTATATTCTAGACTAATAGAAAAAATATTGTTGATTATTATATTATCCAAATAAACTTTAATAAATACTATTGTTTCTTTAGTAATTATCTTTCCTATAATAGTATAGTAATTATATTCCGTACATTTCCGTAATATTTGTAGTTCCGATGGATGTGGGTTTCCTTGGGGAATCCTTGGGGAGGCCTTTGTCCAGCACTGGACCTCTATAGGCTGAAGAAGAAGAAGAAGGAGATGTATGTATTTATGCATTCCGATAAGAACAAAGGTTTAGGACAAAGTTTTCAAAGTTTCAGGTTGACCTGAAACTGAAGTCGGCAATGTTTTGCTGAAGGACTGACGATAAATTATCCAAATACGCATCTTTTTTGAGACCACTCGTCTCAAAAAAGATGCGTATTTGGATAATTTTGAACGTCTATCAGCTAGATGGACACGACCTTAAGAAGTTGGCCGCGACACATTGGTTGCGGAAGTCGGAGAACAGACTGTTGTGAAAAATATACAACGTGTAACATAAAGGGTATATACATAACAAAGGCATGGCATCTTTACATGATATCAAACGATATTGGAAGGGTTTTTTAATCCTATCTCTTTATGTTAGGAAGTTATGAGGAAAAACACCGCCTGTGATAGGCTACTATCATACTAGTCGCACAGAGATATTGAAGACATTTGTCGGATTTTGGCAAGTAACGTGACGGGTAACGAGTAGTTATTAACGTATGTAGTGTGCTGCCACGTTTGTTATGATTTGATTTTAAGAAACACACGAAACCGAAAATTTGGTATCAATTTTTTGAGTATTTTATTTTCAAAATCAAAATCAAAGCATTTATTTCAAATAAACCAGTTACAGGCACTTTTGAATTGTCAGAAGGTCGGTCAGTCAATAAGATGAAGCTAGTCGCCCATTCCAAAGAGTAGGTACCTATGGAGAAGAACGGGCAAGAAACTCCATGGACACTCTTTTAAATTTTCAAGCTAATTTTACAAATATTTGATTACATCATTCATGTTGAAATCAACCGTGTGAGAACGATGCAGAAATAAATTGTACGCCGAGAGCGTCCATTATGGAAAACACACAAAATCAATTCAGAAATTAAAATACGCCGTGGCAGCTAAGAGATGACCAGTCCCCTCCGACGGCGTCCGTTCACGAACATGACGAATGGATCAGCATCATTCAGCTCAACCATATTGAAGGGAACCTAATGACCCAACACACACGCCACCATCAGCGAGACATTTGAGTGCGCATGACATACTCTCAACAGCCAGAGCAGTATCAAGTCAATAAAAAAGACTAACCCAACAAAAAAATGCCTTACAGCACATTCGTACATTGTGCTCACACGTTTGCCATGCAATTATACAATACTAAGAAATTGAATCTACACAATGCTAAGATAGTTTTGTCCAAGGTTCAGCAGCTCCAAGAGTGTTTCCGAATACTAAGTTTAGCTCCTCTGTCAGCGATACAATTCCGTAACGTACAATATGCTTGGCTACATAGTGTGTAATACAGGCTTTGAATTAATAACATAAACAATTACATGTTAAAACTACAAGAGGAAAAATCAGAGAACAATCAGTGTATATAATCGGACGCAGCCCAAGCCCAAGCCTTTTTGTCCTCAATATAATCCTTCACACTATAAAATGCTTTCTGACACAACTTACGTTTAATGAAGGATTTGAATTTATTCAGGCTCAGATCTTGAACCACCTCTGGAAGTCCATTGTAAAAATGTATACATTGGCATCTGAAAGTGCCACCTATTTTCTTGAGCCTTGTTGTAGGTACAATAAATTTGTGCCTGTTCCTAGTATTTATATTATGGACATCACTGTATTTTTTAAACAATTTTATATTTTTATGAGCATACAAAAGATTTTCATAAATATATTGAGACGGCACGGTCAGTACATTAATCTCTTAAAATTTTTCTCTGAGAGAGTGTCTCGGACTTAATTTATAAATTGCACGAACAGCTCGTTTCTGCAAAACAAATATTGTTTGAATATCGGCGGCATTTCTCCACAACAGAATGCCGTACGACATTACGCGTTGATTTCATTTTCATTTTGAGTTGAAACCCTTCCGATAGCGTTTGATATCATCTAAAGATGCCATGCCCTTGGTATGTATATGCCCTTTTTGTTACACGTTGTATAACCAGCAGTGGACTACAATACAAATATTTATTGCGATAAAAAATACATTTTTAAATTTTTGTGTACAATAATACTACATTACAATAGGTACAATAGGTTTATCCCTGTCCCCTAAACTAGCCTAGGCTTGTAATTAGGGGGCACTGTGATTGATGTGAGTTTATTCTTTATTAAGCTATTGTATGTTTAGGTTAAGGTATTTGTGTATGGGCCTACGCGTTAAGCCCAATGAAGGACGAAGACACATATCTTAAATCCATTTAAGTTCGATTTTCCTTGTACTTCCTATCACATCGAGAGTTTAGTAGTCAAAACGACTCGAGTAGGTATAATACGGTATTTCTTGTTAAACCATTTTATTAAACGAATTAAAGGCGTTGTCAAAGCTATAAAGCGGACCCCAGATTCCAAAGCTGAAAAAAACTTCGGACGTGACTGGAATTAACGCTGAGATAAAGAAGAAGCTTATATGCTGCGGTGAACGTGTGGAGTTACGCGGAAAGACCGCATCAGGAACTCCCGCATCCGTGGCAGTCTTCGTGTCCGTGACATAGCAGATAAACTGCAAGAATGTCGCCTAGGCTGGTACGGTCACGTCTTACGAAAAACGCTATCTTTATGTTACGTAGGTAACAAATGGTAACAAATGTCTTGCCATGGTGCCTCCGCCGGGCCGGAACAAGCGAGGAAGACCAAAGAAGTGATGGCTTGACGTTGTAAGAGATGACATGCGTCTCAACAATCTCACACCACGGGGTGCCAAAGATCGTGCGAAATGGAGGAGTAATTGTAGGAAAGCGGACCCTGGGCTCCAACGCGAAAGCCGCGGATGTAACCGGGATTATACGCTGAGATGATGATGATGAAGATGAAGATTATATCCATAACGTACATAAACAAATTATGCTGTAAGAGATTCATCAAAAGCCTATTGTAATCTGATGTTCTAAAGTCAATCTATATCTGCAATACATAAGCTCACATCTTCTTCCTAAGAGTGCTGAAAAACCAACACTGGATGATGAGTGATAGATAAAAGGCTAGACCTTTTATCTACTATGTTAGGGTTGGCTCCCAGTCTAACCAAATGGAGAGGACTGGCAGTATTTCATATGAAGCAACTGCCTATCTATATATATAAAAATGAATTGCTGTTCGTTAGTCTCGCTAAAACTCGAGAACGGCTGAACGGATTTATCTTATCTTGGTCTTGAATTATTCGTGGAGGTCTAGGGAAGGTTTAAAAGGTGAGAAAAATTCGAATAACTACCGGGAAAATCCTCAAAACAGCATTTTTATATTTCCCATACAAACGTTTTCTAAATAAAATGGAGAGTCAATTTGTAATTTATTACCGCTGCATAAAGTTCAAATTCGCGTGCGCGTTAGAGGATCTAATATCGCGTTCTGAAACTCGACAAAAGTGAAAGTGAATCGCGAACGCGACAAAATTGCATAGTCTCAAAATACATATAGTACATAAATAGTGGTCGGCTTCCAGAAACTCAATTATTTTAGCTAACTTCAGTTGTTAATCTTTTAACCATGGTAGCACAAAAGTGTAGGAGAAGTCGAAACAATGAAGCTCGGAGTTGCAAGGTACCGGGATCGCAGAAAAGTGTAGGAGAAGTCGAAACAATGAAGCCTCATTCATCATCATTATTAATCTAATATTACATGAATAAAGTTTCATTTTGCCTACTTTGAGGAGTTGCAAGGTACCAGGGTCGCACAAAAGTGTAGAAGTCGAAACAATGAAGCTCCATTCATCATTATTAATCTAATAAATATTACATGGATGAAGTTCTATTTTGCCTATTTTGAGGAGTTGCAAGGTACCAGGGTCGCACAGAAGTGTAGAAGTCGAAACAATGAAGCTCATTCATCATTATTAATCTAATATTACTTTTGCCTACTTTGAAAAGTTGCAAGGTACCAGGGTCGCATAAAAGTGTAGAAGTCGAAACAATGAAGCTCATTCATTCATCATTATTATCTATTTATCTAATATTACATGGATAAGTTTTATTTTGCCTACTTTGAGGAGTTGCAAGGTCACAAAAGTGTAGGAGAAGTCGAAACAATGAAGTTCATTCATTCACACAGGAACGACGGGAACGGGGTAAAAAGGATATCCTATGTCCTTCTCCCAGTTCTTAGCTACCTCCCTACCAATTTTCAGCCAAATGGGTTCAGGCGTTCTTGAGTTATAAATAGTGTAATTAACTCGACTTTCTTTAATATATATAGATTATCCTAATTTAAAAAGTAGTAAATAAGACCATGCCAAATTGCCTTTAAGGCGGAACTTTATTGATAAAACTTTTATTTTATTTTCCTTTTAGCCAGTAATATCATAATGTCCCATCAATGACCTCTGAGTTTGTTTCGGCGTTTCTTCTCAGAGCTAGATGCATTTATGCAAGGTGAAGGAAAACATCAGGAAACGTGGAATTTACGTCTGAAATCGCCAACCCGCATTGAGCAAGCGTGGTGATTATGCTCAACCGAAATGATGAGCTTCATTGTTTCGACTTCTCCTACACTTTTGTGTTACCCTAATTTAAAAAGTAAAAAATTGGATCATGTGATATTGCCTTCAAGGCGGAACAAAGTTCGCCGGGTCAGCTGCCACTTTCTTTGTAATTTTATAACTCAGGAACGGACTCACCTATCCAAACCAAATTTTTGGGCTTTGTTGTGACTAATTAGTAGATGGATTGTGTGAAGTTTGAATAAAATCCGCCTAGCGGTTCTTCATTTATCACGTTTTCACAAATGAATTCAATGAAAGGTGGATCATCATCTCATCTTCTATATATATAAAATTCAATGCCAATTTCTTTGTATTTTTTTTAATCCACCAAAACTGTGTAATGGCACCAGATTGACAGTGAAAAACTTATTGCGAAATTTAATTGAATCTACGATTTCAACTGGTATATCAAAAGGAGAAGTTTGTATGTTACGGAGTATCCCTATGATCCCAATTGATATGCCATTTGAGTTCAAACGATTACAATATCCTGTGCGTTTATCATTAATGAATGAACTTCATTGTTTCGGCTTCTCCTACATTTTTGTGCCACCCTGGTACCTTGCACCTCCTCAAAGTAGGCAAAATAAAACTTCATCCATGTAATAATAGATTAATAATGATGAATGAGCTTCATTGTTTCGACTTCTCCTACACTTTTGTGCTACCCTGGTACCATACATCGTACATTTTTAAAAAAAAAGTCTCACCCGCTGATGCATTCGGCTAAAGCAAGAAATCCATACTAATATTATAAATGCGAAAGTAACTCTGTCTGTCTGTCTGTCTATCTGTCTGTCTGTCTGTCTGTCTCTCTGTTACGCTTTCCCGCTTAAACCTCTCAACCGATTTTGATGAAATTTGGCACAGACAATCTTTAGACCCTGAGAAAGAATATAGGCTACCTTTTATCCCGGAAAAGTTTGATGTTCCCGAGGGAAATCTAAAAAGCGCGATATAACCGAACTCCACGCGGGCGAAGCCGCGGGCGGAAAGCTAGTCGTATATAAAAAGGTTGATGATGTTGATGATGATGGACTGCCTTCAACTTTAACTCTTGATCAATGACTTGGAATAGATACCACAATTTTGCCAATAACACGTGCAACAATTTATAGAAACTCTTTGAAAATTTTATTTTACAACTAGCTTTCTGCCCGCGGCTTCGCCCGCGTGGTATTCGGTTATATCGCGCTTTTAGATTTTCTTCGGGAATATCAATTTTTTTTAATAAAAGGTACCCTATGTCCTTTCTCGGGGTCTAAAGATTGTCTGTGCTAAATTTCAACAAAATCGGTTGAGAGATTTAAGCGGGAAAGCGTAACACAGAGACAGACAGACAGAGTTACTTTCGCATTTATAATATTAGTGTGGATAATGGCGGATATCGTCAATGACAGTCGAAAAAGACGGCCGCGTGAACCGTCTACGAGCCAGACCTCAAACCTCCCTAGGTTTGAGGCAAAGTCATGATGAGGCCACTATGCTGCGATATTTCAATGTTCTTTATAAATGCACTTTTTACTACATAAATCACGCGCTTTTATTTAGTAAACTACACTATAAATAATTTAAAAGTCCAATGAAAAATGAGCGTGACACACATCTTAGCTTTCCCGCCAAAAACTCCCGATAAACTGCCTAACCGTCATTCACAACCCAGTTTCTGTTTACAGGCTTATGGGCTTCTGACTACTTACTAAAAAAAGCAATACTCTCGTGACTTTTTTTTACAATCCTCAGATAAAGTTAATTTACATATGTAAGTAGCAGTGGCGAAGGGTGAAATTTTGACAAAGGGAAGCCGGTCCAAAAAAATAAACACTTAAACACTTACCTACTGCAGAATATCTTGGAGGAGGTCTTCAGATAAGAATAATATTGCCGGTAGAATAATATAAGCCATAATAACAAACAAAATCCACAGTATTTAACCAAATCTGCGATTAAATTACCTTACAGAATCAGTCACAGTTTAAATAACACAAATATTAAAATAATTATAACAAACGAAATTATCACGCACCAGTGGTATAGCAACATGTCACATACTAACAATAATTTATTTTCAACCAAACGAAATGGAACACGAAAATATGCCAAAATAAAAAGAATATGACTTGCGAAGGATTTCATTAAAACGCTAATTCTTTTTAATTTTATCATATTTCCTTTCTCTAGTCCGTGGTTTGAGTGGTTTCTTTGTCTCTTTCTAATAGAGGAGAGGAGATAACTACAAGTCGATTGGCATTAGCCTATCTTTTCGGACGGTTAGCGAGCATTAGAAAGAGATGGTCTGACACACTCTATCTCTTTTCGCCTCATAGTAAAACGTTGGCCGAGATAAGCTATAATTCGTCGAGTTACCTTCAATGTAATATTGGTACGAAAAATTGAAGCGCTGATTAATTTACGACTATAAAATGAAATGTGATACTTAGGGTATTGCTAAGAATTACTATTGCTATTGTAAATCGCACAGGCATTTGATTAATAATACTTTGTTAATGAAATAGAATGTAAATACTTTTGTATGAATATGGAACTGATTTTTGAAAGGTAACCCGGTGGGAATCGGCTTGTATGGACTCTTCGCCACTGGTAAGTAGTAATTTTTCAATCACGATAACTTGATTGGACAAGTAATTTAAAATTTTTGACAGTTGTCCCACACGAAAAATACTGTCCCAGACGCAACATTTATTTTAGAATTAAAATTTGCCATTTTTATGTAGAAAAGGAAAAATATCGGTCAATTGAAAAAATCGAGTTCCTGACTAGTAAGATTCAGACGAATTGAGAACCTAGTCCGTTTTTTGAAGTGGGTTAAATTAAAAAAGACAATACAATCTGAAAATATTCAAAAACCAATTATGACAGATCGACGAAATAATTTAAAATTTTTGACATTCTTTCATTAAAAAAAAAACTGACAAATGTAATTTTTTTAATAATCGATTGAAAATTCAGTACTTAGTCATTGTTTACACTTTACAAATTAACAACAACAAGGAATAACATCTGGAAATCCTTAGCCTGGATTACCAACACTTCAAAAATTAAAAACAAAAACAAACCTCTCCAATAATGTCCTCAACTCCTTATCACTTTCTCACTTATCACACAGCTGTATGAAACGTACACCACTAGCACTATCTCTACTGATCCCCTGTGTGCAACCAGCGAGCCGAACATCGACTGAGCTTCCTTAAACATGGGTTAGGTGCTTGCTCTCTGTGCGAGTTTCCATTGTACGGACGACTGCAAGTCTAGCTACTCGAAACTGTCAAATATTCCCAATAAACCTTGAGCCTTAATGCTTTAGAGACAAGGTTGAAAATGTAATAAAGAGATCTGACAGATTGTAGTAGCTTGATGTGCCGTCGTCCGAACATCAATTTGTATTCCTGAGGGACAATTCTCGTAATTTTCGACTCGACATTTCATTCTTTCGTCAATAGTTTCAAGTTAGTTATTTATTAATTTCTTTATTTATATCCTACTAGCTTTCCGCCCACAGCTGTGCCCGCGTGGAGTTCAGTTATAACGCGCTTTTTAGATTTCCCTCGGGAATATCAATTTTTTCCGAGATAAAAGGTAGCCTATGTCCTTTCTCAGGGTCTAATTGTCTGTGCCAAATTTCATCAAAATCAGTTGAGAGGTTTAAACGGGAAAGCCTAATAGATAGACAGACAGACAGAGTTACTTTCGCATTTATAATATTAGTATGGATAAATAAAAAAAATAATAAATAACTTATTTTCCTTCCGTATTAAAAGAAAAGAAATAAAATAAGTTCATTTGCGGTTTTTGAGAGAAAATGTACTGAATCATGTATGCTAAACGACTTTTACCATAACGTGATCCGACGCGGGACAAAAGTTAATAAATCAAAAAGAGTTGTAGTTATTTAAAGAATATAGTTGTTCTTCCAAAACGTCTTCTTATAATTTTATTTCTTATGTTCGTCTTTAAATATAAGTATGTTTAAAACGCATATCACTCTAATAAAACTAAAAGCTATTAATCAGCTTTAAACTAAGTAGTGTAGAAGCCTAACCACCTATATTTTCATATACGTAAAATCGAGAGATGACGTAGGACCATACAAGGTACTAAGAACAGGCACAAATTAATAAATAAACAATGTTTGAGAGTGTATTAATTATAAACAAAAATTGACGGTTATATTGCTACACTTATGTTGCCATTCCACTCGGTACACTATACAGATTAATGTGCGAAATGGAACTGCGATCCAAAAAGTCGTATCGCAATGAACACGCACACCGGCCGTATAGCGACAACGCACGACTGAACCACTACGGTACGCAATGTACCAAACGAGATCGAAAGTATCTTTCTAGTCACAGGATTAACTTGCTTTTACCCACGACTTTGGACCCGCAGGTGTTGATACCGGTTGTAGATACTGAGATTATGACTCGTAGTCGTAATCTAAAAGCATCTTTGTAAGTCACAATAAAGCGTAGCGAGTGGAATGACAGGTATAAGTAAATAATGGTTAAGGAATTCGAAATCAAGATTAATTGATTTAAACTAGTTGAAACTGCTCCGAAGTGCCTTAAGGAAATGATGTTTTAGTGGGGTTAGTGGAAGTGCGGTTCATGTAAGTGCCTTTGAAATCAGTCAATTGAGCAGAATACAACCTTCAACCGCGGGAATTTATTATCCCCAAGAACCAGCTGTATGGTGCCAGGCTTAGAATAGTGCCAACCCATATCCTCCCGTGGGTGTCTTAAGAGGCGACTAAGGGAACTCTCACCAGGGAAGCGGGTAGCAGCGCATCTCCTGTGGAATAACAAATAACTGCGATCCCCAACCTGCCTGCCAAGCGTGGGGATTATACCAATGCCTCCCAATAGAATGAAAGAGGCCTTTGTCCTGCAGTGCACCTTTATAGACTGAGAAGAAGAAGAACCAGCCCCTTGTAACGTAGACTAGAATCTCAAAACGGTTGTTCCGTGAAAATTTAGATGAATTGAGTTTATAGTTATGTGAACAGTGCTCATATTTCAACAGTAGTAATCCCTTAGCATTGGTAGGAGTGACAGTTAACTCCACACTTACCAAAATGTTCACGTTCAGAAGGTTAAAGAATCGCATTACTGCTCCGTCACTTCTATTCGCAGTAAACATCTAATGGCAGTCATTACTGGTTGTTGGAACCCTCAAAAGGTCCCTAAAGGTGCTAGGCCCTCAATTGGTCTAACTACAAACCTTCGATATCGCCTTCGGGTTGTAAGTCAGACGGCAGTCGCTTCACGGAAAATATCGAAGTTTAGCCAAAATCGGCTTCTATATGCTAAACGATCTCACTTATTTTTTATTTTTATTTTTGTTAGACTCCTGAGGGTCTCCGATGGGTACTTTCAGAGATTAGCGCTTCTAAATAAACAAAGACAGTCTTTTTTTCAATAATTGTAAACTAGTGCTTGACTGCAATCCAGCCCGATGGTAAGCAGTGATGCAATCGTTGATGGTAAAGCGCAGTAGTTTATTAAGCCTATTCACTTAAAAAACTTAGGAATAGGAAGGATGACGGCAGTTGAGCGAGGTGTTGCAATGTTAAACCCAAGACCAACACGACCAAACGATGCTGCGCTAGAGGGAGGTTGATCTGGAGACTCTCCACGACCAAACTCCCGACACAACAACATTTGGCGCATCGTTACCACACAACGCAACACAACTGCTCAGACGCGTCCTCCGTACGACGAATCGCTTGGCGGCAAGACTTTGTCTGGTGGGTGGTAACTTCTGCCGGCAGACGATGTTATGGCCTACCACCGAGAATTTCTTCAGTCTTCAGCGTTATTATCACTTTTGAAGAAGACAATATATTAATGATGTAGAAATAATAGAATACCTACTCTTTATTAAGTACTCCACATATGACATAAATTACTGAACATAAATATGCAGATTTTACAAAGGGTGACACAATGGGTGTGGTCTTATCACTAAGAACGATCTTTTACAGACAAGTTTTAATAAGAATAATTATGCATTTGACCAGAACTCGAACATAACGAAGTTTCATTTCGAAAGTGTTACACGCATTCCTAATTCTTTTTCAACAACTATTGAACGGAACTAAAGGTTTGCATGAATGCATTTCACGTAATCGTTGCGATGAATTTACGTACATTGATGATGCATTAATAAGTACAATACTTATTACTTTTACTTGCGTATACTTTACGGTAAATTCAACTCTGCTTTTATAGGTTAAGAGTCTATTTTGAAGGGACATTAACAATTTTTTTATAAAACTGATCTATGTAAGGATAATGCTTAGAACTGCTGGGTTCGCGGGTTTTTCGAAAGAGATACCGTAGTCCCTGGCGCATTGGGAAGTGAAAGAACACGGGTAGGTGTCAGTAAAAGTCTGATACGCCTTTCGGCTTCGCCCAGAGCGCGGTCATTTGAAGATTTCCTATCCACAAAAACACAAATAACTTTTAAATCTCCTCATCTCATCCGCCAGCTCAATGAAATGACCTCCTGGAGTAATATTTAAA
Source organism: Sesamia nonagrioides (assembly GCA_017933935.1). Lineage (NCBI taxonomy): Eukaryota > Metazoa > Arthropoda > Insecta > Lepidoptera > Noctuidae > Sesamia > Sesamia nonagrioides. The sequence continues at coordinate 652,876 of JADWQK010000986.1, read as the reverse complement.
GATAGAATTACTGTACATTTACATTAATAAACCTTGATAATTTTATTATATTTAATGCCGGTTAGACGTTCAAAAATCTCATTTCGTTGTGACAGATTATCACTTTCGAAATGTACATTAAGTACGTAAGTAATATTGTAAGGCTTCAATTAAGATCAAACATGATACTAACTTATGAAATATATGTAGATATTTTTGCTGTTTTAATATAAATTTTTATGCTTGATTTTGATGTTTTGTTTTAATAGCAATTTTGTGTTTTGATTTAAAGTTGTTTAAATGTCTGTTCTCTCTGCAACTCTGTTCCTGCTGCATATTAACGATCTGCTGATTCCCGGTATCTATGGGTATGCAGATGACAGCACAGTTGTAGAGAGATACCTGCCGGATGCTCTGGCTAGTAGGGAATCAATCCGGTCCGAAAGAGAGGCCATGGTTGAGCGAACGAGTGTTGCACTGCAGGCAGTCTCCGAATGGGGCAATGGCAATCTTGTAGCATTCAATGCCGCCAAAACACAGGCGTATCTTTTCACCGCCAAAAGGAGCCCGTTCAACTTGGCTCCTACTTTTCGATGTGTGTCCTTGGAGTGTTCCGACCGCCTTCAGCTTTTGGGAGTTGAGATTTCCTCGAACCTTAACTTTGGGCGGTTCATTGAGTCCAAGGTCAAGGTGGCTGCCAGGAAACTTGGCGTTATCGCAAAGGTCCGGCAGTACTTCACACCTGGGCAGCTTCTAATGTTATACAAAGCCTGTGCTTTGTATAACATTAGAAGCTGCACGCATTCCGTTCGTGTGTGGAGTACTGCAGCCACATTTGGGCTGGTGCTGCTAAGTGTCACCTGGCCACTTTGGATTCAATGGAGAGGCGTGCGATGAAGCTGATTGGTGACCCTGATCTAACTCGAGATGGTCTCCAAAGCAGGCGTAGAGTAGCCAGCCTTTCGGTGTTCTATAGGATGCATTTTGGGGAGTGTGCGAGGGAATTGCATGATTTAATTCCCCCATCTCCGTTCCACCATCGGACGACCAGTCGTACGGCTAGTTTCCACCCTTACGTTGTTAACACCACTACGATCCGGACGAAGCGTTTCGCCTCCTCCTTTATACCGCGTACATCGAGGGACTGGAACAATTTGCCAGCGGCGGTGTTTCCGCCGGACTACAATTTGAGTGTCTTCAAGGCTAGAGTGAATAGGCTCTTAATAAACTAGTGCGCTTTGCCATCAACGATTGCGTCACTGCTTACCATCAGGCAGAATTGCGGTCAAGCGCTAGAATATAATATAAAAAAAATATATATATTTAATATTGACTTTTATTGTCATTTTAATTTTTTAAGTAGGTGACTGTTATCCATACTAATATTATAAATGCGAAAGTAACTCTGTCTGTCGGTCTGTCTGTCTGTCTGTCTGTCTGTCTGTCTGTTACGCTTTCGCGCTTAAACCTCTCAACCGATTTTGATGAAATTTGCACAGACAATCTTTAGACCCTGAGAAAGAACATAGGCTACCTTTTATCCCGGAAAAATTTGATGTTCCCGAGGGAAATCTAAAAAGCGCGATATAACCGAACTCCACGCGGGCGAAGCTGCGTGCGGAAAGCTAGTTTTAAATCATTCTGGAATTAATTCTAATTTTAATTATAATATTTGATATTTCTAATGTAACTTCTACATTTTACACTGTATTCCATCCAAAGGTTGTCTATGATCGCTCTTAAAGATTAGTCCGCCCATTGTGTCACCCTTTATAAAATCTTTATATTTAGGTATATTCTGTAATCTATGTGGTGTATATAATAAAGAGTATTCTACTCTATATTTTATTCTTGATTTTGATTTTAATTTACCTAGATAAGTAAACAACGCAATGAAAGTTGTTGAACTGTCATAATGAAACCCATTGCTACTGATAGTGTGTCACGCAATTACCCTGCAGTACTAGTAGCGTAAGCTATGCTTTATTGTGTAGGAATTAAAATTAACTGTGTTAACGCAATTACCCTGCGGGATATAAATATTTGTACAACTACTCCTGAGTTACCTCTAACAAGAAACAATATAATTTTGATCGAAGTTACCTAAAATTTCTCCTCCTACATCGCATAGCATGCTATGACTCAATCTCTACAAAGACGTGCGTAAAAAACAGTGGAACGGCCACTTCGATCCGTAATCGCATCCTGAATTCTGTAGACATTGCGCTGACACCGACAGATGATTCAGAAAGCCATCTTTCCCCAGCTTGTTACGTCATACGAAACAAGTGCACGCATGAGTTGATAACCATCATAAGGTAAAAGTTGGAACAATGAAATACGTAATAATATTATTTTGGAACACTTTTTTCCTGCAAGTAGTTGTTCCGGCTCTGGTCGGTAAGTGTATGTGAGTTTAAATGTTTATAAATGCACCCACGATACAGGAGTAGGTCTACTCCTGTATCGTGATTCCTAGTGAGGGGCAACGTTTATTGAAAGAATATTTTTCTTTTCAAAATTGAAATTCCTGATCCCGAAAGCGCCTTGGAAAGGTCTTTCATATAAAACAGATAGGTAGTTGAAATTACAGTAAATGTAATTACATATGTTGACAATGTCTGTCGACATTTGTCAGATATTGTTATTTCATCATCATCAGCCTCTACTCGTCCACTGCTGGACATAGGCCTTTACGTCAGGCGCGGACTAATTTGGACTAAGCTAATATTAAGACGCACTGAACTTTAATAAAGGTCAGTTTGTGAATCATGGAATCGGGACCATTATAAAAGTATTTTATTTTTAATAGTGTAACCGCGGAGTTACTTGCCGGTTCTTCTCCATAGGGAACGATCAACACGTTGCATAAGTTTGCTTATGTGAAATAGAAATGTTGGTTTATGTGAAATAAAATATTTAATTTCGAACAAAATAATTTAACCATAAATTTTATTTATTTATTTAATCATACACTTACTACCATTACAGGTTGCTTAACCTAATGCGACAGAAAGGATACATTTAACGACATGCATTTTGGAAACTTACACATATAATAAATAAAATTTAATTAAAACAAATCTAATAAAACTTAAACAATAAAATAAAATAAAAAATATAAAAAATAATATTAAAATTAAAAACAACACTATTTGATACAATGGGTTTTGACCATTCCGAACATTTGGAGGAATAGATTAGCAATTATCTTCAAAATGATTCCAACTGGCTGCAACAGAGCGAAACGCCACTAGGATACTGGATAGCACAGTGTCATTAAAAGAACTCTTTCTTTTCGCCCTTCTACAATCTAATCCTGGTTTTATTTTAAAATCGCGATTCTAATAAAATACTTCTCATAAATAATGTATCTGGCAATACAACGTTTGCTATTTTATGTAGGTACATACTATATTTCCGCCCACGGCTTCGCCCGCGTGGAGTTCGGTTATATCGCGCTTTTTAGATTTCCCTTGGGAATATCAAATTTTTCCGGGATAAAAGGTAGCCTATGTCCTTTCTCCTCCAAAATCGGTTGAGAGGTTTAAGCGGGAAAGCGTAACAGACAGACGAAATAGAGTAAGTAAAAATTAGCAACACTCATAATCCTTTTCGCAGTACCTACTTGCAAAATCGAAGTATATCAAATTCCTATAACATAAAGAGTTACTATTAGAGATCACTGAGAAGAAAAGAATCTTCACATTTCACCTTGAAAGCTTCTCGCGTATTAGTTGCCCAAACAACTCAGTTCCGTGGTATAATACTTTCTCTCTCATTTGACGGCCAAGTGCAAACGTACGCGCGGATGAATGGAAACGTGTGAATGAACCTTTCATTACCAAGCGAATGTTAAATTCGGAAGTATCGTAGTGCGTAAGTAGGTAGGTGTAATTGTTGGTACAGATGCCTACCAGCACCCTAATTGCATAATATACATTATTACTGTCAGTTGGAATAATTTTGAAGCATATTGGCGCGGATTCTGCTGTTTTTTTTTTTTAATAATTATAACCTAGTGCTTTGTTGATGCTTGGTAAAGCGTGCTAGTTTATTAAACACAATCATTAAAAAACTGAGTGAATAAGAAGGAAGACGGCAGTTGAGCGAGGTGATGCAATGTTAAACACAACAACATGACCAACGATGCTGCGCCAGAGGGAGATTGATCTGGAGGCCCTCCACGACCAAACTCCCGACACAACAACATTAAGGGCATCGTACCCAGCACACATCACAACACAACTGCTCAGACCCTTCCTCCGTACGGCTTCACCAGACATCAAATCAAATCAAATCATTTATTTCAAATAAACCAGTTACAGGCACTTTTGAATTGTCAGAAGGTCGGTCAGTCAATAAGATGAAGCTAGTCGCCCATTCCAAAGGGTAGGTACCTATGGAGAAGAACGGGCAAGAAACTCCATGGACACTCTTTTAAATTTTTAAGCTATTGTTACAAATATTTGATTACATCATTCATGTTGAAATCAACCGCGTGAGAACGATGCAGAAATATATTGTACGCTGAGAGCGTCCATTATGGAAAACATACAAAAATCAATTCAGAAATTAAAATACGCCGTGGCAGCTAAGAGATGACCAGTCCCCTCCGACGGCGTCCGTTCACGAACATGACGTATGGATCAGCATCATTCAGCTCAACCATATCGAAGGGAACCCAATGACCCAAAACACACGCCACCATCAGCGAGACATTTGAGTGAGCATGACATACTCTCAACAGCCAGAGCACAATTAAGTCAATAAAAAAGACTAACCCAACAAATAAATGCCTTACTGTTGTAAAACTACTTGGTCTTTTCAGTACTAAGTACTTTTTGATATTTTGTTCTAATGTCAATATTAAAAGAAATAAATAGATATGACATATAATGTACTTGTGGATATGACTTACTTTCGAATATAGCAACCATCATATACTGTTTTTACTGTTTTTATTCTTTTCAACATTTATTCAACAATACCAGAAATTACACAGATTCCAACATACGTTATCAGCACGAAGGCTCTGTATATTTTACAATCAAATTTAAAAGGAGATTGGTGGTGGAAAATATACCTAGTAACCATGTCTGCTGCAGTTTCTGGTATGTCCCTAAATGGTATTCCGATGCTTTGTAATAGAGAAGGATACACAGTGTGGAAATTTAAAATGCGAATGTTGTTAATGCATGAAGGATTATTGGAAACAGTAAGCGGAACATTTGAAGGGAATAAGACGCCCGACGATGTACGTAAGGATGAAATGGCTCTTTCTAAGATATGCCTTACTGTAGATGGTGCTGCTATTTCGATTGTTCGACCAGCTAAGACCGCAAAAGAAGCGTGGGATGCTCTTCAAAAATCCTACGAGGATCGCAGTTTGGGTCGTAAATTGTCGCTGGAACGCAAGTTGTACAGGTACTCCTTATCTGACTTTTCTGACGTAGAGGCTTACTTAACCGCAATAACTACAACAGCACTAGACCTGGTCGATATTGGCAAGACCATAGACGATAGTTCTCTGGCAGCAATTATATTGGGAGGTCTGACGTCTCGTTTCGAGCCCATGATCATGGCGCTTGAGAATGGGAGCGTCGAAGTCACAACAGATTTGGTGAGGACTAAGTTGTTGAGCGAAATGACGAAGGAGACTAAAGATGATGTGACTGCGTTGCAAACAAAACAAGTTATTTGCTTTAGGTGTAAGAAGCCTGGACACAAGAGCCCTAATTGCCCTCTCAAAAAGAAGGAGAAAAAGGCAAAGGCGAGTTGCTCTACAGAAAGTTGTTCTAAGGATAAGGGATTAGTTGTTTCAAGTTCAGGAAATGTCACGAAATTGGTTTTGGATGGTGTCACGGAACTGGCTTTGTCTGCACCTAATGTTAAGATATCTGAGAAATGGATTATCGACTCTGGTGCGACTACTCACATGACTCCACATGCTGAATGGTTTAATAGTTATCAACCTCATGATGGGAAGATAACTGTCGCAAATGGTAAAAGTTTGCCGGCTGTGGGCTTAGGAGACGTTGCGATTGACACAAATACCAATTACAAGAAGATTTCTAATGTTGTACATGTTCCTGATCTAGATTGTAATTTACTGTCGGTTAAAAAAGCAGTAGAGAAAGGTCTCTCAGTTGTTTTTGATAGTAATGGCTGTAATTTTTATAATTCTAATGATGTTTCTTTTACAAATGGTCCTGTTTTACATGGTTCTATTTGTGGTGGATTGTACACTTTAGATTGTACAGTAAAGCCGCAAAGTGTTTCAGCTTATAATGTTCACACTAATTTGTCCCAGTTTCAGCTTTGGCATAAGCGTCTAGGGCACCTCTGCCGTATTGGTATGGATCTACTCAGAAAAGGTCTAGCTGTTGGTGTGGAGTATACTGAGGTTGACAAAGAACCATGCGTACCTTGTGTAGAAGGTAAGCAGGCCCGGAAGCCTTTCAAAGGGATAAAGTATAAGAAGGCTTCGTCACCATTAGAATTGGTCCATACGGATGTTTGTGGACCCTTGTCCACTGAATCTTTTAAAGGCAATAAATATTTTATTATTTTTGTAGATGATTATACACGTTTTATAACCCTATATTGTATGTCATCTAAGACAGAAGTTCAGAAGTATTTTTGTATTTTCCAAACACTTGTTGAGAGACAGACTGGCATTAAAATTCGAACCCTTCGGTCAGACAATGGGACTGAGTATGTCAATAAGGAGTTGACAGACTATTTGCAGGCTCAAGGAATTCGACATGAAACGTCTGTACCATATAGCCCTCAACAAAATGGGGTAAGTGAACGTTGCAATCGTAGTATTGTGGAGAAGGCCCGTTCCTTGCTGGCACAGAGCTCTCTGTCGAAAGCTTTTTGGCAAGATGCTGTTGAGACCAGTGTTTATTTAAAGAATAGGTCACCCCATCGTGCACTTCATGGTAAGACGCCATATGAAATGTGGTGTGGGAGTAAACCCAACCTGTCTCATTTAAGGGTGTTTGGTTGTCGAGCTTTAGTTCACGTGCCTTCATGCCAAAGAACTAAGCTAGATATGAAAGCTTCTGAATGTATATTTATTGGATATTCAGACGATCCAAGAAGTTATTATTTCCGTAGCGCGGAAAACCCTCGGAGATTGATTAAGTCACGGGATATTACGTTTTTGAAAATAACTTTTCAGGATTGAAGGATAAGCCTGTTCAGCCTGATCTTGTTATGAGTCCCAATGTCATTAACTGGTTTTCACAAACTTCTTCAGATACCACATCGCCACTGGCAACTTCTATCTCATCTGCTTCTACTTCTTCTTCACCTACTTCAGAAGACGTGGAGATGGCCCCGGTAGAGCAAGCTGAAGTTTTTGTGGACGCGACTGATGAAACGGGTGATGTAGGTGACGTGGAGTCTTCACAATCGGGTGAACAAACTGATCTGTCTCTGGTTCCTTCAAATGAATCCAGTGATGTTTATCCTGAAAGACGATATCCTGTACGAGTACGTAAGCCTCCAGATTATTATTCATACGGCACTCTAGGTGATGACTTGTTATGTGAGGATCCGAAAAGTTATCGTGAAGCTATTAATAGCGTTGATAAAGATAACTGGATCTCCGCAATGAATGATGAGTATAATGCCTTGTTGAATAAGCAAACTTGGACATTAGTGTATAAACCAAATAAAAGGGTTATTCCATGTAAATGGGTGTTCAAAATAAAGAGAGACGCGCACGGTGCAATAGTCAAATATAAGGCGCGACTAGTTGCGAAAGGTTTTAGTCAAGTTTGGGGGGCTGACTATAATGAAACATTTGCCCCTGTGGTTCGAAATTCATCTCTGCGTACCCTTATAGCGTTGGCGGCAGAAATGGATTTGAAAATACAACACATGGATGTTGATACCGCATTCCTCAATGGGGACTTAGAGGAGGAAGTGTACATGCAACAGCCTGAGGGATTTGCTGAGCACGGGGCAGAAGGTAAAGTCTGTTTGCTCAGAAAATCCATTTATGGGTTGAAGCAGGCAGCTCGAGCTTGGAATATTAAATTGCATCAAGCCCTATCAAAAATTGGCTTTGCACGAACATCTGCGGAATCATGTGTTTATTTGAAAAAGTTTGGTAGTGAAACAATAATTCTCGCAGTCTATGTCGATGATCTTATTGTCTTTTACAAAGAAAAAAGTTCATTTGACATTGTCAAAAATGACTTTGAAAAATTTTTCTCAATAAAAGATTTGGGACAATTATCGTATTGTTTAGGCTTAAATATTATCCGTGATGACGATAAAATCGTGGTCAGTCAGAAGAACTACATTCAGGCAGTGTTGGAGCGGTTTAATATGCGAGATTGTAAGGAGATGTCTACACCTTTGGAGAATAATAAGTTAGAGAAAGGTAATCCAACATCTCTTGGCGAATATCCTTACCAAAACTTGATAGGATGTCTCATGTACCTAGCTGTGAATACGAGACCCGATATAGCTTATGCCACAAGCTATTTAAGTCAGTTTAATAGCTGTTTTGATAAAAGGCATTGGTTGGCCGCAAAAAGGGTGTTACAGTATTTAAAAGGTACTGTGGATTACTGTATTACTTACAGGAAAGTTGGTGGACATCTGTGTGGATACACGGATGCTGACTGGGCGAACTGTGTGCATGACCGCCGGTCGTACAACGGTTACTACTTTACGCTAGCAGGTGGACCTATTAGCTGGGAGTGTAAGAAACAGCCGACGGTAGCCTTATCTTCTACAGAAGCTGAGTATATGTCCTTGACCAGTGCTGCAAAGGAGGCTATTTTCCTCAGACGGTTAGTGTGTGACATTACTGATTCTGCTGATCGGGTGTTGTTATACAACGATAGTCAAAGTGCACAGAAACTTGTGCTCAATCCAGTCCACCACAATAGAACCAAACATATTGATACGAGATATCATTTTATTCGTGAAAAGGTTACGGAGGGTCTTATAGACATAAAATATATACCTACGGATAAAATGACAGCCGACTTTCTAACTAAGCCCTTAAGGCGCGTAAAACATCTTAGGTGCGTTGTTAATATGGGTTTGATAAATAGGTAGAATAATTTTCTATTTATTTTTGGTCGGTTTATATTTTGTATCTATTTAGTCTGGTAGTAATGTTTTATTTTTGTATTATGTTTAGCATTACTACTTTGTCTTTTTATTTCCATTAAGGGCGGATGTTGTAAAACTACTTGGTCTTTTCAGTACTAAGTACTTTTTGATATTTTGTTCTAATGTCAATATTAAAAGAAACATAAAATTACTTACTTTCGAATATAGCAACCATCATATACTGTTTTTACTGTTTTTATTCTTTTCAACATTTATTCAACAATACCAGAAATTACACAGATTCCAACACTTACAGCACATTCGTACATTGTGCTCACACGTTTGCCATGCAATTATACAATACTAAGAAATTGAATCTACACAATGCTAAGATAGTTTTGTCCAAGGTTCAGCAGCTCCAACAGTGTTCCTGAATCTGTGGAAAGTTTAGCTCCTGTGCAGCTGTACAAGTGCCGAACACCTCTGTCAGCGATACAATTCCGTAACGTACAATATGCTTGGCTACATAGTGTGTAATACAGGCTTTGAATAAATAACATAAACAATTACATATTAAAACTACAAGAGGAAAAATCACAGAACAATCATTGTATAGAAATCGGACGCAGCTCAAGCCCAAGCCTTTTTGTCCTCAATATAATCCTTCACACACATCATGCCGGAATACAACGAATCGCTTGGCGGCAAGACTTTGTCTGATGGGTGGTAACTTCTGAAGGCAGCCGATGTTATGGCCTACCACCGAAAATATCTAAACATCACACAATACGAAATCTTGTTCACAAACTAAACTAATTTTAAGTTAAGTCCATCTTTTTCTTTCTATTTCATTAAGAAAAGGATAGAAGATAACATTTTAGTTTAATCCTGTCAAATTAAGATATTCCCTAGACAGTTTAGATACGATTAAAAACATGGCGACCAAAAATACATTAATAATTTACGTCAAGCGCGGACTAATTTGACAGGTCTAAACTGACATAATTATTATGTTCCATTGATATAATATTAAACAGATATGATATGTTCTAACAAATTAACCAAAATAAATGTGCCGATCGAAGCAGCAGCACACACATGCAATTTTTTTATTCTGCGTACATTTCACACGTTGGCACAGTGTGAGTGAGATGGGGCGCAATCTAAAGCATAGAGAAGAAAAATATGGCTAGTGTTTGTCGTTTGCGCTTAAATAGAATCGACGAAAACTAAAGCGACTTGCTGGACTTACCTCCTTTTGTACGCTTCATTTTCAGTGCGCTAGTGACGTATCTACCTTAGTTTAATATTATATCAATGTTATTTTCCGTCCTTTTCTTACCTAAATAGAGAGAAAAAGATGCACTGAACTTAAATTTAGTTTAGTTTATGAACAAGGGGATCGGGGCCATTGACAATGCATTGCTCCATATGTTCGCAAAATGTGTCTGCTCAACAATGTAAATAACGCAATGAATGTTGTTGAACTGTCAAAATGAAACCCATTGCTACTGATAGTTTGTTACGCAATTACCCTACTGAATAGATACTTTTGATTATCCTGTGCGAGTATCATTTATTCCCTAATAAAACATACTAAGACAAATAGGGATGTATCCAAGGTATGAAAATCAAAAAAATATCTAGTCAGTCTTATAGATAATAAAAAAAAATTAAGACCTGTATTTTTTATTTTGTCGAAATTACCAAAAACTACTGAGATATAGCGTATTAAACTTACGGAGCGGGGCTAATTACGTGCCCCGTGGTATATTTTGTACCACGGCGTGACGTCATGCGACATTTCAAATCAATAAATCTTTTTAAGTATTTGAATGAAAGAAAAAATTAAAAATACGTTTTCAATATTTTTTATAAATCTATCTGATGGACATTAAATTATAATTTTTCAGAATACAACCCAATTAATAGTACGCAGTCCTAAAATGTATGTTTTAGGTTTCTGAACCCTGTATTTTTTTTAATAAGGCTTCTAAAAAAATGTGGGTTACCATTATTACCTTCTCCTCTACCAATATCAAGGTAATAAAAAAATTGTATAGAGGACAAATTAAATTAGCTAACTTATTTGCCAAAGATAGAAATCTTTGGAAAAATTACTTTAACTCCTACATAATAAACTTAACTTTACGTTATAACTTCAAACATTTTTGCCTTTTCAAGAGTCACTCTAAAATCTGCTTAATCAACTTTGGAATAAATTTGATATTTGTTTAAGTTAAAATAACATGAATTTGAAACATTTGGAATAGGCTTTACGTAAGTGATACCTACTCCGCCGAGGTAAAGGGTTACGATGTCTAAACACTTTGATAAAATATTAAACAAATAAGATATATTCTAACTGACCAAAAAAAATGTGCCGAACACAGCAGCAGCACACATGCATATTTTTATTCGGCATACATTGGTACAGTGTGAGTGAGATGGGGCGCAATCTAAAGCATAGAGAAGAAAAAGATGGCTAGTGTTTGTCGTTTGCGCTGTTAGTGTTTTTCGTTTGTTTTGACGAGTGTATCGAGAGTGACTAAGGACTTACCTCCTTTTATACGCTTCATTTTTAGTGCGATAATGACATATCTACCTTAGTTTAATATTTTATCAATGTCTAAACACGATAAAAAAGAAACTTTTATTTGGCGTCAACGACCGCCGATCCCTCATACATAACTGTCCAATGTTTCGTGTGTGTTGCCTTTTCCGGTCAGTCTCCCGTTACTACATGTAAATTAATCATATTTTTAAACGCCTACAAAAAAGGAGAAGGTACCAAATTTCCTTTTTTTTTTCTTTTTTTATCGTGGGTGTGTTTCATCATCATCATCAACCTTTTATCGTCCCACTGCTGGGCACAGGTCTCCTCTCATACAGAGAAGGATTGAGCGTAATCATTACGCTTGCTCAATGCAGGTTAGCTATTTCAGACTTAAAAGTCCAGATTTCCTCAATATGTTTTCCTTCACCTTGTAATCAGTCATTGGTATCCAAGATATACTAATATCTAACTTTGGTGTGTTTACATACAAAACATTTAATTTTACAGGTACTTGTACAGTCATGAATATCCAGACCCGGAACAACCAAATATAAAATACAGATATTTATTCCGTACGGGGATCGAACCCGCGACACGCAGCGTAGTAGTCGATCACTCAACCACTGCACCAACCGTGTCATCAAATGTCATGTATCTTCCACATAATATATCTCATTTTACATATTGTTAACAACAATTTAGGCAACTTATTGTATTTATTACATTTGTATGTTAATAACCCTACATAAATAAGAGCTAATCAATAAATACAAATTAATAAATGTATACATTACTTATTTATGTATTGGTTAACAAAGCCATACATCACTCATGTTTATAAATCACACTAACGTTCATCCACAACACAAAATCATATAAAAACTATAGGCAATTTAAAAACATCGCCGGAAGGTGTGGCGGCGGGCCGGCTAGCACCGCCGCCGCCGCGCGTGCACATTGACCAGTATCTATTAATGCCGCGGAATAGAGAATGTGATTAATTCGCGCGCAGAGATCGAGAGAGTCGTAATTAGTACAACTCCGCGATGAACGCGTTGATTATAAAAAAATCTTAACCTTTAAAGCGACCACCAAAGCCGGCGGCATATGTCAGCAACATTTTGCCGGCGGTCTAGATTGGCGGCTTCAGTCATTGGAAGTCGTGAAACTGCCAAATAAGTTTCTGATGTCGGCGGCTCGACATCAGAAGCTTATTTGGCAGTTAAAATACTAGCACGTCACTACAGCTGAAATGTTGCCGGGCAACTGAGGCCTGAGCGCTTGCGTCACTAGCCGCCGGCAAACCGCCAACATGTCGGAGGGCAACACGCGCGGGCGCAGGTTGCCGACATGCTTCTTTCAACCTAAGCCAGTTGTGGTGACTTTGGTGTGTAGTGCTTAGAAACTGAACTGAGACCAATGTGGCTACCATCAGTTTTCATTACAAGACTCGATCATCGTTATCGACCGCGTTTGGCGCTCTCATTGGTTGAGAGTTCTTACAACCTTGAAGAGGGCCAATCGATGAGTCAAACGCGGTCGATATCGACGATCGAGTCTCGTAATGAAAACTCATGGTAGCCAAAGTGGTCGCTAACAATGGGCATTATGAGAAGGCTCATCGTCACTCAAAGAGACATGGAGAGGGCTGTGCTTGGGGTTTCACTGCGTGATAAAATCAGAAACGATCCGCAGAAGAACGGCAGTAACCAACATAGCCCGAAGAATTGCAACACTAAAGTCGCAGTGGGCCGGGTATATTGCCTGTAGCACCGGTGCCTGGTGGGGCCGACGGGTTCTCGAATGGCGATCATGCACCGGAAGACGCAGCTTGGGTAGGCCTCCAACAAGGTGGACCGACGACCTGGTGAAAGTTGTGAGATCCTTGGGGGAGGCCTATGTCCAGCAGTGGATGATGATGATGATGACTCTTTTAGAATAGAACAAAAAAGAATTGAATATTCTTTATTATGTGCACCATGTAAATTACAGAACATTGGTCTGAAGATTTTATAAAGGGTGACACAATGGGTGATCTTATCGCTAAGAGCGACGTTTTACAGACAACCTTTGTATTAAATGCCAATACTTATTATTATTGTTATCCTAAATCTCTGAATTTACTCTTAAATATGTCTTGTTTGGTACTGTGGTTTCTCCTTCTATGTGTGAGTTTTTAACTTTCAAACCATAAAACACCACTAATTATAATAATAATTTTCTAGAGACATTCGCACTTGGTTTACATATCGCAACCAATTGGTTTTATTAGCCGTTTAGTTAAATAAATAGCCTTTTAACTAAACGGCGGCCGATCAACACAGGGCTAGCCGATCGATTAAAAAAAGGCCAGATATACGGATATATAAATCTTTTAGTCGTACTTAGCGTTTCTCTCCCGTATAGCAAATGCATACGAACAAAATGTGGAGCTTTCTGTCAGCATCTTTGTTCCCTTATCTGCTGGCCAGATCTCAATATTGAGTGAATAGGCATCTTCAGGGTTTGCTCGTTATCCATCGCCCTCTAGCAGGCGAGATAAAGATCAAGAACTGACCTATTTAACCATATATAGTTATAAATATTTAGCCTTACAATGATAATGATATATCAACAAAGAAATTCCATTAAAATCTTGACCTAGCGGAAGGGCGTGGCAGACTCTTACCCTTAGACTAAAACCATACATGTCCATTCATTTGTCTGTGCCAGAGCCACAGTTTCTCTTTTGAACAACCCGCAGTCCTAGCTGGCATCGGCCCTACTGGAACCCTTCACTATCGACATATCTTTGAGGCTGACAATTCATCCTTATTGTTCGCAAATTCTTGATAAATATTTATAAAGAGTTTCAATGACATTTATTTATAAGGTTACTTACTATAAATATGTATTTCCAAAACAGGTTCGAAATACAAGACTACTTTCAGAACAAGTTTTAATTTTTTTTACAAGTTTCGGACGCCAATGATGACTATAAATAATCTAACCATGATCTAGAAATCAAAAGTGAGAATCTACATATATCGATAAATATACTCACCAGTACTGTTGTACTCCCAGTAGAGAGACCACTGGGAGTACCAATGTACAGGTGATTGGTGTAAATTATAGGTATAAATTCCTCTAATGTAGGTACTCGTACCCATTTCTAATTCTATGCATTCGTGTAACAACATACGTCCTCTTAGCATTTCAACTGCAGGCAATTGCATTGGTCCCTTTTGCCGTAGCAAATTTTGAAAATCGAACAAACACAGCAATAAAAAAAAAGAGTTACTGAGAACGCTAAGCGAAAAGAAGTACCTAATTGCGTGGTCAGACGATGCCATACGACGAGGTCGGGGGATGAAGAAAAAGTCGCAAGCGAGAGAGTAGCCCGTTTTAAAATATTTACTGGTACTATTAGTTTTAAGATCTTACACTTCGTTCACGCGGAAGTTTTAGTTCCCCCGGCTCGATCCAGTCACTTGCCCAGGCCCTATGTCGTTTTCGCTTAGCGATGTTTCTTTTTCGGGCGTTTTTTTTAATAATAAAAAGTAAAAATACTAAAACCTAACTACGACAAAAAGCGACGCTGAAAAAGTATAAAACAAGATTTTAAGAATACTAAACAAAGTTGCTAATGTAGTTGCAAGTAAATGGACACAGTAGACTCTACCAAGATGCCTTCGTTGTAAATTGACAATAATGTCATATAATACTATTCTGAAGTATGCAATATTCACTATTTAGAGATAAGTTTTCATGTTTGGAAAGGCGTAGTCACACGTTGTATAAGTGTTACGGTAGGTAGGTATATGTAGCCTATAACCAGCGGACAATTAATACGCTTCTAATGATATGTCATTTGTCGAATTCTGATAAGTAGTTTAGAAGTTACGAGGGAACAGATGAACATACATACATACATACATACATACATACCTAGCCTGCCAAAATCATAACCCTCCTTTTGCTTTGCCGTAGTCGAGTAAAAAGACGCATAACGTTAAAGAGCCTTTCTCAAGAACTAGGCTATCAAACATTTTTATAAGTTCAACTTAACATAAAAACAATCGAAAAGGAGAAGAAACGAAGTATTCAACCAAAATCGATAGCCAACCAATTTAACCAATGAACAGTTTGAGCCTCTTTTCTTTCAACTTCATTAAGAAAAGGACATAAGATAAATATTAGTTTAGTCCTGTCAAATTGGTCCACGCCTGATGTCAATAACCTTTTTTTTAGTAGCCATGTTTGAATCGTGTCTAAACTGTCTATGGAGTATCTTAATTTGATAGAACTAAAAAAAAAACGATAGAACGAAGAAATTGGAAGAAAAGGGTGTGCTTAACTGAAATTTAGTTTAGTTTCTGAACTAAAGAATCGGCAACATTGCCATCGATCCGTGTACAGTACGAGATATAGGTACCTACACACTATGATTCAGATAGAAATACGTAGGTATTTCCACAACACCAGAAATACGTATTTCCACCACTTTTCTCGGTGGTAGGCCATAACATCGGCTGCCGGCAGAAGTTACCACCCACCAGACAAAATCTTGCCGCCAAGCGATTCGTCGTGTTCCGGCATGATGTCTGGTGAAGCCGTATGGAGGACCAGTCTGAGCAATTGTGTTGCGATGTGTGCCGGGTACGATGCGCCAAATGTTGTTGTGTCGGGAGTTTGGTCGTGGAGAGTCTCCAGATCAATCTCCCTCTAGCGCAGCATCGTTTGGTTGTGTTGGTCTTGGGTTTAACATTGCATCACCTCGCTCAACTGCCGTCATCCTTCCTATTCCTAAGTTTTTTAAGTGAATAGGTTTAATAAACTAGTGCGCTTAACATCAACGATTGCATCACTGCTTACCATCAGGCGGGATTTCAGTCAAGGACTAGTTTATAATTATATAAAAAAAAATAAAAAAAACAAAAACTTTTCTCGGTGGTAGGCCATAACATCGGCTGCCGGCAGAAGTTACCATCCACCAGTCAAAGTCTTGCCGTCAAGCGATTCGTCGTGTTCCGGCATGATGTCTGGTGAAGCCGTACGGAGGACCAGCCCCCTAATCGGCGTACACATTTTTGTCAAATAATTGCGACTAGTTCTAGTTCTCTTTTTCCCGGGAATTAATTCCAACTTCCCCAAAATTTGGTAATTTTTAAAAAGTGACAACATTATTTTTGGCGGTATATTTCTGAGCGAATAGCGATGTGACCGCGTGCCGCGTACCCTGCCCCTCTTCGCCCGCGCCTGTATGACATACTGCACATGTTTTAAGTTACCTCTTTTTGCAAAATAATATTAATTTTTTTAGGGAGATTTTTTTTTAAGTTTAACGCGGCTTTGTAGGCATTAATAGAATTAGTTATCGCTACCTAACAATCCTTACCAAACCTTCACGGATCGGACTGGGGTTTCTTTACATATTATATGTATAACGAATTGGCAAATCATAGACAATATTATTTTTTTGTTTATGCGAAACCCGAAACACGTGTCCTGTATTTTAAAGTAAAGAATCTATGTACAAAATTACAAACAGATATCATGAAAAACAAGTCGTGGTGGCCTAGTGGTTAAAACACCAGCCTCTCAAGTATGAGTGCGCGGGTTCGATTCCAGGTCAGGCAAGTACCAATGTAACTTTTCTGAAGTTATATGTACTTTCTAAGTATATCTTGGACACCAATGACTAAAGGTGAAGGAAAACATCTTGAGGAAACCTGGACTTTAAGTCTGAAATCGCCAACCCGCACTGAGCAAGCGTGGTGATTACGCTCAATCCTTCTCTGTATGAGAGGAGACCTGTGCCCAGCGGGACGATAAAAAGGTTGATGATGATGATGATGATGGTGATCATGAAAAATCACAAAGTTATGAGCTTGTTATCCTACTTGGTTGTCCCAACAAAAATATGGTCTACGAACCGTTCGGACGGGCGAGCCGGGTGCATTGACCTGTGGCGTCAGCTGAGCGCGGCTATGCGCACGCGTAAGCTGCGTAGCGCGCTCAGTAACCACACTGCAACAATTTCTAAATGTATTTGTAAATAATGTTGTATATAAAATTTCCTTGTGATTATAAAATAATTTATTTTGATAAGGATTTATCTTTAGCAATTTTATTTTCAACCAAACTTAAACATGTCAATGCGGTGCATGTAAATAGTTAGTTTTTAATTCCTTTCCGATTTGATAAACAAAAATTGTAATAGCTTAGTCAAAATTCATGACGTAAACATAATGTATAGCCTATAGCACTCATATATAATGTAGCTTTCTAGCAATGAAAACATTTTTAGAATTGGATCATTAACTCCGTAGATTACCCCTACATACACATAAAAAACAAATATTACCACTTTATAAAAAAAAAAAAAGACACTAAGGCAGTCAATGTAACAGCTAATTTACACGTATATACGGATATCATCGGAATAACAATTTCAAAATTATCATATATCCATTAAAATATACAAACAGCTAGAAAGCTGGCTGTTAGTTTAGATGCAGCAATTTTACGAACAATATGACCTTTGACCTTTCCACGGGTAATTTGCAAAATTGCATAGTTTCCACACGCGTTCGGAAAACATAAAGCAGCTAGCAATTACCCGCAAACTACTCAACAATTCTCGCTCACTGATGGTCAACGGCATATTAGGTGGCTCAAGGGAAAATGTTCACGTAAGGCTTTATTTAGATTGTCCAAGAACTTACTAATATCTGTCAATCTTTGGCTTTAGATTGACGAAGGGTTACTGATCCTATGTTAAACTTGAGATCGATTTGAAGCCAACAATAACCTAAAGTAGTTTGAGGTCCGGCCAAAGTCGATTAACACAAAATTATTCCATACTTTTGGCAGTTTATACTAAAGCCTAACAGTTAAAGAAAACTAAGACGCCTCTGTGAGGTAGTGGTAGCGAACGCGGTCGCTGCGCAAGGAGGCGCGGATTCGATCCCCACGCAGTGCAAATATTTGTATTGCATGAATATGAATATTTAAACTGGTCTGGTCGTGCCTCGGAAAGCACGTTAAGCCGTTGGTCTCGGCTGCCATACGAACATCTAATGATAGTCGTTACGGGTTGTTGGAGCCCTCAAAAGTCCAAGCAAGTGAGAATCAGAACACTGTTCTTTCATTAAAAGTAACTTCGATTTCGATTTATCTATACTTCTATACTAATATATAAAGCTGAAGAGATTGTTTGTTTGAACGCCCTAATCTCAGGAACTACGAGCCCGATTTGAAAGATTATTTTTGCGTTGGATAGTTCATTAATCCAGGAATGCTTTATGCTACATAACATCATGCTGCGACCAATAGGAGCTGAGCATATAAAAAAAAACATATCGAAATCTACGCGGGTGATACCGCGCGGTGCAGCTAGTATAAAATATGTAGTTTTGCTCAGTAATTAAAGACTTTGAAAGCTTATGTTTATCGATTTTTGTTATTAATGTCTATCGACTATTGTTGCTAACTGTATGTACTTACTACAATGTAAAACATATCAAAATCTACGCGGGTGATACAGCGTGGTGCAGCTAGTATAAAATATGTAGTTTTGCTCAGTAATTAAAAACTTTGAAAACTTCTGTTTATCGACTTTTGTTACTAGTGCTTATCGACTATTGTTGCTAACTGTATGTAGGTACTACTACAATGTAGCGTTGTAGTAGTTAGTATATACAGTTAGCAAAAATAGTCGATGCGAACATCGCGTCATGCTGACGTCACGCAAATCCGCACGCATACAAGTTCACGACATCAACCGGTGGGCAAGTACCCCCCAGACAATACCCTTTTCTATGGAGGATGAGTGAACTTTACACCCTGTTCCTCATACCTCCACATTGGTGACCCCGACGACTACTTTTTAACTCGGCTCTGATTCGAGGCAGACTGGAAGCCTAATCAAATATATGGATGTAGTATATAATCGATATACCCCGTATGGTACCGGGCTTAGAATAGTATCATCCCATATCCTCCCGTGGGTGTCGTAAGGCCGCTGCCTCGAATCTTGCGGGCAGCGGGGCGGCGGCGGCGGCGGCGAGTGAGCGGCAGGATCTTATGCGTAAAATCAAACGGACCGGTTCTCGAAAACAGCGGCGCGGCAGCTGCGGGGCGGCGGCGGGCAGCGAGCGGTGTACTTCTCGCGCTCGAATCTTGCGGGCAGTGAGCGGTGATCGAGCGTTAGGAATAAATTTGAATCAAAAAGATGTTGCCGCCATTTTCAGACATTTCTTTCGCGAATATAAACAAATATCTCGTCGACACAATCGTGAACACAACACTACGCGGCTATAGTGACGCGCGATCTACCCGCTAGATTCGAGAACGGGTCTTCGATGCCCGCCCGGCTCCCGCGCCGCCGCCGCCGCCGCCCCGCAAGATTCGAGGCAGCGGCCTAAGAGGTGACTAAGGGAACCCTCACCAGGGAAGCGGTCAGCAGCGCTGCTCCTGTGGAATATCAAACTACTGCGATCCCCAACCCGCCTGCCAAGCGTGGGGATTATGTCTGGCCAACACGTATATAACGCAATGAATGTTGTTGAACTGTCAAAATTAAACCCATTGCTACTGATAATGTGTAACGTAATTTGCCTGCTGAGTACCTATTGTGTAATACACGGAATAGTTAATTACTTCATCTGTTCTGTGGTGTAATAGGTACTACATTCTTTGACATGAGCAAACCATGTCATCAAACAGACAAACGTTTCTGGCGTCCTGTACAGAAAAGGCTTGACATATACCATAGCATTACCACATAATCAGACGTACTTAATTAAGATTACATAATACGGCGAAGGAAATGTTGCTACAGGCCAGGTGTAGTCGTAAAACAGATATTTTCCTAAAACAAACACCGGACACATATTGACAGACAAATAGACGTAACGGAGGTGTTGTAGGTCTGTTCAACTCGGAAGGACTGCCTTAAGATATTCTTTTACAATTATTTTACGTTTTGGTGGCTAAGAGGAAAATTGAACCTTACAAGATGCTGCTGTTTGAAATATAAATATATATATATTTAGCCTCAACCCCAGGTTTAGATGGACCTAGTTCGGGTGGTCCCAACATTAGTTTTAAAACGTAACTTTCTCGTTTTATATTATGGACCTGTTTTTATAAATTATAAGCTAGCCCTTGATCGTAATTCCGCCTGATGGTAAGCAGTGACGCGATCTTTGATGGTACAGCGCGCTAGTTTAATAAGAACCTATTCACTCTAACCTTGAAGACACTCAAACTGTAGTGTGACGGAAACACTCCCGCTGGCAAATTGTTCCAGTCCCTCGATGTACCTATAAGTCTAAATTTACGATTTTTATTATTAATGGTTTTTATTAGGTACTTTACAAACTGGGCCATTTTATACATTCATTGTGTTCTGTGTTTTTAATAAACTTTTTTTTTTTTAATGTAGGATTATCTCACCCTTTCTTAGCGTCAAGAACTGGCACACCCAGGTGAATGGTTCCAGGGAACTAAACTCTATCTTAATTAATGCTTAGGACACCATACCCATAAGACACATACCTAAACAAAGAAAAAGAAAAAGAGAAAATAAATTTTTATTTACCTACGCCGTGGTAGTTGGTGTAAAAGTTTGCACCCTCTGACTTTAATGGTAGTTCTTTCATCGTCCATATCCCAGTCGCATCTGAAGCTTTTTCAGCTTTGGAGTCTGGGATCCGATTTACCAGTCTCACTGCTGATTTTGGCTATTTAACTTCGATATTTTCCGTGAAGCGACTGCCTTGTGACCTCCACAACTCGAAGGCGACACCAAAGCGTTGCAGAGCAATTGTTTGACTTTTGAGGGCTCCAACAACCCGTAACGACTGCCACTAGATGTTAGTATGGCAATTGGGACCAACGGCTTAATGTGCTTTCCGATGCACGACCAGACCAGTGCAAATATTCATATTTATGCATATAAATTTTTGCACTGCACGGGGATTGAACCCGCGCCTCCTTGCGTAGCGGACGCTTTCGCTACCGCTACGCCACGGAGGCTGTCACTATTCCTCTTTAGCTAAAAAGGCATATTCAGCTAGCATAAAATAACGATTTAGTATTACCCCATAATAATGTCATAATTGGCACACAAGTAGTTTTGTTCAATAAAGCGTAACCACAAAATGTTTCGAATTGCGTATGTGGTGATAATTTCCGCTTGAATATAACTAAACACCTGCAAACAATGTCTCCCCGATGTAATAGAAAATCTTCTTTTAAATATCTGCTTGTATAACTGCTGTTTGTGTTTGTATGTTTAACTTTAAATGTTTGTAAACGCGCCCACGATGCAGGAGTAATTACTAGTGTGAAAAAAAAACTTTTTTTGAAGTTAAAATAGCTACCTAATTAAAGTACTGACAACCACTGCTATCACTAGTGACTACCAGTTATAGAATGTCATCATCATCATCCCAGCGTTAATCCCAGTCGCATCCGAAGCCTTTTCAGCTTTGGAGTCTGGGGTCCGCTTTACCAGTCCAACTGCTGATATGGCTAAACTTCGACATTTTCCGTGAAGCGACTGCCGTCTGACCTCCACAACCCGAAGGCGACATCGAAGCATTGCAGTTAGGCCAATTGTTGGACTTTTGAGGGCTCCAACAACCCGTAACGACTGCCACTAGATGTTCGTATGGTAACCGGGACCAACGGCTTAACGTGCTTTCCGAGGCACGACCAGACCAGTGCAAATATTCATATTCATGCATACAAATACTTGCACTGTGCGGGGATCGAACCCGCGCCACCTTGCGCAGCGGCCGCGTCCGCTACCGCTACGCCACGGGGGCTATACCAGTTATAGAATGTATATCGTATATATCTGGCAGTCAGCTTGTTAAAAGTTAAAACTGGAAACCAACAAAACTGAACTGAGCCAAACATTATTGACATAGAATAACATTATCAGCCTATAGTGTTCCCACTCCTGGAACACAGGCGTCCTCACGATGAGAGGGAGTGGGCCGTAATCTTACACACGGGCCCAGTGCGGGTTGATAGGTGTCACATTTATTCGAACTTTGAGCGGTGATGAAATAATTTACACAAAGTAAAGCCCCAGATGGGGTTTGAACTTACGACCTCCCACTTGTAAGTCGCTGCCGATGCCACTAAACCACTCTCGACAAAGGTGTCATTATTCAAGGTCTGCAAAATAATAGCTTTCTCCCAACAGATTTCGATGGGATTCGCACAGATCAGGAAAAGCTTGGCACAACAGGGCGGCCTTCACTCAGATATAAATGGGACAAGACTGTAAATAGTGATGATTCCACGGTGATAAAAAATAAAGTTGTTATACTAAGTACATGTCAGCACATAATCGCCAGCACTCACTTAAACACAATAACAAAGAAAATAGCAACAAAATGTTTAAAAGAGTACAGAGAAATAACTCACTTCAATTAGGGTGTATATTCCACGAGGAGCAAATCAAGAATGTCCTTCCTTTCGCTTTACGACAATTTTTATATACTGCCAGAACTTGCCGCTAAAACAGATTTTATATAAAGCAACTGAATAATATGCCAAACTAATTCCAAAATAATTCAAATATTCGAATATGTCAAGAGAAATTTTTAATACCAACATAGAAACAATATAAAATTAACCGGAAACTAAAACTATCCTGGTGGCAAAACTTCCAGTCTGAGAACCCCTTAGGGTCAAAATAGCGATTTTTTAAGCCATTTCCCAAGTGTTTTTCACAATATGTATTTCCATTGATATTATTTTATTTAGTAAGTACTAGACTTAGTATATAGATGAAGGTATATGTATTCGTTGAAGTACAAATGAAAAATGAAGCAAACCACATAATGAAACCCAAGCCTGATTTTATACAAAAATTAACTAAAATTTAACCTTCTCTTGTTCACTGAGTTGAACTTATCAGTCACTTTCTGAATGTCTATAATATTCACTTTCAATTGCCAAAAGAGCTAACGAGGACAGCCTCTCCTGGCTAATCGTATTCCTTGTGTACGTTATCAACCTTCTTAAGCTAAAACATTATCTTTCACATGCAGCTGAGTTCATGGGAATCCTGCAACTTTGTTTAAAATGTTAGTATTATTTATATTAATCTATACTAATATACAATATGTAAAGAAAACCCTGTCCGATCCGTGAAGGTATTGTTAGGTATCGATAACTGATTCTAATAATGCCCACAAAGACAGGCAAAACTTTAAAAAAAATCCCCCTAAAAAAATAAATATTATTTCTCAAAAAGAGGTAACTTAATACATGTGCGGTAAGCAACCCCATTCCGCGGGCGGCGGGGAGCAGGGCACGCGGCACCTGTGACGTGGTCGCGTCGCTATTCGCTTATAATAATACCGGTGTTGTCACTTTTTAAAAATTACCAAATTTCGGGGAAATTGGAATTAATTCCCGGGAAAAAAGGATTATTTCAAAATTTATTAGTATTGTTACTATGATGATTATGTAAAATTTTATATTATATTTGGTCAAGTGTTTACCTAACCTTTATTATCCTTATGGGTCGGACAGGGTTTTCTTAACATATTGTATAAAGCTGAAGAGTTTGTTTGTTTGAACGCGCTAAACTTAGGAACTACTGGTCCGATTTAAAAATTCTTTTTGCGTTGGATAGCCCATTTATCCATGAAGGCTTTAGGCTATATAACATCCATACGTCATCAACGTATGTTGCGACCAATAGGAGCGGAGCATAACTAACTCCACGCGAACGAAGTCGCTGGCGGCCGCTAGTCATTTATATTATGCAAATTTTTTTTTTACCTTTTGGGGTGGCAAATAACTGACATATGTAGAATTTTTTGGTATGGCAACTGCCACCCCCTGAAACGCCCCCATTACGACTATGCTCTTAATATATGAAAGATCAAAATGGATAAAGATTCAATCAAAAAACCCCCCTTTTAAACTTGTGCTGAAATGATCGCTCATTCGTCCTACATAAGATAAATTATCGACCTTAGAATCATTAGCCTTAGAACCTAATATTTCTAAGGTTGAGCTATACATACGATTCATCATCATCCCAGCGTTAATCCCAGTCGCATCCGAAGCCTTTTCAGCTTTGGAGTCTGGGGTTCGTCTTACCAGTCCAACTGCTGATATGGCTAAACTTCGACATTTTCCGTGAAGCGACTGCCGTCTGACCTCCACAACCCGAAGGCGACATCGAAGCATTGCAGTTAGACCAATTGTAGGACTTTTGAGGGCTCCAACAACCCGTAACGACTGCCACTAGATATTCGTAGGGCAACCGGGACCAACGGCTTAACGTGCTTTCCGAGGCACGACCAGACCAGTACAAATATTCATATTCATGCATACAAACACTTGCACTGTGCGGGGATCGAACCCGCGCCACCTTGAGCAGCGGCTGCGTCCGCTACCGCTACGCCACGGAGGCTGTCAAGCTATACATACGATTATCTAACAGTAATAATATCTTCCACCGGGAACATTTTTTCCCTAACAATAACCACATGGGAGTATTCCCGTAGTTTCAAATCTGTACAATTAATTTCCATGAACAAATACCTGTAATTCTCGAATAGCAGTGTCCCATTGTTTATTAAGCTCCACAACTTACAGGTACATTATTTTTTGCTTTTCTAGCTACTGCAGGATTTCCAAAAACGAAACTATAACTAAAATTCTTTAAGTCAAAAATTACATCTTGCAAAATGTATCAGATGGTATATATTTTAATGAGTAATTTGGTTAAGGCATTAATAAATATAAGCACACAGGTAGGTATTTACAATACTTACGTCTGGAGGTATGAACGGTCAATGTCAACATATGCGGTGTGAAAGGAATGGCAAATTGCAGAATGAAAGGCAACCTTTGCGAATTCTACTAAAAACACAACTTTCAGTAAACCTTCGAACTTCTTAAGGCAAACCGGGAAACCAATATAATAATAATACAGTTTTAACTTCAAACTAAAGTCCACACAGCTCTAATATTAATTTTGCTAGAACCTCTTCCCAACCAAAGTGTTGCAGTTCATCATGACAGCAATAGTATCAGAATGGTCTATCATTGATATAATTTCTAAAGTATTTTTAACATGTTTTATAATGTACTAATAAAATGGCGTCATTTTAACATTCCAATAGTAAATCAGGGACAATCCATTGTAAGCAATATAAATGACTGACATATACAGTCATCATCAACCTTTTAATCGTCCCACTACGGGGCACAGGTCTCCTCTCATACAGAGAAGGATTGAGCGTGATCGCCACGCTTGCTCAATGCGGATTGGCGATTTCAGACTTAAAAGTCCAGGTTTCCTCAAGATGTTTTCGTTTACCTTTTAATCAGTCATTGGTGTCAGAGATATACTTAGTAAGTACACGACTATCTATATAATACATATGCACGAATTTACTAAAATTATTACAGTTTTTTGAACAGTGACGTATCGCTATAACATCACTGTACAGTCATTGCTTTTAATTCATTACAAGACAACCCGGTTGTCAATGTGAACCAAAATTAGCTCCATTATTACCTTTTTTAATTAAATCAATAAATATTGGCTTCTTTGGTAAATATAATTTAAACTAGCTGTGCCCCGCGGTTTCACCCGCGTAAGCTTCCAACCGAAAGAGCTCAGTTGATATAAAATAAGCGCCTGTTAAAATAATGGGAGCAATATGTACGCCCACGTTAGCTCCCGTTTTCGCAACATTTTTTGTCCCTGCTCTGCTCGTGTCGGTCATAGCGGGATATTTTATAGCATATGTCCTTTCTCAGGCTCTAGACTATCTGTGTGCCAAATTTCATTACAATCGGTTCAGTAGTTTTGGCGTGAAAGCCGGACAGACAGACAGACAGAGATACTTTCGCATTTACAACGTGTAACAAAAAGGGTATATACATACCAAGGGCAAGGCATCTTTAGATGATATCAAACGATATCGGAAGGGTTTCAACTCAAAATAAAATACTCAAAAAATTGGTACCAAATTTTCGGTTTCGTGTGTTTCTTAAAATCAAATCATAATAAACGTGGCAGCACACTACATACGTTAATAACTATTCGTTACCCGTCACGTTACTTGCCAAAATCCGATAAATGTCTTCAATATCTCTGTGCGACTAGTATGATAGTAGCCTGTCACAGGCGGTGTTTTTCCTCATAACTTCCTAATATAAAGAGATAGGATTAAAAAACCCTTCCAATATCGTTTGATATCATGTAAAGCTGCCATGCCTTTGTTATGTATATACCCTTTATGTTACACGTTGTATAATATTGATATGGAAGTATGGATATCCAAAGAAATCTAAACCAAAATATAAAGTTGAAGAGTTTGTTTGTTTGAACGCGCTAATCTTAGAAACGACGGGTCCGCTTAGATTTTTTTTTTTTTGCGTTGGATAGCGCATTAATCCAGGAAGGCTTTAGGCTATATAACATCACGCCGCGTACAATAGCAGCGGAGCATGACTAACGAACGAACGCGAACGAAGTCGCTGACGGCCGCTAGTATGTAATAAAAACACATAAATAAAAATAAATACGCTTCAAACCACTGGCCTTTAAAGTTAAAGCAGATAAACTAGTGGCTTAGTGTCAACCTGACATTAGCGGCGGTAACATTTTACAATTATAATCGAACGCGGAATTGCGTTGGGAACATAGATAGCTTCTTCTTTGGATTTCAAATTACATAGGCAATTTCATCATCATCATCAATCATCATCATCGCAGCGTTAATCCCCGTTGCATCCGAAGCATTTTCTTTTTTTCAGCTTTGGAGTCCGCTTTGCCAGTCTAACTGCTGATTGTGGCGAAACTTCGATATTTTCCGTGAAGCGACTGCCGTCTGACCTCCACAACCCGAAGGTGATAAACGAAGCATTGCAGTTAGACCAATTGTTGGACTTTTGAGGGCCCCAACAACCCGAAACGACTTCCACTAGACGTTTGTATGGCAACCGGGACCAACGGCTTATAACGTGCTTTCCGAGGTACGACCAGAGCAGTGTAAATATTCATATTCATGCATACAAATATTTGCACTGCGCGGGGATCGAACCCGCGCCTCCTTGCGCAGCGACCGCGTTCGCTACCGCTACGCCGCGGAGGCTGTCGCGTTACATAGGCAATTTGAATGCAGTAATTAAAAATTGAGAGCCTGGGTTGCCTAATGGTATCGGTCGCGACTTAAAAGTTGCAGGTCCTAGATTCGAACCCCATCAAGCGCTATATTTTGTGTATGCTCTTTTTTATTTCATCACCATTTCTTTCAAAACGGTGAAAGAAAACATTGTGTGGAAACCGGCATGTCCTAGAACCAAAAACCAACCCGCACTGGGCCAGTTTGGTAGATTACGGCCCACTACATAATTTCATCACCACTGCTCTCAAAACGGTTAAGGAAAACATCGTACTGGGTCCACGTGGTAGACTGGCGGCAGCTAATCTATATGTATACTAATATATAAAGCTGAAAAGTTTGTTTGTTTGTTTGAACGCGCTAATCTCAGGAACCACTGACCGATTTGAAAAATTCTTTTTGCGTTTGATAGCCTATTAACCCAGAAAGGCTTTAGGCTACATATAACATCACGCTGCGACCAATAGGGGCGGATCATAATAACTAACTACACGCGAACGAAGTCGCAGGCGGCCGCTAGTCTTTTAAATCGCGTACCCACATCGAGAACTGAACCAATTTGGTGTTTCCGTCTGACTACAATTTAAGTGTCTTCAAGGCAAGAGTGAATAGAATAAGCTCTTAATAAACTAGAGCGCTTTACCATCAATCAATGCTTACCATCAGGCGAAATTGCGGTCAAGCACTACATTATTATTATAAAAAAGAATATGACACTCCGTTGTTTTACCAGCAGGGCGCAAATCCATACTAATCCATACTAATATTATAAATGCGAAAGTAACTCTGTCTGTCTGTCTGTCTATCTGTCTGTCTGTCTGTTACGCTTTCCCGCTTAAACCTCTCAACCGATTTTAATGAAATTTGGCACAGACAATCTTTAGACCCTGAGAAAGAACATAGGCTACCTTTTATCCCGGAAAAATTTGATATTTCCGAGGGAAATCTAAAAAGCGCGATATAACCGAACTCCATGCGGGCGAAGCCGCAGGCAGAAAGCTAGTAGCAAATAAAAGCCATAAAAACATAGTTTATATAAAGTGTGGTCGGTACGGTAACCGCATAACTTTCTTTACATAATAATATTGTATTGTTCTATTAGAAAGTTTTGCCTTGAAAAATAATACTGATTATCGATAAATACTTTGTAGGCTTTCTTTTATATAGTACTGTAATAGAGCCACTACAGACGCAAAGATAAATCTATTTTCTATTGCACATTGCTAGTAGAAATATGTTTTTGATCTACCCTCATATTATACGAGATCCTACTAATTACTGCTGGTAATATTATCCATACTAATATTATGAATGTTAAAGTAACTCCGTCTGTCCAACCGATTTTGATGAAATTTGGCACAGACAATCTTTAGACCCTGAGAAAGAACATAGGCTCCCATTTATTGAAAAAAAATTGATATTCCACAGGGAAATCTAAAAAGCGCGATATAACCGAATTCCACGCGGGTGAAGCCGCGGGTGAACAGTTAGTATTAAATATTGCCAGCAATAATTGCGTAACGCACTATCAGTAACAATAGGTTTCATTTTGACAGTTCAAGAATATTCATTTCATTATTTACTGTTTTGAGCACACTCATTTTTAGAATATATTAGCGACCAGCCTCAGCTTCGCACGTGGAAAAATGATATAGGTACCTAAGCCTTCCTCAAGAAACGGTGGCCCTTCAATAAAAATAATGTCTACTGTGCCGCCCGTCAGCCAATATGTGACTCTGCAAGATACATCTACCTTATTGTCCATGGCTAGCAAGTTCCACCACCTTCAAACAGAATGAAAGCCTACCGGGGTAAGTTTGTTCGAAATAATGGTCCTCCGCTCCGGCCCACTTACTCCGCGGTTTAGACAGAGAAACACCAAGTAGCAGGCGGCAGGCAGGGGCGCGAGCGGCACGCGGATTTTTTCTGGTGTTTAGTTTTGAATAAATCGTGATACCTGAATAAAAAACCAAAAAAAAATCTGCTGCTACTAAAATTACCTTTCATATGACGTAATTTATCTGGAAAAGGATTAATAATAAGGAACAAATAGTGGGCTCTGATTTCGACTGCGATTTTAATTAACTTTTCAAACATAAAAAAGTAGTGATAATGAAGAAACTATAGTAGGTAGACATATAGTTTAGCAGACTTTTTTGTAGGCATTTTTAAGGGGTATAATACTGTAGTACATTATTTTGATTTAACTCATAGGGTTCAGCCAGCGTTTGCAATATAAGCTCATAAAATGGGTTTATTTTGCGACATGTGTTAGAAACCTCAAAAATGATCAATGTTCCTCTTATATATTATGCATGTTATACACATAAAAACCTTCCTCTTGAATCACTCTATCTATTATCAAAATCCGTTGCGTAGTTTTAAAGCGACATAGGGAAACTAAAAGAGACTTTGATTTATTACCCGACTGCCAGGAGGGTTATAATATGTAGTGATGATGGGGCAATGGATTATCAATATGCTTCAAAATGATTCCAATTGATTAGTATTGCGAAATTAAGATACAGCCCCCTAATCGGCGAATACATTTTTGTCAAATGATTGCGACAAGTTGGTATCAGTTGGGATTGTTCGGACCGCCCATTGGTCCGTTCGGTCCAAACGATCCCAACTAGTCGCAATCATTTGACAAAAATGTGTTCGCCGATTAAGCGGCTGGTCTGTTTAAGTACTTCTCTTCACGAAGTGTCATTACTTTCGACTAATTGGGATCACACGTCAACATCGCACTGTTTATACGATTAAAAATACAAAGATGCAGGATACATCCGTTGTTTGTCAGTTACAACTGATTCAACGCTTAGTCAAAATGTGATCCAGTCAACTCATTTTGATAGTAATCTTACAGGTAAAATTCTAATTCAGTGCTTTAATGCTGGAATAACCTCAGGGTTCTCCCTAGGTTAACTTTTTCGTCATGAAAGAAGCAGTTCTTTTCTAGAATTAATCATCTACTACATCTAAAGGCTCACGCGCACCATGACTTTACAAAGCAACGTTGACGAGCGTCTGTAGTGATAGAGACGCAGCCTGTACTGCTCTGTAGGATAAAAGCGCATTGTCGCGTCGTCGCACGTTTTGAAATCGCGCCTCAACGCAACGAGTGCAACGACGCGCGACGGTGCGCTTAAAAATGATGATGTGCACATGCCCTAAGGTTAAAAATAGTCAAAGTCAAAGAATTTATTTCAAATAAACCAGTTACAGGCACTTTTTAATTGTCAGAAGGTCGGTCAGTCAGTAAGGTGAAGCTAGTAGTGCTAGCTAGGTAGGTGTAGTAGGTAATAAAAACATACAGAAAAAATTAACATTTATTTACATCTTATACAAAAATTGATACATTAACAAACCCTTATTTACCAATCACTATCATGTAACCGGAACCACCTCATTTAATCTAATTAGGTAAGTCCCACTTATAACCTTTCCTACTTTTCATAAAAGTTACGTATATTACTTATTAAAAATAAATCTGATTTATTTTATAATATTACTTATAGTAACAAAAGGGAAGGCGTCGCGTTGGAATGCTTCCTTCAAGATGGACCGCCGACCTAGTGAAGGCCGCAGCAATCCGCTGGATGCGAGATGGGCAGTGCTTCGGGGAAACCTACATCCAGAAGTGTACGACTTTTGGCTATAATTGATAATGAATTGTACAGTAGCACATCGGGTTTATGAAAAAGTTGGGTTTTTAGATTGTCGTTTCTTTCACTAGTGGCCAGAGTGGTGGTCTCTTTCTAAAACTCGATGTGGAAACGCCCGGTTGCTGCAGCTCTATCGCTCAATCATGCGCAGACGTAGGGGACCATCTGGTGCGTACATGAACGTAACCGCGTATTCAAGTGGCTCATGGTGGTATTCCAGACGATAGCGGCGGATTAGCTGGAATTAAAAAAAAAGGTTACTTAGTCTTGATTTGATAGTCTATGACGTTTCAGGGGCACAACGTCGTGAGGCGCGGTGCAGTGTAAACAAGTTTCCTAGTGTTAATGGCGACATTCATTTAACGCAGTAATTTTAAATTCATTAAACGATTATTTATTTTCAATACCATCTTGGAGCTACTTCAAGTGAGTGTAATTTGCTAGGGTCATAACATCACATAAATGAAATTAAAATGAATAACGTGCAAAGGGATATGTACTTTAATATATACCTAAAGCTGAAGAGTTTATTTGTTTGTTTGAACGCGTTAATCTCGGGAGCTACTACTGGTCCGATTTGAAAAATTCATTGTGCGTTGGATAGCCCATTAATCCAGGAAGGTAATTAAATATTTTTTCGAAAATCATTTCTTAAGGGGGTAAAAGGGAGTCCTATGTTTTTGAAGTAGGTATGAGAATTAAAATGTAAGTGTAATAGAAGAAGTGTAATAATATATGTATGTGTAGAAATTGACTATTTCGGGGTTAAAATGAAATATTCAAATAACTAACTCCATGCGAACGAAGTCGCGGGCGGCCGTAAGTTTTTGTAATATTTCGTTAAACAACAAATTGCACCCTAATTGCACAGGCGCCTATGTTTATACTTTGAACAAACTGTATCTACTTACTAGAAGATAAACCTATTTTTTTTACAATTTCTCACCTTCGCCAAAAGAATTTGAATTTCCAAATCAGCGAATCTTCGCCCCAGACAGATCCTAGCTCCGAAGCCATATGGCAGGGAAGCAAAGGGATGCAGACGACCATTGCTCTCCAGCCAGCGTTCCGGTTTAAACTCTTCAGGGTCGGAGACGAACTGCGCCATATTGCCTGTTACGATTGTGGGGAATACCACTTGAACCTGGAAATATAGATTAAATGTAGCAACAATCCAGGGTTCAGATCTGAATTTTAGAGGGGCTATTTAGCAAATTAAGTAGATAATTCATTTAATAATTATACGAAAAATAAATAGGTTTACACAAATTGGAATAACTACCAGAAAACGAGGAATTAATGTTAAAGTTAAGAGCATGACTAGAATTCCCAAAAGGGCTCTTGTAAACTTACACCTTTGGGGATGTGATAACCACAGATAACGTCATCTTCTTGAAGTGTTCTACCGTTGCCAATAACTGTAGAATACATTCTGAAACAACATTGAAGATAGGTTTTATTTCATCAGTATCAACAAACGAATAAAAAAAATACCTCATTACCCATCAGTGATTTAAGAAAAAGAAGTAGAGAGACATCTCATAGAGAATCTCATAGAGAGTGCCTAATGCTAAACAAATTGTACTTAACACACGTAGATAAGAATTTATTTGATTAAAAATCAATAGGGATGTATCCAAGGTATGAAAATCAATAAAATAATTAGTCCGTCTTATAGATAATAAAAAAAATTAAGACCCGAATTTTTTATTTTGTCGAAACTACCAAAAACTGCTGAGATATGGCATATTAAAGTTACGGAGTGGGGGCTAATTACGTCACGCCGTCGTATATTTTGTTGCACGGCGTGACGTCATGCTACAATTCAAATCATTATATCTTCCTAAGTATTTGCATGAAAGAAAAAATAAAAAATACGTGTTAAATATTTTTTATAAACCTATCTGACGGACCTTAAATTGTTTTTTAGGATACAACCCAATTCTTATTTTTATTAATTTAAATTAGGAGTCGTACCTACTTCAGTTTTGACCACAATTCCCAAGTTCACAAACTAAAGAAAATTTAAAGTCAGATCATTCTTTTCTTTCTTTTTCATTAAGAAGAGGACAGAAGGTAAATATAAGCTAAGTTATTATTGCAGAATAAGTGATGTTAAAATTTGTATCAAAATTGAATGCGTTGTTAAAAACAACTAATGTCTCAAAGTCTGTTTAGTTGTGTCTCTTTTTATCTTCTTCTCTTCTTGTCAGCCTATTAAGAGGGGTTTGCCATAATCCCCACGCTCGGCAGGCTGGTTGTGGATCGTAGTAATTTGATAGTCCACAGATGAAGCGGTGCTGACCGCTTCCCTGGTGAAAATTCCCTTAGTCGCCTCTTAAGACACCCACTGGAGGATATGTAATGGTACTACTCTAAGCCGATACCATACGGGACAGGTAATTTACCTAAAAACTTCTCTAACAAAGGCCTTAGTATAATGCAGTTTGTCCAAGTCGGTGTAACTCAGTGGTTTGCTGGGGTCAGGAAGTACTCGTCTGATCTCTTCTGCCATCTTCTCTTGTTGTTTTAGTCTGGTCGCCGCCTGGTACAGGATCGAGCAGACTGCCATTGATATCTAGAAGGAAAAATCGAACATTTGTTTCTTGATGTCTTAGAATCGGGAATATTATTTTGTAGGTTATATTTTTATTAATGCCATAACAAATCACAAATTAGGTGTAAATTATGTTTAAGTTCCAGTTATCAGCAGTTCCACCTCTGCCTAACTCTCTGGGGATTGGAAAATAGCGTGTTGTTCCTTATGTTAATTTTTGAATGAGGTTAAAATCACGGTTGTTTTGTATTATTGTTTAATTTTACAAAAACCTTTCAATGATCATGACCTGTTTTGAAACCAAAATTGTCTTGTCCTTCGCTTACCGTATCAATACCGACTAGGATAAGATCCAGTGCCATGATAGTAGCGATTTTTGGGTCTCCTTCACTCCTGAGCACGCGCTCAAGTAGAGAAAGATCGTTTTCTGACGTCACTTTTTTGGTCTTCAGCCGTTCTAGAGCCTCGTTTATGTATTTGCTGCAAAGTCTGGAATAATACGAGCAAATATTTATAAAGTTGTTATTCATCTTCTTCATGTCGTTGGCACACTTTGCCACTGCGTTCTCAGTGGTAACGCTGAGATCACTTTGACTTCATGTCTTGAGATAGAGCAGGCAGGATAGGAGAAGAGAGTGAATGCTATTAAAATAAGTTGAAGATTTGAAAGATGTAATCCTATTTTTATATATTGTTACGAATGGACCTTATGTCAATGGCATAAGGTTCAATATCGCGTGACATGCAGTGTGTCACTTTTGAGCCCTATTCCTCCAGATCTAGACATTTTCTAGGTACAATAATAAAACGCATTACTAGACTCAGGACGGCCTATCGAATGGTACAGGTCTCAACAGTTTTGTCAACAAAGTGTCGACATCGAAATTTCTAGAAACCCGTTTCCGGGAATTACCGTAGGTACTTCCGAGTGACCTCGAAGTTATGTGCTATTATTATTACGTCTAGAGGAATCTGGAATGTTCGATCAGCTGGACTATATAAAGCACCGTGACGCCGGCGCACAGTCAGTCTACACTCGACTAGCGATACGAAAACAGCGACAGTTAAGAAGCGATCTTTGAGAATACCTACTGCGACAACTGCAACGAGAACTGTGAGTACTACGTGGAGTAACATCTATACTGTTATTGTGTGTTTACAACACGGACTTCGTGGACATAAGGGAAGACTTCGGTGCAACGTCAGCGACATTCTACTTGTCATTGCCTACAATCGACTGTACCTTCGTTGCCAATAAACTTCGTAACCCTTAACCGGCATTTTAGTACCCCTAGCCCGTAACAACTGGTGTCAGAAGTGGGATGCCGATCACGCCAAGGGAAGACGAGAAAGTTCGCACGCGACGACAAGCAGCGATGGATTTGGCGCGTCAAGAGGAAGAATCGCTTAGTGTCCCTGCACCCGTAGTAGAAGCGGCCATCGTGACACCTATAAGTGCACCTACTACCACCACTATTCCTGGAAGCAGCGGATCCGATTTATCGGCGTTACTGGCTCATTTGACGGCACAAATAAAACTGAGCATAGTAGAATCCCAGGCAGAAACCCAGGCGCAAATAAAGCTGAGCATAGATAAAGCCCAGGCTGAAACCCAGGCAAAAATAGAAAGAACCCAGGCAGCAACCCAGTCACAGATAAAGGAATCCCAGCAACTGGTATTAGAATTAAATGAAAAATGGAAAAAAACCAAAGAAGAGGTCAACGAACTTAAAATAAAAACAGTTCAACAGGATGCCCGTATGGACCAGCAAGATACGCGCATAGATCAGCAAGACGCTCGTATAGACAAACATGATGCGCATTTCGAGAAACTGGATAATACCATCTTGGAGTGTGAGAAAGAAATACAGTTTCTCCATAAAACGGTGCAAAAAGGTGGTATTAAAGGTGTGGTATCGGTACCTAGTGCTTTGCCGACTTTCCAAGTACCTCATTTTGACGGAACAACGTCATGGGTGGCCTTCCGCCTTCAATTCGAAAAGGTCGCAAAAGGCAACAACTGGGACGACGATCAAGCGGTAACCGCTCTTACGCTTGCTCTGCGTGGTGATGCGGTACAAATCCTCGAAAATATTTCCGGCGATTGTAATACCCTAGCCTGTTTGTTGGAAGCGTTAGAGTCTAGATATGGGGAGAAACACCTGGAACATGTCTACAGGGCTCAACTCCGCGACCGCACACAGAAAAGCAGTGAGGGTTTGCAACAATGGGCCACGGAAATAGAACGTATGGTTCGGAAGGCGTATGCATCAACACCGGGATTGATTGGCGCTACTACTCTGCGATTCTTTACTGATGGGATTCGAGATGCTGAAGTCAGGGCTGCTGTACGTCTGGGTCACCATCAGACCCTGAAGGCAGCTTTGACGCATGCTCTGGAGGTGGAAGCAGTACGTCAAGATGTCCCACAACACGACCGTATTCGAGAAGTGACCGCACAAATAAAAGCCCGACGAGGACCAACTTGCTATGAGTGCGGCGAAAAGGGGCACATTCGAATTGATTGTCCCAGGAAGGCCAAGGGAAGAACTTCTTGGTCACGTGAGGAGGCCGCGGTGATGGCGTGGCGCAAGCGCGACGCAAAGGTCGAGCCTGAGCGCCCGTGCGAGCGCGTCGAGTGGCGCGAGCGGAGCAATCGGAGCGAGCGCCGCGAGCGACCCGCTGAACGAGAGCGGGAATGCGTCAAGGACCGGGAACACGAACGTTCCGGAAAGCGAGAGCAAGAGCGAGAGCGCTCGCACGGAATGTCGTGGAATGAGGCAGACGCAAAGCGGACAAGGAAGTCGAGGAAGAGGCGCGTAAGAAGAAGCGCCTCGAGAAAAAGGCAAGACAAAAGGACCGCCGTCGCCAGGTTACTTCAGGAAGTAAGGGCCGACGTTGTGACAAACAGGAAGAGAACGTACGGATTATCCAGGTGAATGATTTGGATGAAGACTGGGATAATCGATCATTGAAAGACGCACAGAAGGAAGATAGCGACTTGAAGACAGTAATCGAATGGAAGAAACGTGGCCAAAGGCCCACTTGGAGTGAAATATCAGCGCTTAGCCCAACAGTAAAAAGTTACTGGGCTCAATGGGACAGCCTGATAATTGATAATGGAGTTCTCAAGAGGAAATGGGAATCACCCAGTGGTCAGGAGGTCACCTTACAGATAGTTGTTCCCGGTGATAAAGTCGCGTCAGTGCTACGACAGGTGCACGACGGAGTATCCGGAGGACATCTAGGAGTAAAGAAAACCCTGGAGAAGGTGAGAAAAAGATTCTATTGGGTGCATTGCCGCGAAGACGTAGAGGACTTGTGTAGAAAATGTGTAGCCTGCTCCTCAGTAAAGGGACCGCAAACGAGGGCCAGAGGTCGGCTGAAAGTGTACAATGTTGGTGCACCATGGGAAAGAGTTGCTGTCGATATAGCTGGGCCATTCCCTGTTACTGAAGAAGGGAATAGGTATATCATCGTCATGCAAGACTATTTCAGCAAATGGCCAGAAGCTTTTGCAGTGCCTAACCAGGAAGCTCATACAGTCGCCAAAAAGCTAGTTCACGAGGTGTTCTGTCGATTTGGCGTTCCCTTGGAGTTACACTCTGACCAGGGTAGAAACTTCGAGTCTTCACTATTTCAAGAGGTTTGCCAACTACTCAGGATACATAAGACTCGTACAACACCGTATCACCCACAGTCAGATGGAATGGTCGAAAGATTCAACCAGACGCTAGAGAATCATTTGGCCAAAGTAGTAGAAGAACACCAGAGGGATTGGGACCAATACATTCCCCTCTTCTTAATGTCATACCGCTCTGCAACACATGATAGCACAAATTGCACACCGGCGAAAGTCAACTTCGGCCGAGAAATTAGACTACCCATAGATGCACTAACCGGAACACCTCCCGATACTCCTATCCTAGCCGTCGACTATGTGGCCGACCTGAGGCGTAAATTAGATGGAATACATGAGCTAGTGAGAAAGAATGGTCTGAAAACCAGTGAGAAAATGAAAATCCGATACGACCGCAAAGCTAACGTGCCCGGATTTGAAGAGGGAACCTTGGTATGGTTACATAATCCCATAAGGAGAAAAGGAAAGAGTCCGAAATTTCAAGCCAAATGGGAGGGTCCGTACACGATAGTAACCAGAATAAACGATGTCACCTACCGGATTAAGAAAGGACCTAGAGGGAAGCTGAAAATCGTACACGTAGACCGCCTAGCTCGCTATTATGGATCAAATCATGCTCGGGACGAGCATGACTAAGAAGGGGGCAATGTTACGAATGGACCTTATGTCAATGGCATAAGGTTCAATATCGCGTGACATGCAGTGTGTCACTTTTGAGCCCTATTCCTCCAGATCTAGACATTTTCTAGGTACAATAATAAAACGCATTACTAGACTCAGGACGGCCTATCGAATGGTACAGGTCTCAACAGTTTTGTCAACAAAGTGTCGACATCGAAATTTCTAGAAATCCGTTTCCGGGAATTACCGTAGGTACTTCCGAGTGACCTCGAAGTTATGTGCTATTATTATTACGTCTAGAGGAATCTGGAATGTTCGATCAGCTGGACTATATAAAGCACCGTGACGCCGGCGGACAGTCAGTCTACACTCGACTAGCGATACGAAAACAGCGACAGTTAAAAAGCGATCTTAAAGAAGACCTACTGCGACAACTGCAACGAGAACTGTGAGTACTACGTGGAGTAACATCTATACTGTTATTGTGTGTTTACAACACGGACTTCGTGGACATAAGGGAAGACTTCGGTGCAACGTCAGCGACATTCTACTTGTCATTGCCTACAATCGACTGTACCTTCGTTGCCAATAAACTTCGTAACCCTTAACCGGCATTTTAGTACCCCTAGCCCGTAACAATATTATTATTTCAATAGTTTTCTGTGATTCTTTATGGATGGACTAACACCAACTAACTTACTTTATTTTCGTTTAAGTAATTTTACTATATTGTATATTTAAAGGTATAATAAAAAGTACCAATGTGCATAATACAACATTGGTAGGTACTTTTATAGCAGAGCACTCAGCTCTTATATTTCCAGATGTTTTAAATAAATATAGGCAAGAGTTGTGATGGTCTTCAAGAGAAGTGGTAAGAAGTCCGAGAGAACAACTGAAGCAATATTCCTCATCCTGATACAGTGATACTCATAAACAAAACACTTACTCAATGAAGAAATTCATATTGTTAACGTATTTGGTCCACAGTGGAGTCGGAATATATCTCCAGTAAGGCGCCTTTAGTTCCAACACAGCAACATTTCTGAGCGCATACTTTGCGGCATCGATGATACGCTGTGGTTCTGAGTCGCTGGTCAGATCCGATGATAGGCAACCTAGCCGCGTATCGAGGGCGACGCGACCTATACCTGGGAAATGATCATAGATGGCGCTGTTAGTTTGTATCTATTGATTTAGAATAGATTACAATAGATGGCAGCACTAAGTTGTCCCTTGCTGAAAGTAAATGATAAAAATAAGTGTATGCTTACTTGTTTTCAAAATCAGATTGAAAGATTTCAGATAAAATTGAGAACACAATGGATTAATAGAAAATATTGATATAACGTCGCTACCTATACATGCAGGCCATCATAACTTGTAGAACGAGCTGTAGTGTAGCTACAACTAATAAAGTAATAACAGATAATAAGTAGTGTCTATATTACGCTCGAAAGGACACTTGGTTATTAGAGCATGTTTGATTGAATCTGCTAAGATTTATTTGCAACTAGAGCAAATAAATCTTAGCAGATTTAGCCAATGATAGACTGCTATCTCATCATCTGTGTGGCTACCATGAGTTTTCATTACGAAGACTCGATCATCGATATCGAGCGCGTTTGACTCATCGATTGGCCCGTTTCAAGGTTGTAAGAACTGTCAACCAATGAGAGCGCCAAACGCGGTCGATGCGTATGATCGATTCTCGTAATGAAAACTCATGGTAGCTACACTGCCTAACCACGAACTATGCTGTTGTCTATTTTCAGTCTAACAAACACAGCTGAAGACCAGTATTTTACATGGAGTGCGTGCCTATTTGGCCTTCACAACTGGCTTATTGGGTATTAAGATATCCCTTGCCTTAGTAAGACAAGTTATCAGACTTTCAGTCTTGTAACGCCCAACAACCCATAATGTCTGTCAAATATCTACGAATGATAACCCACAGGGTAATTGCGTAACATACTATCAGTAGCAATGGGCTTCATTTTTACAATTCAATAACAATCATTGCGTTATTTACGTTGTTGAGCAGACACATTTTCAAACACATGGAGCAATGGATTAGCAATATGCTTCGAAATGATTCCAACTGACAGTAATAGTGTATTACGCAATTAGGGTGCGGGACTAACGGCTTAAAGTGCATTTGTACGGTGGGTTCTTGGTATGTAAAGATGGTCGGTCACCTATCCATCTTAACCTGATCGATCAAACCGTGCAGGTCTTATTTATGCTATAAGATTATTTTATGCATATCTTGAAGGTCTAAAATGCATTGGTTCGTTAATTCTTCTTCTTTCTTTTTTTCTTTTTTGGAAAACGTTGCTCCACACTAGGAATTTCTTATGTAGGTATCGTGGATGCGTTAACAAACACATAAACTCACATACAAAAACAACGAAACCCAGAACAACTACTTGTAGGCCAAACAAATATTTGTTAATTGTACTAGGATGTTGTCTTAAAGTACAAAGTTTACCTTCCAATGTTGTGTAAACTTCATCCACACAACAGACTGAATCCACTTTTATTCTCTCAGAACCATTTAAAGACAAGTTTGTTTCAAGATAACAAATGTCAATCTACAAGGTATATGGTAACTGAATAACTAAATACATCTAGATCAGCACCCTAATCGTGGAACACACTGTTGCTATCAGTTGGAATGATTTCGAAGCATATTGCTAGTCCATTGCTCGATATGTTCTAAAAATGTCTCTGCTCACTGTCTACCCTACAATATCAATAACGCAATGAATGTTGTTGAACTGTCAAAATAAAAGCCATTGCAATTGATAATGTGTTACGTAATTACCGTATTGGTCCCTTTTTAAATGTTGTTGGAGTACGATGTTTCCTGTAGAGGTTTTTCTATTTCGATTACGACTTGACTTTCTCTATAAATGCGAATTTTGCTGTGAGAATTTGCTAACTAGTATAATACTTACACTCAAGCGACCACCGATGAATATCGTTGTCAAACTCATAAGGCAGGTCCCCGTTTTCATCTCTGGCATTCTCCATGTACTTAATAAAGTCTTCTGTGACCATCTCTATAGGAGCCACGTACTTCTTTACCGTCTGCGGCTGCAGGATCGGCCGCTGGACCTTCGAACGAAACCGACGCCATTGCTCGCCGTGTCTGTAATTTAAAAATTTGAAATATTGGAATCATTACTCAAATTATAAAAAAAATCTAAAGATGTAAATGCCAATTTTTCATAACATGATAATTTACGTAATTTATCAGCGTAAAATTATGTATGAAGTAAAATAAATTTCTAGAATATACCTACACAAAAAGTACCATAAAAATCAACGAAGCTATTTCGAAGGACTGAAATTTCCAAATGACACTGCGACACGAGAATTATATATTCTAGCATAGAAGGTGAAGCCGGATAGCCAATCATCATAAAACAAAATAACCAATTTCAATAGAAAACGATTCTGTAGATTCTTCCTAAACCAATCAACAGGTAGTGCAGTAAAGTCTATAAAGTCAAGCTGTAAACTATCACAATAGAAAATACTCGTAGGCATAAAACGAGGTAGCGAGTAGTTTCATTGTCCCGTGAGACATGAAGACATCATACATGCATTATGAAAGTACAATAACTTTCTCTCTTGATTTGAAGCAATTTGTTTCACGGACGCATCACATTTTAGCCCATTTCGTTACATGAGAGAGAAGAATGATAGCTTTAACTCTGTCTTATTCGCACCAAATCTCGAAGTTTCACTTCACACAGGCAATTTTGCATAAGATCTATATATTTTTAGGTAATGTAGATAAATCTAAATAATATCTCGAGTAACAACTAACAAAATTGCTTAGAAAAGCAATTAAATTCAGGATCGAATTCGATAGATTATTTTCACGCGTGTCGTTTCTAATCAAAGGTAATGCTGAAAAAGAGAAAGCAAAGAAAAGAACAATAAAGAGTATTCTATTATATTCTAAACGAGTGGCACTAACTTGGCAACTACATTGCGAACACCGAAAGATTGTGTCCATATGACCTACCTCTGTTATACACGATTATGAACTAATTTTGAAATTCGAATACCATTTTTTATATTTATTTTTTTACCTCTGATTTATTGCATAAAAGTCTTTGCTTTAAAATCCTTACCTGATGCAAACTAACTATGAAATGAATCTGACTGGCCAGTGAGAATGTAATCTCCGATATTCCGTGACGAAAGTCAGTAACCACTGTCTTATAAGTTAACGGTAAATGCTATTGCTAAAGTATTAACTACCCATATTGTTTTGTTATCGTATACAAGGTCTGTTTGGATGAAATACAACACAACGAGCCAGCTCAGGTCATACCACTTTAGTACTTGAACTCTCTACTTGATCAAAAACTCGTATCGCCCACCCCGACTGGGTGGGCGATACGAGTTTTTG
This sequence comes from Sesamia nonagrioides, assembly GCA_017933935.1. NCBI lineage: Eukaryota > Metazoa > Arthropoda > Insecta > Lepidoptera > Noctuidae > Sesamia > Sesamia nonagrioides. Next base: position 610,178 of record JADWQK010000986.1, on the reverse strand, counting down.
TAACCATATTTCTGCTTATAAAACTTAATTTAAAAATGGCTGTGGGTCCTAACAAAATCGAGAGTTAAAACAGTTCAACTCTCACTGAAGTAGAACAAACTTATAGCAATACTTTGAAACTCAAAAGGAATACATATAATCCAATAGAATAGAAAAGCAAGCGGAAAGGATAGAACGAAGAAGGCTAGGCTAGAATAAGTTAGATGAAAGACGCGTTCGGTGTAAATATTCAGACAGAATAATTAGCGGCCTAAGCTATATTTGCTTAGCTTATTATAGAAGATAAAGAGATATATATTCATACACACAAGATACTAATTATGAAACATATAAACTACAATAAAATTAACATAGGAGTTCTTAGCAAAGTATACGCAAATGATGACGAGGAAATGACAGCATAACTTCGAAGAAATCGTCGTAGTAATAAAAATGTGTTTGAAGCATGCGTGAGAATATGTGATGGACTCGAACGCAATGGTCACGACATGCCGTCTTTTTATAGAACTGAGTTAGCGTATGGAGTAGTCGACCGTCCACTGTACGTAGGATGAAAGCATGGATTGCACGGAAAGGTTTGACACGTAGCTGTGTGTTTAATTTGTTTTCCAGCAACACATCCAAGTGTAGTGTGGCCGTGGGTCAGAGTGAACCTCCTTCATACATTTTCATACATTGCGAAGTGTGTCTTAGCCGTGGGATACCGTAGAATAGCACCTGTATGTCCATCGCTCCATTTGCATACATAATACCCGCTTTAGATTTTAGAGTCCCCTCCATAGATTTTGCGCATTTCAATTCAAAGCGTGTTTGCGTTGCGTGTGTGGTGTGATAATAGACATTTTTATGTAGGCTTTGTTTTTTTTTCCTTCATATTGCAAAAGAAACTAGTACCTACGTGATCAGTGAATTGATTTATTTTCGAATTAATTAATTGTCTTTGAGTTTTCGCTTTTTTTCCTATTAAATAAATATCAAATTGGCTCATTTCAACACTAGACGATGAGAAGATGTTAACTTGACCTACTTGGCTAATCTTCAAGTTAAATTATAAGATTAAAATGCGGTGAACCACCTTGACTATCCGAAGGTCACTGGTAGTGTTTTAACTTTTACCTGCGACCGAAGGACATACTACATAATACCTACCAATTTTTTCCCGTGGTCAAATCATTTTTTTTTTTTTTAATATTATAAACCAGCGCTTGACCGCAATCCTGCCTGATGGTAAGCAGTGACGCAATCGTTGATGGTAAAGCGCACCAGTTTATTAAGAGCCTATTCACTCTAGCCTTGAAGACACTCAAATCGTAGTCCGACGGAAACACCGCCGCGGGCAAATTGTTCCAGTCCCTCGATGTACGCGGTATAAAGGAGGAGGCGAAACGCTTCGTCCGGATCGTAGTGGTGTTAACAACGTAAGGGTGGAAACCAGCCGTACGACGGGTCGTCCGCTGGTGGAACGGAGATGGGGAATTAAATCATGCAATTCCCTCGCACACTCCCCGAAATGCATCCTATAGAACACCGAAAGGCTGGCTACTCTACGCCTGTGCTCTAGGCTTTGGAGACCAACTCGAGTTAGATCAGGGTCACCAATCAGCCTCTTTGCACGTCTCTCCACTGAATCCAAAGTGGCCAGGTGACACTTGGCAGCACCAGCCCAAATGTGGCTGCAGTACTCCACACACGAACGGACCTGTGCTTTGTATAACATTAGAAGCTGCCCAGGTGTGAAGTACTGCCGGACCTTTGCGATAACGCCAAGTTTCCTGGCAGCCACCTTGGCCTTGGACTCAATGAACCGCCCAAAGTTAAGGTTCGAGGAAATCTCAACTCCCAAAAGCTGAAGGCGGTCGGAACACTCCAAGGACACATTCCGAAAAGTAGGGGCCAAGGTGAACGGGCTCCTTTTGGCGGTGAAAAGACACGCCTGTGTTTTGGCGGCATTGAATGCTACAAGATTGGCATTGCCCCATTCGGAGACTGCCTGCAGTGCAACACTCGTTCGCTCAACCATGGCCTCTCTTTCGGACCGGATTGATTCCCTACTAGCCCGAGCATCCGGCAGGTATCTCTCTACAACTGTGCTGTCATCTGCATACCCATAGATACCGGGCATCAGCAGATCGTTAATATGCAGCAGGAACAGAGTTGCAGAGAGAACAGACCCCTGAGGAACACCGGCATTAGTTGACATGGGCTCAAAAGAGCATCCGTCGACAACAACTCGGAGGGACCGTTCAGTCAGGAAGTCTTTTACCCAGCCAGTCAGGCTAGGGGAAATGCCGTACGCTGGAAGCTTACTCAAAAGGCCATTCTTCTCGAGGGCCTCGCCCCACAAGTGAGTGGCACACACTAGTAGGTCCCCAGTTGACCGATTGCGGCGAAACCCGTACTGTCGGTCACTGAGGAGATCGTTACCTCCAGGTATGCCAAGAGGCGCGAGTTCAATACACGCTCCATAATTTTGCAAAGTATGGAGGTGATCGAAATCGGCCGATAGTTGGCAGGATCGGCACGACTACCCTTCTTGGGCACGGGCTGCACGTTAGCAAGCTTCCAGGACTTGGGCACTATACCAGTCCTAAATGAGAGGCGATACAAGCGCGTCAATACAGGAGACAACTCGGGCGCACATGCTTTAAGAACAATCGCTGGTATACCATCCGGACCACTAGCCTTATTCACGTCCAGACGACACAGTACTCTCAGAACCTCCTTGTTTCTAATGCGAACCTCAGGCATTGAAGCTCCGCAATGAGGTAAATTAGGTGGAGTAGCACTGCCAGTATCAAGACGCGAATTATGGGCAAAGAGAGAAGCAAAGAGACCTGCTTTCTCTCTCGCCGTATGAGCCAGTGTTCCATCAGGCCTAACCAGCGGAGGCAGTGAGGGCCGACAGAAGTTCGCCTCAACCGATTTGGCAAGGGACCAAAAAGATCTGCTACCGGATGGCTGCGCAGATAACTTGTTGCCAATATGGGTAATGCGGTCGAAGCGAGCCTTCTTGAGCGCCTTCTTGTAGGACTTGGCAGCACGGTTAAAGGCTCTCTTCTTTGAGCTTAGATCCGGAGCTCCGCGGTCACGAGCGTCAACCCAGGCGAGAAATGCCGTGTGCTTACGCTGTTCAACTTGGACACAATCGGCATTGAACCATGGGCGAGCCGAGCCACCGACGGGCACGTCATTGAATGGGATAAAATACTCCATAGCTTGACGCACCACATCGGGTATAGCGTCCGCACAGCTCGAAGGATTGTCAGAAGAGAAGCATACCTGCTGCCAAGGATAAGACGCAAAGAAGTGGCGCATCTCATCCCAATCCGCTGACCTGTATCGCCACATTCGCCGTTCACCACGAGAGTCGTGATCTGGTGGGGAGAAGGACGATACAGACTTCACCAGACAGTGGTCTGAAGTTCCCAACGGTGAGGAAACTGTTACAACACATCTGTCCGGATCAGTGGTAGCAGAAGGTCCAAATAGTTGGCAGTATGGCCAGCTACATCAGGCACCCTAGTCGCTTGCTCTACCAGCTGGGAAAGGCCCATAGAGAGCGCGAAGTTTCGCGCTTCTCTCCCAGCGTGGTCGGTCCTCTGGTATGGGAAGAGCCAGTCCTGGTGGCAGGCGTTGAAGTCCCCCAGAGCGACGAACTGAGCGTCAGGGTACCGATGCAGCGCATTGTCAGCAGCCTCACTGAGGTGGTCAAATAAACGAGTTGTCTCCTGATCACCGCTGTGCGATCGGTAGACACAGGTGTAAACAATTTTGTTCACACCAGTGTCTACCAACAGCCATAGGGACGAGAAGTGAGGGTCTTCGAGGTGACGGAGGCGCCGGCAACAGATGTCATTGCGGACATACACACAGACCCCGGCACGCTGCAGCATTTGTTCTGTTCCTATCTTTTGTTGAAGAATCTAAATAGGTATACAGAAAGCTCTGTCTTCGAGCAAGCGATTACAGGCTGACAAGTTTTGGCCTTAATTAATTTATACTGTAACTTTTCTAAGTTTTATGTACTTTCTAAGTATACGTTGGACACCAATGATTGATTACAAGGTGAAGAAACATCTTGAGGCAACCTAGACTTAAAGTCTGAAATCGCCAACCCGCATTGAGCAAGCGTGATGATTACGTTCAATCCTTCCCTGTATGAGAGGAGACTTGTGCCCAGCAGTGGGACGATAAAAAGGTTGTTGATGATGATGATACTTTACTGTACATCAAAAACATACATTGATTAAAAGATAAATTTAATACTACAAATTGTACAATAGGCGGCCTTATCGTTAATGCCATCTCTTCCAGGCTTTTTTCGAGTGCAATGCCCCCGCACTGAACCGCTTCAATGGAGTTGTACGGGAAAAATTGTATACTTTCTCTGTCTGTGCAGCCACATTCTATTTTATATATCGACAATCCTTTGCCGGTTTTGGAGGTCGAAATTATACCACGGGAACGTACATACATACATACTACCTGGACAAAAAGTATTCTGTGTCCGAAAGCAAAATATAATATTATCTGTGGACTATTCACTTTATCTGTAGTTTTACCATTGTAGCTATTATCCATGTCTCCTATTGGTTGGCAAAATTCTATAGATAAATGAAATAGAAAGGGAAAATGCACTGGACTTAAATTTAGTTTGTGAATAAGGGAATCGGAGCCAATGCTGTGTACTATAATTTTATTCTGAAATAAATGTACAGAATTGAATTAAAATACAAATACAAAAAGGTTTAACACACAATTTTTTTCTTCGTCAAAATAAATCTTCTCGGTAATATATTTATACGGAATAGAATTTTCTCGGTGGTAGGCAACAACATCAGCCGCCGGCACAAGTTACCACCCACCAGACAAAGTCTTGCCGCCAAGCGATTCGTCGTGTTCCGGCATGATGTCTGGTGAAGCCGTACGGAGAACGGGTCTGAGCAGTTGTGTTGCGATGTGTGCCGGGTACGATGTGCCTAATGTTGTTGTGTCGGGAGTTTGGTCGTGAAGGCTCTCCAGATCATCCTCTGGCGCAGCATCGTTGGTCGTGTTGTTGGGTTAAACATTGCATCATCTCGCTCAACTGCCGTCTTCCTTCCTATTCACTCAGTTTTTTTGAGTGAATAGGCTTAATAAGCTAGTGTGCTTTACCATCAACGATTGCATCACTGCTTACCATCAGGCGGGATTGCAGTCAAGCACTAGTTTATAACTATTAAAAAAAAAAAAAATCGCGAAACGTAAGTAATGTACAACAGGCGGTACATAATTGAAACTTGGTGTGTCTCCACAGCATTAGGCCGCGTTTCCACTGATGCGGAGGTGGGTGGAGAGGAGCTTAGCGTTGCACGAATTGACCAATCACTGTGCTCGAAATCTTCGCTCTGCTTCAATTGAAACAGTACGAGCGGGGTGGAGCAGAGTTGAGCAGATATTCATTACTAGCTGCTCCCAGCGGTTTCACCCGCGTAGGTTTCGATATGTTTTTTTTATATGATCCGCTCCTATTAGTGCACGCGCCTTCCTGGATTAATGGGCTATCCAACGCAAAAATAATTATTCAAATCAGACTAGTAGTTCCTGAGATTAGCGTGTTCAAACAAATAAACAAACAAACTCTTCAGCTTTGTATATTGCGGTGCAGACACCGAGCATTGGGGTGCAGAACGCAGGACAGCGGTGCGGGGCGGTGCGTGAGTACGTTACGTCATTAAGTGCATACGTATCAAAATGGATGAGAAGTCCAAAAGTATGCTCCACTCCATTCCACTCCACTCCGCTCCGCTCCGCTTCAGTGAAAACACTGACAACTTTTCACCGATCTTCACCACTCCTCTCCGCCTAGCTCCGCATCAGTGGAAACGCGTCTTTATTCCAAGATGTTTGTCTGTTTGCACAACCGCTCATAACTACTGGCACTTATATTCTGAGATCCGCTAAAGTAAACTAAGAGTTAACGACTGTCTAAGGAAGGCACGTTTTGTAAATTCCGCATTACAATTAGTAAAATATTTTGCGAGCAAACAATTGAGTAAATCTTGAACTTTACTAAAGGAGGTTTAGTCAAATAGCTTCACTTTTATGAGAAAATTTTACGTTGGTTATGTTTTGTCACGGTTTTTGGCAACACTGGCGGTTATCCGCGATCTTTTTGCGTAATAATAATCGCGTAGGTTGGATTTTTAAGTACGAGTATACTGCTCTATAATAATTGGATTTTTAAGAATATTGCTTAGTAAGATTATAATAAGCCATTGTTCCTAATATTACTTATGTTCAAAAAATGTGTCTGCTCAACAACGTAAATAACGCAATGAATGTTGTTGAACTGCCAAAATGAAATTAATTGCTACTGATAGTGTGTTACGCAATTACCCTGCTGGTAACGTACATTTGAAGAACGTGCCGAAATAACTTCTTTATGCCTTAGGACCTAAGGTTTATAGAAGATATCTACCACATAGGTCACCTAAAGCTTAAGAACGCTTATCTTCAAGTACTATTGCAATCAAATGGAAATTGTTCGTAGTCATGAGTGTGGAGGCATGAGGAACAGAGAATAAAGTTCACTCATCCTCCATAGAAACGGTAAGATCCTCCGACCAGACAGGTGTTTTGTCTGGCGGGTCTGACGCTTAAAGTTGGGAAGTTGTATACATATATGCTAATTGCACGGTAAACTCTGCTTGCGAGATGTAGAATTCGAGTGACTGACGTCACACGAATTGACGCGGTATGAGTTATGACGCGTTGTTTATTTGTGGCGTTTACCGCTACAACATTAAGGCAAACTATTCGTTCCTCTTTAAGTCTAAAACTAAGTAGTCCTAGAATCAGACGCAGTCTTATTTCTCAACCGGTCCACCTCTCTAGCACTAACCGACATAGGTATACAATTTCACAACAACTAGAGCAAATTAGATCCATTAAAGTAGATTGTATTTCATACGTCTGGTATCTTTATACTAGAATGTAAATAACTAAGAGCAAGCTCCTCATAATTATGTAGTTACGATACCTGTGTATTTTGCAGTTCTGCTCTGAATCGAAGATAAGTTTCATATTCTGTCCTTTTCATAATTAATCGGAAAGAAAAAGATGCACAAACTTAAAATTCGTCTTTTGATAAGATTTCGATGGCTTGGTGAGGATACATAGTTGATTGAGTACCGCAGCCTCATCTTATATCAAAATCTAAGTATGTCTCAATACACCAAATGATAATAGCAGGAGAGGACTATTTATTCAACAAAAACAGTTAATAAGAAGAGTCTTATTAACTGTTTTGTTGAATAAATAGTGAGTAGTTAGTAGTAATAGTGATATTTTTAAAATATATATAGAGATATATACTCTAAAAATATGCGTAATATAATATGATCCTATAAACTGCAACTAACGTGTTACACGAGCCTATGATGTTTATAACGACTGGGTGGATGCCGGTGACCCATATCCTCCCATGGCTATTGTAAGAGGCGACTAAGGAAACTCACACCAGGGAAGCGGGCAGCAGGACTTCTCCTGTGGAATATCAAATTACTGCGATCCCCAACCCGCCTGCCAAGCGTGGAGATTATGGCAAACCCGCTCCGGCGGAGGCCTTTGTCCAGCAGTGGACCTCTATAGGATTAAGAAGAAGAAAAAGGATGCCCGTGAAAGCGCTAATTAGTTTTATGCCAATGGTTACTTTATGTAAGTTAAAATTTATTGTAAATCTAGCCAATTTTTTAGTCTATACTAAAGACGCATTTTCAAGCAAGAGTTGTTGATATTATACGTAATGAATATGTATACTCATCATCATCCCAGCGTTAATCCCAGTCGCATCCGAAGCCTTTTCAGCTTTGGATCTGGGGTCCGCTTTACCAGTCCGACTGCTGATATGGCTAAACTTCGACATTTTCCGTGAAGCGACTGCCGTCTGACCTATACAACCCGAAGGCTACATCGAAGCTTTGCAGTTAGACCAATTGTTGGACTTTTGAGGGCTTCAACAACCCGTAACGACATACGACGACGTACGAATATGTATACTAATATATTATATTAATGATATACCTTGTGAAGACCATGTGACTGTTTTATAATAATGTACGCCTTTAATGAAAGTATCCTTTACATTACTACCTAACACACCTACCGATAACTAGTGATTATATAGTGACTGTTTAACCATACATTTTTGACGTTTGCACGTCACTTAACTTCGTCGTTTATGAACCCCTTAAACACAATGGTGTTTATTGATAAAGAGTGATTTAAGTTTACAAATATACGTAATGTAAAGGATATTTTCATTTGAATGATGATTTAGAAAATAATGAACCTCTATGTTATGAACTACTGGATCGACTTAAAAAATTATTTTTGCGTTGGATAGCCCATTAATCCAGGAAGGCTTTAGGCTATATAAAATCACGCTACGACTAATACGAGCGGAGTATATAAAAAAAACTATCGACACCTACGCGGTTTTAGCATCCAAGGACTATATTGTACGATGATGTTAGTATCATCAATATGCATAACCAGGTGTGTAACCACCACAGTTAGTACATGTCATTCTCTTAATAGCTATATGTATGTACAGCATACTTGATCTTGTCCTTTAACTTGGGGATTTCCTGACTGTTTACTGCTTTGTTTAACTTTGAAAGCAACCAGCTTGCTCACAAACTGAACAGGGAGTTTAATGTCATACGAAAGCGATGAAATTAAGAACCTTTTGGCCTTCATGGCTCTTTATAACTTTTGAGATTATTTTTCATGTATTTATTTATTATATACATTATTGTGTAAATAATAAATGTGTGTAGTGTGTAATACATGTATTTTTGTTTTTGTAATATGTTGCCTCACTCTAGGAATTTCTCCGATACAGGAGGGTGCATTTACAAACATATAAACTCACATACACGAATAACCAGACCCAGAAACAACTACTTACAGGTCAAACAAATATTTTTCCGTGCGGGAATCGAACCGCGACACGCAGCGCAGCAGCCAAATATTTAACCACTGCGCCAACCGTGTCGTTGAATCATAAAAATCATAGCCGTAAATATGTGTAAATTTACTCTAACATCTATCACTAGCTAGAATATTTGACCATTTTCGGGTAGCGTGACCTGCTGTCGTCCGTATAATAATAGATGGCGTTGGTAGTAAGGTTTTCTACGGAACAGCAGTATTTTTTTGATTATCGATGAAATATGTTTACGCTAGATGCAGAATTCATGGTTGCACTTAGCACGTCGATGGTGGTAACATAACCACATCTCCTACCCTGATCAAAAACTTGGCCATGTCCATCAGCGTTAATGTTGAATTGCAGGGCCAGTAGCCAGTGTAACATCGCTTCGCTACGAAGCGATGTTACATTGGCTACAGGCCCAGATCACATTACACTACAATCTGTAGCGATATCTACAAACGCCACATGGAACAACGCGTCATACTGACGTCACAGAAATTCTACATCTCGCAATCAGAGTTTACCGTGCAATTAGCATACATACCACTTCCCAGTTTCAAGAATCGGGCAAGTGCCCGCCAGACATAATACCCGTCTGGTCGGAGGATCCTTCCTTTTCTATGGAGCAAGAGTGAACTTTACTTTCTGTTCCTCATGCCTCCACAAATCTTTCAAATTCCTTTGTTTGATTTTCAACTTTCTCCGCTAAAGCATTAAGGGATAATGTTGGTTGGGATTATCTGACAGTTTCAGGTAGTTTGACCTGCTGTTAACTTACGTAGCTAATAAGTAGTACTCGTATTTATTGTCAGAAATCAAACTTCAAGTTAAAATATCGTGTTTTAAGATAACTATTCATGTTTGAACTGATCATTAATTACCTAAGTATGTTAAATTAAACACGCTATCTTGTGCAAAATAATTACAATTACCTAAGCGTGATCGTGTACCTGTTATTAATTTAAGATTAGCTGTGGATCTACAATCAACGGGCGCATCTCTGATGAGAATCTGACCATAGAAGGCCGTACTGTGACGAAATGTATAATTATTTTGTCAGTCGCTGCATTAAATGTATATAAAGCATTAAGTTTTGCGAGACATGCAATTAATAATAATAATATTCATTTCCAGTGTTTGTAAACGCACCCACGATACAAGAGAAATTCCTAGTGTGGGGGCAACGTATTAAAAAATA